>CM035417.1:131886445-132158945 GCA_020310875.1 Ceratopteris richardii | reverse complement strand
ATTGATGGAAGACCTTACAGGCATGGAAATATAGCAAGTTTAATAAATAGTAGCCGAGGGTTACATAATAGCTCAAGGACTAATTGCACATTTAAGGAGCGTGAAGATGGTCATGAATCACCATACATTAGTAGAGATGTAGCAAGATATATAGTTGTCAATGCTATTACTTCATTACATGCTGGTGATGAATTAGTAGTGAATTATGAATGGTGTAGACCTCCAAGAGCACCTTTTAGCTAGCGAGAGAATGAAAACTTTCTATCAATATTTAATAACTTACATTTTTAATTTTATGTTTAAAGTTTAATTTTCATTTATTTATGGAATACTAATGATTTTTATTCATGTGTGTAGATTCCAACATATGATGTTGATGATATTCCACCACACTATTCACAGTTGCGAGTAAGACCTCATTTATCAGAAGCTTCTATGAAGAGGCTGCACAAATGTGATCCTATGGAATATGAAAGGTTGAAAGACCTATAATCAAAAGAAGATAAAGTACAAGATTTGTGCGACAATGATGAAGATGATGGCACGACAGATTTTATTGAGGATTAGTATCAAAATGACAGTGAGAGCATTAATATTTCTAAAAATGAGAAATATCTTCAAAAGGAATGTCTAAAGCATTTATATGAAGGAAGTTGTTTGACATGACTAAGTGTGAGCTTACTTATTCTCAATCTTCAAAATTTGGATGGAGTAAATCTGTTTTGACACTATTAAGGTATAATTTTTAATTTCCTATCTATTTATATATATACATGCATACATATATACATATAAATACATACATTCATAGACATACACACACACATACATACATACATATATATATATATATATATATATATATATATATATATATATATATATATATATATATATATATATATATATATATATATATATATATATATATATATATATATATATATATATATATATATATATATATATACATGAATGCATACACAAATATAAACATGCGCAAACATATACACACATATACATGTTATGAGAGTAAGGTCAAATTATGCATACCTGTATCGAATGAAGATATTTTGTCCATCTCGCCTTTGGAATTGTCCGCCCAATCTTTAGAATATTCCTGGCACATCTGGTTCTCCTATTCTAGTCGACCTAATACCTGCGTTGCTAACCCTTTTATGAACTTTGCATACAAATATTAAGTATCAGTTAGCTATGGAGGTATTAGGCCATTCGAAAAATGGGAGAAGCAAATAAATCTAAAAGATTTTGAAGGATGGAAGAATAATTTTAAAGGATGGGCAGAAAGAAGACGTCCATTCAATGCAAGTTCTTGTTTTTACCTTAGCTAAGTTAAGAACAAGAACTTGCATTGAATGGACGCTTTTTGTCCAGCCATCCTTTAAAGCTACTCATCCATCTTTCAAAATCTTCCAAATAGATTTGCTTCTCCTATTTTTCAAACTATCTAATACCTCCATAGCTAATTGATACTTTATATTTGTAGTAATTGATTGACTTTAAAATGGAAGACAACCAAACAATTTAGTGGCCTAGATATCTATATGAAAGTCTACAAACCACAATAAACAAAAAGAAAATTAAAAATGAAATCAAATATACACAACTACACATGCATACATACACATACATACATACATACACATTCATACATACATACACATACATACATACATACACATATATACATACATACACACATACATATATGCATACACATAAGCATACATATACATACATACATACATACATATACACATAAAAAACACATATACACACATACATACATATACACACACATACGTATACACATGCACATGCATATACACATTCACATACACATACAAATTCACATGCATATACAAAATCATATGCATATATATGCATATATATATATATATATATATATATATATATATATATATATATATATATATATGCATATTTATTTTTTTTAATATGTCTCTTTTTCATGAACTTACAGGTTATTATCTAAAAAGTTTTTACCAAGTCAGAATATTCTTCCTACATCACATGATGAAATGAAGAAGATAATAAAAAATCTTGGTATAGACTATCAATGTATACATGCAGGTCCTAATGATTGTATTTTATATAGAGGTGAATATGTAGACTCTTTAACATGTCCAAAATGTCAATATCCTCGGTATAAGGATGAAGAATGTAAAATCACAAAAAAGGTATTGAGACATTTTCCATTGGCTCCACAGATTAGACATATGTTTCAAAGCCCTGAATTATCAAAGCGTTTGACATAGGGAGATGACCATAAAAGTACTGATGGAATAATAAGAATTCCTCATGATAGTGTTTCTTTTCACCATATTGATTCTACATGGCCTGATTTTGCACAAAATCCACAAAATCTAAAGTTGGAGTTGCATTAGATGGGGTTATTTCATTCTCCATGAAATCTAGTAAATGGTCAACATGGCCAATGGTAGTCATAAACTACAATCTTCTGCCATATCTTAGCATTAAAAAGGAACATTTAATGCTTTCACTTTTAATCCTAGGAAAAAGATAAGTTAAAGATATGAATATATATCTTGCTCCTCTCATTGACGATCTCCAAGAGTTATGGAGAGGAATTAATGTCATTGATGTATTGAAAAGCATCAATGAAAGATATATTATGGTTCGTGGTATTGTGGCTTGGACTATTCACGATTTTCCAAGATATGGTGTTTGTTCAGGTATTGACGTATTTTTTCATTCAATATGCATACATATAAATGTGAGTTAATATAATTCTATTTTTATCATTTTCATGATGGAGGAATATCTACTAAGGATTGTAAAGCTTTTCCATATTATGGTGATTGGTTAAGATCAATCTATAGTAAGAATCTCAACAAAAATATTTATCTTCAACATCGACAATTCTTGCTTGATGATCATCCATTAAGATGTAAAAGGGAAGTGATACATTTTAATGGAAAGCTTGAAATAGGTTAGTGTGCAAAACCAATGACGCCTATGGATTGGTATAAAAAATGGACAAATGGATCTCTAATAGATCCAAAATAAGAAATCTTCAAATATGATGAAAATAATGAGAATGTGAAGAGAGGTAAAGGAAAATTGACACTCGTAGAGAATATATCAATATGGTATTCTTTGGAGTATTGGAAAGAGTTAAAAGTATGTCATCTTCTTGATCCTATGCATATATTCAAGAATATTCATTATGGTAGCATCTTCTTGGATTAAAAGACACCAAAGCATCAAGGAATGATTTGAAGGAACAAAACTCAAAACCAAAGTTATGGCCAATTTTTGATAGCCATCGACAGGAAACGACTTAACGACAAAAGAGATACAGACTGTCAAAAAACTATCAACAATAGGATTCAATTGATTCAGAATCCTACAAGATATGGAGCATCTTTCCAGAACATGTTTACTATGGATGATAAGAGCTTATTTGGGTTAAAGAGACATGATTGGCATAACTTTTTGAAACATATTTTACCTTTGATTATTGATGGATGTACAACGAAAGGAGTACGAGATGCGATCTATCGTCTTGGATCGCTTATAAGGCAATTATGATACTTTTATATTTAATATATATGAATATTTGATATCTTTTATTTTTGAATTAATTTCTTTATATATTTTTTATGATATGTATAGGTGGATTACATCAAAAGAGATTGACAAAAACTTGATCCCACAAAAGAAACGTGAATGCAAAGAGCTACTATGTTTGATGGAGAAAGAGCTTGCTACTTAATTTTTTGATATTTAGGTTCATTTGTTAGTCCATCTTGTAGATGAAATAGAGATTGCAAGTGTTGTCAACACTCGATGGATGTTTTATTTTGAATAAAGGAAGTTCGGCCTTAGCCTACTCTCCGGGAGTCGAATTAATGGAAAGAAAAGTACAAGAGAAGGGGACTAGTGCCCACGGGATCCCCCGTATCCTCCAGAGCAGGTGTCACTCTAGCACAATGGCAAGTACCAACATGAGGAGATCCACCTCATAAATGTCAATCCGTGGAGACGTGAGGAGTAGTATGAAGACTATGAGCAAGTGATGGCACAAGTGCATGAGTGAGAAGCACACAAACATGCAAACACACACGCACACAAGACAAGAACAAGGAGAGGAACAATGGAGTTCTTTGCATTAGTTAAAAATTATGTTAGATCAGCTCAAATCACTAACAATCTAACCCCAAAAATGAGCTCTCTAGCTCTTTTTATAGTTTTTTGACTAGCTTTGGCCCTGTCCAGACCTAGTGTATTAGGTTCTAGAGCTTATTTGAGGGGTCTAACAGAATCTAAAAATTATGAAAATTGGTATGTAGATAATTCTAACACTCCTCAAGCTCAAGGACTCCTCGGCTTGAACACAATGGAGTCGATTCTACCAAAAATGGGATTTACAAGGTTTATGTAGTGAGGAAAATCACTTGAGTTGGAAACATATTATGGAAAAAATGATTAGGCATTGTTACTGGATTGTGCATGATAGCTCCTTTGTGCTGGTATGCTCTTCTTATGGTTTGTATGCCAACACTCCCCCCTTCCTAACATTTGTTGCCCCTGATGGACCTCTGTTCTGTAGGGTGGTCAATATAGTATTGGAGAACTGTTAAAATATTATAACCTTTTTACTGTGAAGGTTAATTCACTCTGGGTTCTTGGGATGGTCAGGGGTCTGTAAAGAGAGGCCCTATTTATATTTTCCCAAACTACAGTTTAAGATTATATGACTTCACCGCATTAAACGCTAAACCTATCATCTTACAATTCTATCCGGAATACGTTCGTTAATGCACTTCATGTCAGGAAGTTTATCGGGTAACTCTTCACATAGCGCATTAATCAAATTACTTAACACTTCAATTAACTTCACTTAATGATTAAACTTAATCAACAGATAGACTCAGTTACACAGAATTCTGCAACAGTGCTCGCTTCTGGCTCCTCGCCTAGACGAACAGTCCAGCGGATCTACCTTTTGCTTAACGCGACTCTTCCATTAATCTTATCAAAGGATACAATGTTGCACTACACCTTTTCACGCGTGCAACTTTTCAGGTTATATTTTACAAGAAATATGAGAAAGCGATCGTGGGTTTTGGCCTGTCGCAGTTGCACTTCCTGCATCACCAAGAAACTCTCCAGATGCTGTTCATCCAGAGACCATAAGGCCTCCAAACGAAAGGGAAAAGATTCTTCCGATAATAGCTTCCGGTCAAGGGCCACACGTAGACTGGGAACCACCAGTTCCATCGATGCAATTGCTTCCAATCCATATTCCAACTTGAAAGGAGCTGTTCCAATCGCCACTTTGTATGTGGTACGATAAGCCCATAGTACAACAAGTAGAAATTGGTCCCATCGCTCTGGGAAATCTAACACCAGTTTCTTCAAGATGGTTAAGAGCGATTTGTTGGTACTCTCAGCAAGTCCATTAGCTCGTGGGTAATAAGGAGAACTGAATTTGTGCACAATCTAGAATGTTTTCGTAAGCACTTGCATCAAGGTATTGTAAAAATGTGTACCTTGGTCAGTTAGTATCTCCAAGGGTAACCCGTAATGCGAAAAGATATCCTTCATTAAACATTCAACAACCACAGCCGCTGTAGCTGATCGCAGAGCCCATGCCTCGGCCCATCGGGTAGCATAGTCAGTACATGTCAAAATATATCTGTTATTGGTAACTGTTGCCGGAGGTGTAATTGGTCCTATGAAATCCAAACCCCATTTCTGAAAGGGTTCCAGAGGCACAACGGGTTGGAGAGGGAAGTAGTGTTGCTGGAAAGGCTTCCCAGAACGCTGGCACTCGTCACACTGTTGTATATACTTGGTCACGTCACGGTACATAGTGGGCCACCACAATCCACTCTGGAGAATCTTCCGGTGAGTCAGATCAGCTACAAAATGTTCTCTGGCTGGGGTAGTATGGGCCATGGGAACAACTGAAGCAATTTTATGTGGAGGGACACATCTGAGTAATACGCCGGAGTGATCCATGTAATATAATTGTCCGACAATCAATCAAAAACGTCGACTGTACATGGCTAGTCGTCGTCTAGCAGCTGAAAAAATCATACCCCGTAGACATCCACTAGTCAAGAATAGAAGCAAGGTATCATAGTAAGAAGGGGATACTGGTAATTCTTGTTGATCATCGGGTATGGTCTCTACTCTGTAGATGGCTGGTGTTGTATCATCAATTCCCTCCGAAGGCTCACCGGAATCCAACCGAGAAATAAAGTCAGCAAGAGCATGTGCTGACCCTGGTCAATGGACGACGGAGTAATCAAATTCTTGAAGCAACAAGACCCATCGTGCTAGCCGTCCGCCCAAATGCTGTTGGCGCACCAGATACACCAATGCTGCGTGGTCGACATGGAAGGTGAAGCATCTGCCCAACAGATAGTGCCGAAATTTTTTTACAGAATAAAACAAACTGAGACACTCGCGTTCAGTAACTGAATAGTTACGCTCTGTCGGGGTCAATCTGCGGCTTGCATAATATACCGGACGAAACCATTTATCCGTCTACTGCATCAACACGCTTCCAATGGCACTGTCGGATGCAGCCCCAAAAACATGAAATGTTAATTCCCAATTTGGTGCTTGTAAAATGGGCGCTTGAGTTAACAGTGTTTTCATTCGGTCAAAAGAAAGTTGACACTCTTTGGTCCATTCGAATTGACGCGAGCTACTGGTTATCAAATGATTAAGTGGTATAGCCAGATGGGCAAGCCAACGTAGATGTCACCCATGCCACCGTATTTGGTCTAAAAACCGCATCACGTCCTTAGGTGTCTTAGGAGCAGGAGCCTCCAGTATGGCCTTCACTTTGTCTGGATCCACCTGAATGCCTTGTTTGGAAATAACATGCCCGAGCAGCTTACCGCAGGAAACAGAGAACACCGATTTATTCGGGTTCAAACACATGCAATATTCTTGACACTTGGAAAAGCAACACCGTAAATGATACAGGTGTGCCGAAGTATCACCCGATAGCAAAAAATCATCCAGGTACACTCTCATAAAGGTGGTGACATAAGGAGAAAAAATTTCCTGCATGCAACGTTGAAATGTACTAGGAGCATTGCACAGTCCAAACCACATCACGGTACACGCATAGACACCCCAGTTGTAATGAATGCAGTCTTGGGTATGTCCTGCTTGGCCATTCTGACTTGATTGTAACCACTGTATCCATCTAGAAAGGAATACATCTCTCGAACGGCCACGCCATCTAACATGGTATCCAAGAATGGCAACGGAAATGGATCAGGTACAATTGCAGCATTAAGCTTTCGGTAGTCCACACATATCTGCAACTGCTTGTTTTTCTTCGGAACTATAACAATGGGAGAGATCCATTCTGCATGCTCAATAGGCACAATAAATCCCACCTTCAACAAGTGATCCAGTTCGGCTTTAACATGTGCCGCATAGTTAGGATTCATCCTGTAACTGGGCTATTTGAGGGGTCTTGCATCCGGTTTTAGTACCACTCGGTGTTGATAAATCCGCGGGTCCAACCCCTTCATGTCCCTATAATCCCAGACAAACACATCAGCAAACTCTCGCAGCAACTGCAACAGATGCTCTTGGAAAGTCTCGGATAGTCTTGCTTTTATCTTGACTGGTCGTGGGTTGGTTTGGTCACCTAAATTGCAGGTGATCAGCTGATCTTCCAATACATAGAACTGTCGGGGCTTGTCCTCATCGCCTCTAGATTGGAGTAATTGTTGAAGCATCACCTCATCCAAAGTCTGTTGGGTATTTGACTCGTGCTCTCCGGTCAATGGGACCACTGTGCAGGCTGCCGGACTCTAGTTATCAGCCACCGTTTGTAAATCTATAGTGCCAAGTGTCATCAGGTCTTTATTGGCTCGAAGGAAAGTCTCCTCTTCATCGTCGGAGAGACCATCCAGCATGTGTACAGGCTCCGCTAAGTATGGGTGTGCATGTAAGTCACAGGGTTTCATATCCTCCAACGGGACAACATATTTCCGGTGATTATTTTTAAAGACTAATTCATGCGCTGACCAGTCTTGCACTACCTTAGCTTGTTTGAGCCATGGACGTCCAAAGAGTAGATTGTAATCCAGACTCGATTCTGGTAAATCTAGCACAACAAAGGTCATTTTGAAAATAGAACCTTGTAGAGTGATCGGAATATCCTGCACCAAGCCCACCGGATGGACTCGAGATTGATCAGCCATACATACAAAGAATTGAATAGGTTCAATTTGCGTCCACCCCAGCCATTTGCAAAGGGCTGCTGTGGCAATATTGACACAAGATCCGCCATCAATTAAGACTTGTGTGATTTTATGGTTTTTGTACCATACCGTAATCAGTGGTACCATATGGTCCACCGTTGGGTCAAATTCCGGTTGGATTGTAGTTGTTGCCGGAGCACTCGAAGAGCCTGGACTAACTTGCTGTTGGAACTGTTGTCGACATCTAGGGACCAAAGCCAATAACTGACCCAATGGAAATGTAATTGATGCCTTAGACAGAACTTCCCACACCGAATCAGTTTTGGATGCTTCCGGTACGGTCTCCGATATGGACTCTGGTATCGTATGAGTCAAATTCTGCTTCTCTGGTACCTCCGGAAGGATACTTTGCTACGTCACTGGAACTGGATCAGAGAAAATAGTTTGTTCTTGTGTAGCCCACTTGCTTGCCTTTGTGAACATCCTCTGTTGTTCATGAATTCCTGGTTCAAAGATCTCCGCTGTTGGCTGTAGTTGCTTGCCCGATCGTGTTTGTACTGCTGCTGCTTGCGTATCCACAGGTGAGATATACACCATATTTGCCATCGAATGTTGCCGTTCTTTTTTCTTTTTATCATACTCCGTTGCATCTTTGCAGAACCTCCGGATATGCCCTATTTCCCCACAAAAATGACATTTAGGAGTTGGATTAGATGTACCTTCTCTCGACGGGCCTGCATTCTACCCAGCTTGATCAAAGTTATTGTCCGCCCTCCTTGATAATTCCTGTATCCCTAGTACGGGGTATTCAACATCTATGGTGGTACATAATGGCTAGCTGGTTGTCCCTGCTCCTAATTGATGGCATTAACCGCTGCTCTGTTCTCTACCTTGGCATTATACGGACAAGTCTCCATGGTATGATCTGTTATGTGGCAGATGGCACAATACATTTGGTTCAATGTGCATGTTGAACTGCTATGCCCTGGGTTTTTGCATTTGGTACAGTAGACTTGTTTCAAAGGGTCCTCGTTAGATTGCCTAGACGCTTTCAGCCATTCCAGGTCTTCGGTAAATCTGCCCACTTTGTTCTCCAATTGTAGCGCCATAGCAATTACGGCATCTAAAGTCATTCCACCCACACTCCTTATAATCATAATCTGCTTCAATTAGGGCTTTAATCCATTGATGAACCATTGAGTGATAACGTCAACTGGTAGATTAGCATGCGCGGGTGGCAACTGCCTTAGATGTGTCCGAAATAGCGTGACATAATCTTGTACAGTTTGGTGTGGTTTCTACCTATTGTTCTCCAAGTAGTCAAAAATTTCGGCAGGATTCTTCTTCAATCGAAACCATTGTAGAAAGGCATCCTTTACATCATCATACTGCCAGAAGAGGTTCAAATCGTATTCAGTTAGCCATCGTGCAGCTTCATTGACCAGTGTGGACTGGAACAAAATTGCTTTGTAGGCCGGGTCTGCTGGATAGTTCAGAACTACATAATTAATCTCAAAGGTCCGTACATGCACATCTGGATCATCCCTCGAAAATCCTCCAAATTTTGTATACGTGACCCCTGCTGGTACCGGACGCGGTGGGATAACCTGTTGCTGTTGATGTTGGGGTTGTGGTTGTGGCTGTGACTGTGGCTGTGGCGGTGTTTGCTGTTATTGTTGGGAGCCACTCATGGTACTGTTATTATTGGTGTTGTTATTATTAACCGAATTTTGAGGACGTATCTCTTGATCTTCCTGAATTGTATAGTCAACCTACTCACTTTCCGGTCCTAAGATGTCGTTGAACCGCTTGGTTAACTCCAAATCTATCAGCCCTTCCTCGACTTGAGTGTCGAAATTAGCTAATTGTGCATCGAAGATGGTGAGTGCAGTAAGTGTCCACCAAATAGGACTGCAGTTTCATCGAAAAACTTCGAATCGCCACCAGATAATGCCAAAATTTCACCGAAACTCGCCGAATTCTCACCAGACCAGATTGTACTATCATCGGAAACGTTCTCACCAGATAACGTGAACCTATCACCAAAAGTGACCGAATTTTGACCCGATAGTGCGGAACTGACTCCGCACTGGGTCTCTGTACAACCAAAAATCACCGTACTTTCTCCCAAAGGTACCAAACTCGCACCGGAATTCTCTGGAATCTCATCATGTACTATCGAACTACCACCAGAATTGCTGCTGGCTGGTTTTACCAAACCTTCTGCAATTGGACTTAATTGTTCTGTACTTCTACCACCAGGGGGTGTTCCTAATAAGTTTGGAACTGCCCAGGGATGTTGATCTCTACAGTATTTGGGGTATGATTCACCGGAACGTGTTACAAGCATATATCAAAGAATTCTTTCTCAATCTCTAATCTTTGTTGCAAACGGCTACTCCATTTCCCACAGACAGCACCAGTGTTAAAATATTATAACCTTTTTACTATTAAGGTTAATTCACTCTGGGTTCTTGGGATGGTCAGGGGTCTGTAAACAGAGGCCCTATTTATATTTTCCCAAACTACAGTTTAAGATTATATGACTTCACCGCATTAAACACAAAACCTATCATCTTACAGTTCTATCCGGAATACGTTCGTTAACGCACTTCACGTCAGGAAGTTTATCGGGTAACTCTTCATGTAGCATGTTAATCAAATTACTTAACACTTCAATTAACTTCACTTAATGATTAAACTTAATCAAGGGACAGACTCAGTTACACAGAATTCTGCAACAGCGCTCGCTTCTGGCTCTTCGCCCAGACGAACAGTCTGGCATATCTACCTTCTGCTTAACGTGACTCTTCCATTAATCTTATCAAAGGATACAACGTTGCGCTACACCTTTTCATGCGTGCGACTTTTTAGGTTATATTTTACAAGAAATATGAGTTCCTTTCCGGCGGCTTACAGAACGTTGGTGGCCAGGTCGTGTTCTCCTATCCGTAATCCTCTTGCCACATTAGCTTGCAATGCATCCCAATTTATCGCACCTGGGATATTTGGTTGCGGTGTCATGTAGTACTTGGAGCACATGGCTTGTTCACAGGCAAAGATATCAAGCAGGTGTGTGGGCTTAGGTGCGAATACCTCCGAGTGATATTGCTAAAAACCTGTTTTGAACATGTCTTTGAATGTTTGTTTATAACATGTGGGGAGGTACTTGATGCATGCATGCCCAGCCTATGCCACACGAATGCTGGGGGTGGTGCTCATGTCATACACCAAATTGTAATTTCCATTGGTAAACCCCGGTAGACATACCTATGGTGCTTCTGCATTTCTAAAAGTTTTGAGCACAACTCGCATCGTATCCAAAATTTTAAGCATCATTTGGGTTGCAACATCTGGCATGGGCTTCAGTTGAGGCATCCAATGTCGAATTGTTGCCATCATGTAAGTTGTTGATGGTGGTCCCTGCAGTGGTGCTATGTATGGATAGTTTAGCCATTCTTTGCATTGTGCGTTATTCTACACTTTAATGTTGAATGCCTTCCATGATCTGCACCATGGAACTGGACCGTAGCATGGATTGTAAATTAGATGTAAAGGCATGTGATTCCATGTGCGCAACATTTCAAAGTATGTCTCTAGAAGCTTGTGCCGCCATGTCGGTTGATAGATCTTGCCTTTCTACACCTCTAGAGAAAGGTCTTTGAGTTGAAACTCGATAGCGAAGGAAGGAATCTTTCCTGTGACTCTCTGTATTTTCGCATTGTAATCGGCCAGAATGACATCGTAAGGCTGGTATTGGAGTTCTGATGATATGATGAGATGTCTGGATGACAAGTTCTTGAAGTAACTGGATTGTAATACTGTTTCTTCTATGACTCTCATGGCTTGATTTTGCACCATCGTGCGCTCTTCGTGAGAACTCCCAATTTCTTCCACCTATTTCAACCACGGAGGTCGTGGCGCTTCGAAAGTATCCCCACCTTCTTCTGTTTGTCATCCCCCTAGAATGGGTTGCGGCTCATAGTCCTCTTCAAATGTCTGTTCCATAGGAATTTGTACTGTTTCTTCATCTGTGCGAGCCTCAAGTGGGAAAGGTGGTCTTTCATATTGTAGTAGGCGTGCCTGTAATTCTGTTACTTGTTTTTAGAGAGCTTGTAGGGCCTCTGAGTCAGTTAGAAGTGAAGCAATGGAGGCGGTGGTTTGAGGGGTAACTGCGTGTCTTTCTGTCATTTCTGCTTCAGTTGATCCAGTTCCTCTGATAACTGGTCATGTGCCTCAAGTAGTGTAGCATAGTCTTCAAGGATTATCTTTATGTTTTTCGGGGTCACTGCTTAGAATTTTGAGGGACTGATTGGTGCCCCAAGTGTGCTTTCAATGGTAGCCTCTAAGTTCTCCTAGTTTTGTAGTTGTAGACGTCGATTTTCCTCTTGAGCCGTGTTGATAGCAGTCAGGGCACCCAAGGACTGACGAGACAAGGAAGCCAACGGAGAGAGTCAGAGCAAAGTGAAGGATTAAGTAGACAGAGCAGTCGATGCAGATTGGGCAGATAGGCCCTTCAAATTTTTCCAAATCAACATCTTTATAACAATGATTCTCATCACTAACAATCATTGTAAATACCATTTCATATTTGTCTAGCTCCATTTTGTGCAAGCCAAGGAGTCCTTGAGCTTGAGGAGCTTTAGAAGCACCTACCCATCAATTTTCATATTTTTTAGACCCCGTTTAAGCCCTCGAATAGGCCCTAGAACCTAATTTTTTATTAGGCCGAACACTAGGTCTGGACAGGGCCAAAAACTAGTAAAAAACTATAAATAGAGCTAGAGAGCTCATTTTTGAGGTTAGCTTGTAATAGAGTTGAGCTTGTATGAGCATTTTGGAAGTAATCTAAAAGAACTCCATTGTCCTTCTCTTTGGCTTGCTGTGTGTGCGCGTGTGTGTATGTGTGTGCATGTTCACGCACTTGTGCCTTCACTTGCTCGAGGTCATCATACCATCCTCACGTCTTCCCGGATTGACATTAAAGGAGGTGCTACTCATCCCTGAGCTACACCAAATTTTGGCACTGTTGTCGGGGATCGAGCTTTGAGGACGAGCGTGTGATGGTAAGATGTAGAGTTGTGACGTTGGCGTTGTAGGTAATTTCTTTACTTTTTCTTATTTTTCTCTCTTTTTACTTCATCATCATCATCACCATCATCATCCTCACCATCTCCCACCTCCATCTCCATCATCGCGAAAAATTTCAGTTTTTGATCATATCACCTTCTCCCTTCCATTTCCCTCATTCCACTTGTGAGAGAGAGCGAGAGAGCTGTTGGTGTGTGCTACTTTTGCATGTTTTTTGGAGTTTCCTTGCATGATCTGGCTGTCCCATCATCTCCAGCATGTTGCGCAGGTACGAAAAAGCTCGGAACTATCTCTGTGTCGCAGACCTCTGTCGATCGCGATTGACGGAAAATCTCATCTCTTGGTAAAACTAAGTGCACCACAGTAGACTAGAGGCCTGACACATCACAAATCCACAGAAATTTCTAAAAAAATTGCATTTTTTCTATCCATCGCGATTGATAGCATCCATCGCGATTGACAGTGTCAATCGCGATGGACAGCCTGTCCATCGCGATTGACAGACCCCGACGGACACGTGTCCATCGCGACGGACACCCTTGTCCATCGCGACCGACAAAAAAATCACGATTGGCACCCCATTTCGACGAGATTCTTGACCATCGCAACGTATCGAGGACCGATCAACACATAAACACGAAAAAATCCAAAAAAATCCATCCATCGCGATTGACACCTCACGACGGACTGCCAGTCCATCGCGACCGACAACAGTCCATCGCGACCGACAGTAGTCCATCGCGACCGATAGTAGTCCATCGCGACCGACAGCAGTCCATCGTGACCGACAGCAGTCCATCGTGACCGACAGCAGTCCATCGTGACCAACACCCCTGTCCATCGCGATTGACACCCATGAATCGTGATTGACACGTGTCCATCGCGACTGACAGGCCACGATGGACAGCTCTGTCCATCGCGATTGACAACCCAGTCGATCGCGATTGACAGCCATTTCTGGCCTATTTTTTAGGGTTTTTTAATTTGAAGAATTTGGCTAATTTTGGGCATGAATATTGGAATCTAGAGCACATAGGGAGGCCATAAGCAAAGAGTTTGAGAAGACCCTGTTTGTCTGTCATCCTGTTTGAACCCTGTTTTAGCCCCAGAACCCTGAACTGGCATAACTTTCTCATACGAAATCCGTTTGCTGTGATTTTTGTTTTGTTGGAAAGCTCGTGGGGAGTACAACCAAAACTTCCACTGATTATGGTAAAATTAATATCAGGATTATTAGATGTATTATTTTGAAGTTGACCATATCTAGGGGGAACAAAACCAAGGGATCCCTAGAATTGTTTGCCATAAACACATAGGGCAGTTTGATATCTAAATTGCATGAATGGAAGTGATTTGCTAATTCATTTGAATCTAAGTCTTGAGCTAACTTTGGGACTTTTACAGGTCCACTAAGAGCATTAGGAGGCATCCAAAGCAAGGGCATTCCGCAAGCTTGAGAACAGGGTTCTTGAGCATCGAAGAGCAAGGGATCAGTAAGTGAGGTTGGAACACTCACAACTCCCTCTGTCAATTCCTAGCTTAGGCTAAGTGTGAATAGTGCTAGAAGTAAGTCAGGGCAACGATAGGCACGAGACAAGTCAAAGACTATCTACGAAATCAAGTTAAAGAGATAACCTGTGTGTGACTGATAACTTTAAAGGAAAATAACTTAACGTGGAACGATCAACTTCAAGAGCGGAAATTAACTCAAGTATTCCTGACGACGTGAAATGAGAGACAAGATCATAAACACGATAATCTACTAAAAAGAACCAAGTGACTGATACAAATTGATCGGAAAGGAGGTTGCACCTTAGGTAAACATTGGGATTGCTCAGTTGGGCATATGAACCTTAGATCATGACGACACCTAGGGGGAGATAAACAGAGTCTGAGGTCTTCAGAGGCTAGTGTCAATCATACTGCTAAGTCTTGGGCCCAGCAGTTGAGCCATCATTTGTACTACCCTAACTCTGAGACTAGTGAGTCAGAGATGTCTCAAGGTATGGAGAGACCCACAGGAAGTTCAGGTGTGCCATACTTACATAGGGTAGAAGGCCCCTACAAGACGCAGCTGGAATACCTTAGGACCAACCGATTGGGTGCTAGCATCTATGAGGACGGCCTAGGAAGATCTGTGGTCTAGATCAAAAACCCAGATCAACCCATTGGACTAGAATGTCTAGCAGTCAAATTTGAAAATGGAGCATACTTGGACAAAGAAGGAACCATATATGTAGTCACCAGTCACCCTGACAGGACATAAGAATTCGGAAATGTGATCCCAGAAACGGACTTAGGTGACCTAGAGCAAGGGAACATGGGTATAGAACCTAAGATTCCTCGAGGAAAATCAATTCTCACTAGAATTCTCACACCAAAATGGATTCCCCAGGACAACAAGAGCATAGACCTGCTCTTGAACCGAGAGACCGATGAAGCCTTTTGGAGGTATAAGCCTGTTCAGCCTAATGAGATAGGAACGATCACGATCTATGAATTCAAAGATCGTGATAGCCCAGGCAAAGTGACCTATTTAGACAGCACTTCAGAAAGGATCTTTGTGGTCACATAGCATGGTAGGCATGCCTACACTTGGAAGGGATAATTTATTTTTCCCCAACCAAGATCTAATGTCTCTTTTGGCCACCAAGGAGAGGGAACATCCCAAGCTCATGGAGCTCAAAGGGACAGAAGTAGAGATAGGCCTGAGGTAAGATTTGCCAACCCAATAGGAAGAGAACGAACGCGAGGAGAGACGGATAGAGAAGAAGTAGAGAGAACTAGAGTTCCAAGGAACCTAAGAAATGCTGATGATTTTCCTTTGCCAAGGCCGAGGGAACACACTAGAACCTTGAGACCTACACAACTGGTTAAGTCCATGAAGAATTACTTTGATGGCACCGGAGACCCCTACGATCATGTGGCCGAATTTAGGCAAGTCTTGAGAGCCGAACAAGTGGAGGACCTATTCACGCAGTACAATGCCTTTGGTCTAACTCTTAGGAACACCGCTCTTACGTGGTTTCAACCACTAAATGAGAGACACTTCAGGAACATAGACCAACTTCTGGAGGCATTCATTATTGAATTCTCTAAGAGTGGCATAAGACATAACACTTCCTCACTGATTCATAGCTTCAAGCAAACCCCTCAAGAGACAGTTAGACTTGCAGGAAGAAGGTTTAGGCAATACCTAGAGAGATGTCTGTTTCGGAGTTACCCACACCAGCCAAACAAGTGGCTTTATTCCTAGATGGACTGCTAAGTACAAAGTTGAGATCATATGTGTACTTGAAAGACCCTAGGACCATAGAGGAGTGTGTACACATGTGCATTGATATCGAGGATAACCTAGGGGAGGAGTTGGAGCTTTCAAAAATCTACAAAGATTCAGATAGTTCTACTAGCCTCTCTTCCACGCAATCCACATCTATTGAGGAACTCGCTGAGAAAGTAGCTCAAAAACTAGGTGTCTCTAGCAAACAAATTCCAAGATTTGCCCCAGTTAAACGGTGCTATACTTGTGGAGGTGACCATATGGCGAACGTATGTCCCATCATGGCTCAACCCCAAGTGAATCCTAGTAGCCGGTACTGCACCATAGAACGGAGATACACAAATCACACTACCCAAGATTGCCCCTACAATAAGCAAGCAGTTAGGCAAACCTACCCTCAACCATATCCACAACAGGGCAGATACCAGAACCAGTACCCACCACAACAGTATGCTAGGCCTCAACAAACCTACCAACCACAATATCAGGCTCAGCAGAGACCTCAACCAGTGCTAGCCCAACAACCTCCAGCTCCAGCCAATGTGATCCTAGTGAAATATGCAGCTGCAGAAGAGAACCTGAATAGAGCCATAGTTCGAGTAACACCATTGCTTTCAGAAAGTGACCCCAGTGATCATAGCTTTGATTCTACACATATTGATAGCCCCCAGGCTTATTACATGCAGTCTCCTGAACATGGTGAGTCCTACTATAGTGAAGAACCGAGTGAACCTAGTTGGGAGCCAGATTACGCAAATTTCATGTACGCAAACCCCAACTCTAGACCTCAACCTAGACAGGCACGACCCCCATTCCCTAGAAGACCATGCTATAGATGTCAAAAAGATCACCTCATTCGTGATTGCCCCATGCCTGCACCCACACAACCCCAGTCAGTAACAATACAAGGCTTTTGTCAAGATTGCGGCAAAGAGCATCTCTTACGAGATTGCCCAAAGAATCCCAATAATATGCCAAAAATCACTCCTATTAACATTATTGGGTTAGTTGTAGACTCCACAGGGAGTGTGACTTCCACTGCACCAGTGCAAGTGGTCACTAGAGCTCAAGCCTTGCAGCAGAACCAAAGTTTAGGCCAGGAAAAAAGTGCTGAGGTTAGTGAAACTGAGAGCATGTCCAAGAAGAGGACTAGAGCTTGGAGAGATAGCTGAGAAACAATGAAAAGGCAATGGGCCAAGAAGATGAGCAAACTCGAGGAAAGCCTAAGAGAAATGAGAGCCAAGATAATTGAACTTACATCTCAACCTCCCTCTCACACTACCCCGCCACCATCATTCCCATCTCCATCCAATCCTCCACCTTCTAACCCGCCTCATGCGACCCCACCACCCCCTAGAGTAGGATCAGTTTTAGCAGAGCCCACTCCCGAGGACCTAAATATGATGCTTAAGGCATATTAGGCCAGAATCCAAGAAGGGCCAAATGGAACTGATCATAAAAAGTGTTACCCTAGAGCAGAACTAGAGCTCGAACGAACCAAAATATGTGCTAAGATGGTGGAATTGGCTCAAACCATGTTTGAAGCCAGTCACCTCTTTAACATCTCTAGTTCAGCTAAGACACAGTTGCACTTTGATGGACTGCTAGAAAGATTGGAAAGGTTGATTGCACAATAAAAAAAGGAACCCACCCCTCCAAGTAAGGGCAAGGCAAGTAAGAGAGTAAGCCTTCCTGCCCAGGAAGCCTATGTACCCAACTCCACAGAGCCAGACACATCCTCTTCTATGAATAGGTACACACCAGAGTTCTTACGAGAGATTCAAGAAGAAACATGGGCTAAGGAAAGTGAAGTCCCTCCTCCCATTGAACTTGTGGATGATGCGCATGATCAATTCCCACAAGATATTCCCTCCATTTATGGAGAGCAGGAGAGTGCACAATCTCAAGAGAGATTAGACTTTGAGTCTAATTCTTTACAGGAATTACCCCACTTCACAGGCCCATGGGAAGCTAAGTCTACTTGTATGAGAGCACCCACGGTCATGGTACGAAACGAAGACTCAGTCATACCTAGGAACACAGAGGTAGTGAAAAACACTAAAGTGCAGTGCAATCTCACTTTAGAAGAGCTACTCAAGGTTAGGCCAAAACTGTGGGAACACGTAGCCAAACAAGTACCAGAGGTAGCTAAACCACGTTCCCATGTAGCTTCTCATAGAACAGTGCCAGAAATTCCTCTAGACAAGATAGGAGATATGAGTGAAGGTGAAGAAGGAAACACCTCAACAGTGCCAAGAAACGCAAGGAAGAAGAAAAACGAATTCGAGAAGAGGCACATGTAGAAGCTTTGGAACGCATTCGAAGGATGAAGTTGAGAAGACAGGGTAGAGATCAGCCTAGGACAGATGACTATGCGCACCCAGGATATCATATGGCTATGTGTGAAGTTTCAGGCATTAGCTCTCATAGAATAATTGATCGACGTCCTTTTGTGACTTTAGAGATAAGACAAGGACAAAGTGCAAGGACTGTACGGGCCTTGATTGACTCAGGAGCAGCCACTAGTGCGGTGAGACTCTCTTACTGTCAAGAATTGAAATTACAAGTCAATCCTATAGAAGCATATCTCATAGGATTGGGAGGTGTGGAAACCCCTTGCATGGGCGAGGTGGAACTTCCCATCTACATTCAAGACATTTGGATGACAGTTAAAGTACTAGTGTGTCAAGACGAGGATCTCACTGAACCTCTTGTCTTGGGTCAAGACTGGATCTATGATCATGCAGTCAACCTAAACCTAAGAAGTGGACTTCTTCAGGTATGGGTAAATCAGAGTCGAATTACAGTTGAGTTAGACAATGGAGCACTCAAGGAACTAGGAAAGGCACACACTCTTGGTCCTTCCAGGAGTACACATGAAGATGACGATGCTATTCTTGTCCAAAACTATGTGATGCAGAGGGAGGATTCTCTCAATAAAGAAGTCACGGATACAAAGGAACTCCCTTGTTTTCCAAAGACCAGAGGGATACGGCAACTAGAGGCAGATCAAATATAGAAGAAGCAGACTACCTATGCTCGAAGCCAAAAGAAAGTACGGAGCAAAGTGTCCCAGCCACCAAAACAAATGTGGGTGCGGAAAGGCGAGCATCATGACACGGTCAAGTCGCAACCAGTGACTCAACTTCCTAATAGTGATCGACGACACGACACTAATAATAAGTCTTCCAAAAATTCTTCTGTGAAAGTGAAGTCTATCTGGGTACCCAAGAAGTCGATGAAGGCTGACCCACAATTAAGACAAATTTGGGTGCCTAAGGCTTGCTTGTGGGCTCAAATAGCTACACAGAGACCACACCCTGTACAACATGGTTCACTCACTCGAACATCTGATACCCATTCTTATACATCACGCACGAACACATCTTCACCCATGAGCACGGGTAGAATCACTGGTAAATGGGTCCCTAAAAAGCCTCATTTCCAAGTTGACACTCTGATCAAGCCCTTTAGAGTCTCCAGAAAATCAAAACAGAAGGTCATCCACTATGTTTGGCAACCCAAACCTTGTAATAAACCCCCTGACCCATTTGTAAAGCCACTTCCACTTACTAACTGCATCCACACTGCACCCGACCCCCCAATTAGCTCATAGGTATTCAGCATCAGCTAACCACACTGCACACTCACATCCACGCGAGAACTAACTAACGGGGACACAATGTCCTTTTGTGTCCATCGCAATGTTAACATTTATTCATATATTCTCACAGAACCGGCAGCGATTTCTTCAACATGGCTGAGGCTGCAGGAACAAGCTCTCAAGCAGGAACGAGGCAGCAAGTTGTGGATTTAGACAGTTTACCCATTCTACCTGAGACAACTGAAAGACCAGAAGAGTTGCAGGCCATCAAAATCATACCAGTAGCAGACCCCCCCAGTGGCCATACCATGCCCGTAGGAAAAGCTTCCCACTGGTTTAGTGAAGTTGCAGGACCCTTGGGAGAGGGATCATACCTATGGGAGTCAGAGTTGGACTTCAATGGGAAGCAAGGTAAATACCATTTCTTTACAAGGGATTTTGAAAAGTTACAAAATGCAGAAGGTCTACGTCCGGTATGGGAGAAGGCAGGATTGGATGCATACTTCAGTGCCCGGCTCCCAAAGCCTGACTTCATGCGATGCTACTATCTCATCAATACCTTGACTCCAAGCAAGAACCCAAAAGGTCCCAAAAGGTGTAAGCTCATTTGTGCTCCCATCTTTGACAAAAGGAAATGAGCTCAAAAGGTTTAGGCTCTCAAACAACTTAGTGAGAGAGGCCCTAGACATGCGCGGAATGCATATTCCAATAGAGAAGGAGACCCTCGTGCCTGATTACATGAAGAATCAAAGCCTCACTAAGCTCAAGGACATGGTGGCCATGACGCCTAATATTGCAATACACCTTCGCATGTGCATGCAACACTTTGCTTTTCCTGCCCAAGATAGATTCACTATGCCACCCAAAAAGATATGGTTTAGTTTGTATCTGGCAGAGACACAGACCCCCATTCCCATCCCCGCTTCCCCTGCATTCCAAACTTTCCCCCTTGCATCTCATAATGTAAATAGCACATTTAATACATTACTTTAGTGTGCACATCAACTACAACAAGAATACCATCAATTGGAAGAACGTACCGCGGCCCTCCAGGAAGAATCTCAATGCCTACAGGCTAGAGTCAACACTCTAGAAGCTGATTACCAAACGCTCCTAGCAGAACATACCACTTTACAGCAGGCTCACATAGAATTGGAATCAAAGATATCGACGGTGGATGATAAAGCAGTGAAGGAACTGGAAAGTGTGCTCCAGGCACAAATGATATCCAATGCTACACTTAGATGCAATCTTGGGCTATTAAGGAAGCATATGGGAGCATCATTAGAAGAGAACAAGCGGCTTCAACAACAAAACCAAGACAACTTTGAAGCAGCTATGGAAGGAATTGGAGGAGCGGCCATTAGCCCTACCAAGTATAGAGCGGTCCCATCAGAAGATATTCGCATCTTACTCGAGGAGCATGCAAATTTTTTGGAGTCATATGAAAAGTTAGAGGCTGAATGTGCTGAACTAAAGAAGCAGATAGCTAGTGGCCCCACAGCTCAACAGGAGACAGTAATCTTGCAACACTCTACAGAAGAAGTAGAGACCCTCCGGAAGCAGCTGGCAGAACTCCAAGCACGTCTCTTACCATATGAAAGGCCACCCTCCCCAACTGAAGAACCAGAACCTGATACAGTAGTGGAAATCCCAGTGGATGACAGCTATGAAGAACCATATGAACCCATGCCAACACTTGGCGGCTGAGTTACAGAAGAAGGACAGGACACTTTAGAAATTGGAGTCGCGGATTGGGTCAAAAGGGTTGAGAAAGTGGGAAACACACATGATGATCGTGTCGCCGTGCAAATCCAATCCCTCACAAATCTGGAAGAAACTGTTCTTCAATCTTCTTACTTTCAGCACCTATCCCACCAACGGCTAATCACAACATCAGAGCCGCAGTACATGCCTTACTATGTCTTGCTACATGATTATAATGCAAAAGTTAAAAGGCATACGGGGAAGGAGCCCACATTTGCCACTCAATTTGAGCTGGAGGACTTACCGGAAGTTGCACGTGCTGGCTCGATTTTTCAACCTAATTGGTGTGCACGGTTACTAACTGATTACCCTGAGATGATGAGCACTTGGGCAACCATGCCACTGTATATCAAGTATAATCCATGCTATTGCCCAATGGTACATCGCAGATCATGGCAAGCATTTGCAATCAAGGTACGCAACAATAAAGAATGCTTGACATGGGTGAACTATCCATATTTGGCTCCACCTCGAGGAACCCCGACTGTAGCATACATGATATCCACAATTCGACACTGGTCTATGCGTCTAAAGAATGTACCCGACATAGATGCAAAAATGTGTATGAAAATATTTGAGCTCATGACAATTGTCTTCAAAACCTTTTGGAACGTACAGGCTCCATACATCTCTGCCCCCGGATTCTCTCAAGGTAACAAGGATTTAGTCTACGACATGAGCCAGACTCCCTCGGTCAACATAATCTTTTCCTGGCATGCATGAATAAAGTATTTACCCGCATGCTTCAAGCAGACCTTTGAAGAAATGTTCTCTACAGGGTTCTGGGAATATCACTCGGAAATTTTCATTCCCAGGCCAACACATTTGCTACATCTATTCGCAGTAGAACAAGCCATCCATGCAGATCAGTTACGTATGCCACATCCGGACATTCCAGGACCAATTGATTGGGATCGCATGATGTCAGACTTGGCCAGAGGACTACGCATACAAGAACATCAGCTTGCCACTCATGTTGTGGAATATTACATCCAGCACTCCCAGCACCAAGGGTCTATCAGGGACGACAGATGCAAGAGAGGGGGGGGGTGTTGATAGCAATCAAAGCACCCAAGGACTGACGAGACAAGGAAGCCAGCGGAGCGAGTCAGAGCAAAGTGAAGGATTAAGTAGACAGAGCAGTCGACGCAGATCGAGCATATAGGCCCTTCAAATTTTTCCAAATCAACATCTTTATAACAGTGATTCTCATCACTAACAATCATTGTAAATACCATTTCATATTTTTCTAGCTCCATTTTGTGCAAGCCAAGGAGTCCTTGAGCTTGAGGAGCTTTAGAAGCACCTACCCATCAATTTTCATATTAAGCCCTCAAATAGGCCCTAGAACCTAATTTTTAACTAGGCCGGACACTAGATCTGGACAGGGCCAAAAACTAGTCAAAAACTATAAATAGAGCTAGAGAGCTCATTTTTGAGGTTAGATTGTAATAGAGTTGAGCTTGTATGAGCATTTTGGAAGTAATCTAAAAGAACTCCATTGTCCTTCTCTTTGGCTTACTGTGTGTGTGCATGTGTGTGCATGTTGGTGTGCTTCTCACTCACGCACTTGTGCCTTCACTTGCTCGAGGTCATCATACCATCCTCACGTCTTCCCAGATTGACATTAAAGGAGGTGCTACTCATCACTGAGCTACAAGCCGCTGCAAGGTGTCGTCTGAGTAGTGCCATATTTCACTGAAGTTTTGAGTTGTGTTCCAGTTGTATTTGTAGATGGCCTTCCACCACTTGTATCGCTTCCTGGTCTACATTCTGTAACTTTACTTCCAATATGCTATGAGCGTCTTGTAAAGTCTGAAATTGAGTTTGGAGATTGGCATTGTCCTCTTCTAGTGTCGTGAGGCATTGTGCCAACATGGTGTCAAATGCATTACCTATAGATGAATATGTGGTTTGTACAGTGGAAGATGCAAGGGAAGGGAATTGGGGGATGGGAAGTGTGAATGTGGTGTCTACAGGAGATGTGTGTGTAGGTGAAATTGGTGGAGGAGGGATGGGGGATGGTGGAAGTGTGGGGGGAGGTGGAGGTGTCATTGGTGGTGAAATGTCCATGCTTTCAGCTGCGGGGGTGAAGGTGGTGTCTACCATATATATCGGAATGGTAGGTGGTGTGTGTGATAGTGGTGAATAGTGTTGTGTGGATGGTGGGAATGGGATCGACGAGAAGGATTGAGCAGTGGTTTGAAGGATTGGTGGTATGGGGGGTGGGAGGTGAGAACCTAGAGGCGGAAAGGCCATGAAAGGGGGTGTGGTGGCAGGGAACCCAAAGAATATGGATCTAGTGTCAGGATGGCCTATGACCAAGGTTGTGGAGGTTGGTTATCTTATGGCTGTCTCCATGAGAGATTCTGTTATGATGGTGGTGGTGTTATATAGAGGGTTTTCAAAGGAGGAAAACAAGGTGGAACTGGGGGTGGGACTATGGAAAATGAAGGCTTGCTCTATGGGGTGAGTAGTCGAGGTGATCTCCACGGCTTCTATTCGAGGAGGTGATGTTGGGGGGGTTGGTGGTAGTGGCTCAGTGGACTCTCCATGGGTGATTGTATGTTCTTGACTAGGATTTCTTGCTGGTTGGGAGGTTGCCTCGATTGGTTGAGATGTAATAATAATTTCTTTCACCGTAGTAATGGGAATCTAGATGTTTTTACTGGACCGTGGTTGTGTTTGGAATCTTCGTGGATCATATTGAACAAGAGGCCTCTCTATCGCTGAGCGGACTGCTTCCACAACCCCATAGGTTTCTACCATCAATAGTAGGCCTTCGCTGTATTCAGAGTCAACTCCAGCTTCTTCCAATAGCTGAGCCATGAGCATCCTACTACTTTGTTCGGTGAGCAGTTGTTGCGACCACACTCGTTCCATGATTTGATACAATCTTCGCAATTCTGCTGTATATGCTGGGGTTTTGGTGGTTTCTTCTGCTTCTGCTTCTTCTCCTTCCTCTTCTTCCCCCTCTGAGCGTTCTAGTTGTTGAGATAAAGTTCTCTGCTGATCATCATCCCAATATACATGGCGGCTGTCTATGGATTTCCTTTGTCTTTGGGAAGAGGTGCCCTGTTCTTCTGTGTCCAAAAAGAATTCTACATCAAAGAGTTGGGTATTCTGTAAGAATGATTCGAAGTCGAAGGTGCTCATCCCTTCAACGTCCCCAGTCATAGCAAATTCAAATTCATGAGGTACAGGAGGAGCCAATGGGATAGCTTGAGATGTGCCTTTAGATCCAGATCTGGGTATTCTAATGGTAAAGGTAGGCACAGTGGCATCCCCTCGTGGCGAGACTTCTAGAGTCATCAGAACTTCGCGTGTCTAGACACAAGGAATCGAGCCTATCATACGCTTGGATTGATGTGAGGCAGTTTTGTGTTTTTTAAGCATCTGTAACTGTGACTAGATTAAAGCTCGTTCAAGGGGTACATCGTATGCTAAGCACTTGTAGATGATCTGCGTGATTGCACAACAACCATTCACCACTAGCTTCCTAGATGACCTTTTATTTTCTTCATATAGTTACTCCATAATCCATACAAGAAGCTTAATCAGTAGTGCACCTATTTCCGCCAAGTAAAGAGCGAACCATATTCGTTTGTGGGGTTGTGTGAATCGATCTTGAGTAGGAAATGCAAAATGTTGCATGCACATACGGAGAGGGATGGACACGTTTGGTGTGAGTGCAGCCATATCTTTCAACTTTTGTAGCTTCCGGTTCTTCATGTTAGTGGGAATGAGAGCATCCTTCTCAGAGGGCACATGCATGCCGTGCATGTTCAAAGCAGAGCTCACCAATTCCAATGTAAGTTCGAACCTTTTCAACTAATTGTTGCCCAATAAAGAAGGAAGAACAAACGTTCCTGGTTTGTCCTTTTCCTCATTTGCCTGTAATGTTGAAACCAAGTGTTGACGCTGTAGCATCACAACTCATACTTGTCAATCTGGGAAGCATCTCATGAGACCCAAATATTTGCGTAGAAGCACTCAATAGACGTAATGACTCTTCATCAACACACGATTAACAACATAATTAACAAGAAGACACGACATAAGCATTGCTAATGATGCACATAATTGTAATCACAAGCATAATCATGATGTAATCGCACATTAACGTGTCACAAAGCATTAGACAAGAAGAGAGCAAGTACACGTGCACATCATGACGACAAGAGAGCTAGAGTCTAACTACAAACTAGCAGTATCTCATTACTTCTAGAAAAGCTCTCCCAAAAGAAGAGGTGGAGACCTCTTTATTTACAAAATGGCAAAAAAGCATGCTATGTGGGATTTCTAGACTGAAAAGAGAATGAATCCCACTTATTCTCTAGTGTGGCACTCACACTCACCTATACAAGAGTGCTTATTTAACTGAATGAGAGGTAGAAAAAGGTACAAATGATTATGAAAAAAGTGGATCCAAGAATTATATGTTGTCTCATCAACGCTCCCCCCTCCTTGAATTTGTCATCCTCGACAAAGCTTTTGCAAGTATGGAGCTTTTTGTGGAAGAGCGTGTAGGATTCCTTTTGATTTGCATGATCCTTGCACCGTTGGAGTGCTCTGCTTTGTTGCATTTCTTCATCTTGCTTTTTGCATGTTTGTTTGGAGTTGATTGTCTTTTAACTTGTGTCGTTTGCCTCATGTAGATAGGAAGAATATGCTAGAATGTTTTGTATTTCTCTTTTTGTTTTGATAATGGATGGATGATGTAAGATGAAATTAATTCATCTCTTCTTAGTCCATATGCATGAGTGGGGACTAAGGGTGCATGGATGGAAAAAAAAAAGTGCCTATGCACGGTCTTGGAATGTGACCCTATTTTATGCAAACTCTAAAAAATGCATACAAAAAAAATAATGGTGCAAAAATGGATGGATCTTGAGCAAAGTGCTCAAGGTGAGGCGATGATGAGGCTTTCTCCAAATGTCCAATTCCAAGAGCCGCTTCTTTTCCATCAACCATTGGAAATGGATGATACCTTTGTCCACCAACCTGAAAAAAGAAAAATGAAAAGTAAATTTTTGAATTGTATGTACATGTGCCCTCTTTGTGCCTGGGTTAAACTTAGTGTGCCTAATGCTTGGCCTTTGGATGACGCCGTATTCGCGTGCATATTTGGTGTGCATCTTAAACATATGCTGTGCATCGGCCAAGGTTGGGTCTGACACCCATGGATGTTGCACGAAGAGGTTTTGGGCGGCCAATATGTCTTCGGTTTGTTGGTCTTAGCCTTAAGGTTTCTCCTTGGATCTTTTTCTGAGTGTTGGCTTGATTGCTTTGGATCCCTTGGTCGGAAGTGGTCATTCTTGATGATAAGGCATGGTGAATCTAGACCGTAGATTATGAAGTCTAGTGTGAGAGGGTTGAGTTTGCATAAGAAATTTCTTTGGTACCCATATCATAGTGCAATTTGGTTGGGCTCTAAGTAATTTCTTGGCCACCCAAATTTTCTTGACATTACAAGGGAAATGTGATTTGTTCTTCTTGGCATAAGGGTCTTTTGGGCCTTCTATGTGAGTCTTTAGGGATAACTCATCTTTACAAGGGGAATTCAACAAAGGTTGAGTTTTTATACATACATCATGCTCATCCAATGGATCATAGGGTTGTGTGGTTTGAGATCGATCTAGAGATTCAGCGATGCATTTATCCTTATTACACATAGAATCTCTAGATATACAAATGGGTAAAGAATCTTCATGATTGACCATAGATATCACTTTATCTTCCATAGAACTCATACAAAGTATTTTTTTATCTCCTTCTTGATGATCCAAATATAGACCATCCTTGCTCTTGAATTCATGAGAAGATTCCAAACTTAGAGGACGGGAGGGTCCTTCCACAACCTCCAAGCACTTGAAATCCTCCTTTGCTCCCTGCTTCAAAAGTTCCTGTGACTCAAGTAAGTCAAAGTAAGATGAGCAACTTCCATTTATTTCAATATGAGGATCATGATGGATGTTGCCTTTGTGGGAGTGTTTATGTGGAGGATATGGACAATCCACAAACAAATGCTCATGATCACATTAATTACAATGAAGATGCATATTAGGATCATTAAAAATATCATGAGTAGGGGGGTTTTAAAATTTGCACGAATGAAGGCTCTTTCCTCTTCCCGATATTTTGTGAACCAAATGGAACCTAACATGACATCTTCATGCATACAATCCAAAACATAGAAAATTTCTCTAGAACATACTTCATTTACTACCACACTTGTCTCAATCATGCCCAAACTATGCTCAAAATCACAATTGGTTGGAAGAATTTGTTCACTAATAAAGGGAACCACATCAATACTTACAAAATTCCTCTCATATTTTAGGTTAATTGCGACATAATATATTTTAGAACAATTTTCTAGTTCAACATCCATAAATATAAGTTGTGTTCTATCAACTTCAAGTTCAAGCGATTTGATTTCTGATGAGGTTATTGATTTTGATTCATTGTTTTCCCTATGATTTTCCAACTATTCTTTTCCCTCTATTTTCGTGTTCTTCTTTTCCCCTACCATTCTCTTTGTACCTTTCTTTTTTCCCATGCTTCGTTGAAATAATTTTTTGGTTTTTTGAGTGTTTTTAATATTTGTTTGATATTTTTGAAGATGTTTTAGAATTTGTTTTGGGTTTTGTGTGTGTTTTTTGAATGTTTTCTAAGATGTGTAAATAAGTTTCTAATGGGGTTCTTCTAACAAGAAAAAAGGAATTTCACATAATATTATATATGGTACATTCAATCTTGGGGAGGCATATGGTGTGGTCGCTAAGGGAACTAGCATGAAAAGGAATGAGATGTCATAGGAAATTTGGAATTTTGTATGACATTCAAGAACCATATCATCAACTTATGCGCTCAACAATCACTATTCCATATTGTGATATAGACTTGTAATGCTCAATGATTAAGAGGGATAGTACACACAAAATCTTTCAGAGTGTAAGAGAAACCCCAATCAAACTTGTTTTTTTTTCTTTAATCAAAAGAGGTCTTTTAACGATATTGTGACAACAAAAATACCCTTTCCTTTGTGCTATAATAAAATTCCTTTATCAAGTCATGGCTTCTAGGGAGCTCAACATAATTATGGAAATAAGCCCAATCAAGCAATTATTGTAACTACCCTTAGCAAACATTAAAATTATCCCAATATCACACGCTCAACAGGTTTAATCTTGACCCTTTTGAAGAACATGCTTGCACCCTCTCTACAAAAGATATCATCCTATCCCAAAACATCAAAGGGGCAACACCAAGCATCCTACACTCATCCGAGCTTTCAATACACTCATTTACCTCAAAGAAATCCCCAAAATGTATCCCTGAGTCTGTTTTGACACATACAACTAGCTGTTTTGACACATACAACTTGTTTTAACACATACAACTAGTTCTGTACTATTGTAAGTTTCCACTTATTCCTCATGTGTGCTTAAAAAAATACTTTTCAACAAAAAACGAGAGGAGAGAGGTTTCAAGGTTCTTTAAATGTGATTTATATGCGCATAAAAAAATGAACCTCTCCATAGCCTCACACGAATCTTGGCAGGTCCTTTTTCTTATGCATGTGCCAATTAATTTTTAGATGATCACACAATTTTTTCCCTTTCTTTCTCTCTCTCTCTCATTCCCATTTCATAGCAGTGCATGTGTTCTTTCTCATGACATACCCCCTTGTTAGCAGCAGACAAGGGAGTCAACGAAGATCTGGCAAATAGGCCAGTAATTTTCCTCATGAAGAAGCAAGTACGAGCACTCACGTAGATCTAGCACTAAGGCAACCTTTAAATTTTCAAATCCTTTACACCCATTCAAAGTGATTTTCATCACTAAACACCATTGTAAATACCAATTCATCTTTTTGTAGCTCCATTTTGTGCAAGCCAAGGAGTCCTTGAGCTTGAGGAGCTTTAGAAGTATCTACCTGCCAATTTTCGTATTTTTTAGATCTCGTTTGAGCCCTCAAATAAGCCCTGGAACCTAATTTTTAACTAGGCCGGACACTAGGTCTGGACAGGGCCAAAACTTAGCCAAAAACTATAAAAAGAGCTAGAGAGCTCATTTTTGAGGTTAGATTGTAATTGAAACAAACTTGTAAGAGCTTTTGAAAGTAATCTAAGAACTCCATTGATTCTCACTCTTTGTCTTGCCTTGTGTGCGCGTGTGTGTGTATGTGTGTGCATGTTAGTGTGCTTCTCACTCACGCACTTGTGCCGCCACTTGCTCGAGGTCTTCATACCATCCTCACGTCTTCCCGGATTGACATTAAAGGAGGTGCTACTCATCACTGAGCTACACCAAATTTTGGCGCCGTTGCTGGGGATCGAGCTTTGAGGACGAGCGTGTGATGGTAAGACGTAGAGTTGACGCGTTGGAGTTGTAGGTATTTTCTTCACTCTCATCGATTTTCTTTTACTTTCTTCACCATCTTCATCACCATCATCAACATCACCATCTCCCACCTCCATCTCCATCATCGCGAAAATTTCTGTTTTTTGATCATATCACCTTCCCCACCTCATTTCCCTCATTTCACGTGTGAGAGAGAGCGAGAGAGCGAGATTGTGTGTGCGGATTTTGCATGTTTCTTGAGTTTCATTGCAGGTTCTTGCCGAATCATCATCCCCAGCTTCCTGCGCAGGTACGAAAATCATCGAAACTGTCTCGCGGTCGCAGGCTTCTGTCGATCGCGACTGACAGAAATTTTTGGCTTTTCACAAAATTGAGTGCACCACTAGAACAAGCACAAGGAGCACATCCTAAAACACTAAAAACAGTAGAAAAATTCTGAGGTTTTCTGTCAATCGCGACCGACAGCCTCTGTCAATCGCGACCGACAGACCCTGTCAATCGCGACCGACAGACTCTGTCAATCGCGATCGACAGACCTCCACGATCGACTGACTGCCACGTAGGACCCTGTTAATCGCGATTGATACCGTCGATCGCGATCGACAGCCACGACCGACACCTCTGTCAATCGCGATTGACACCGTCGATCGTGATCGACTGAAATTCCACGATTGATTGACTTTTACGCGTAGCCACGTGTCCATCGCGATTGATAGGCCCCCGATTGACTGAAATTTCGGCGACAAAACCGGAAAACGTGTCGATCGTGATTGATACCGTCAATCGCGATTGACAGCCACGATCGACTTTGTCGATCGCGATTGACACCGTCGATCGCGATTGACAGCCACGACGGACACCTCTGTCAATCGCGATTGACAGACCTGTCGATCGCGATTGACAGGCTTTTCGGCCAAAAATTAGGGTTTGTTTTTGTTCAAAATTGGGGATAATTTTGGGGCAAAATAGTCAATCCATTGGCATAATTGGAGGATCCTACACTTGTGTTTTGGGAGAAAATCCTAGGACCTGTCAGCCAGATTGAATCAAGTCATAACCCTCTAAACCCTGAACAGTCATAACTTCTTCATACGAGATCAATTTTTTGAGCTCTAGGGCTTGTTGGAAAGCTCGTGGCATATACTACACGCCCTCAACTGTTTTTCATAAAGATAATGCATTGATTTTCAGATAGAGTATTTTGAAGTTGACCATACCCAGGGGGATCAAAGTCAGGGGTCCTTAGGATTGTTTTCTTAAAAATCACTATGCAAGATTGTGTTTGTGCTACAGGAAGGAAAATCATTGGTTCTGTCTTTAGAATTTAAATCTTTAAGCTAACTTTGGAACTCTTACAGATCTATTGAGAGCATCGAAAGGCGTTCTAAGCAAGTGTAAGTGCAAGCTTGGGAACACACTTCCTGGGCACTCAAGGGCAACCGTGCAGGAAACAAAAGGTTGGAAACTTTTAACCCCTTCTGTCAATTCATAGCCTAGGCTAAGAACGACGAGAGGTAGGAGTAAGTCAGGGCGACGATAGGCAGGTGTCAAGTTGAAGACTACCTAAAAACTCAAGTTCAAGCTAAAAACCTGATCTCTGTACTGTCGATAACATAAAGGAAAAGGACCTAACGTGGAACGATCAACCTGAAAGCACGAAGAACATTCAAGTATTCCTGACGATGTAATATCAGACAAGACCTTAAACACGAGGAATAACTAAAAAGAACCAAGCAACTAATAGAAAGTAACCAGCAACGAGGTTGTACTCTGGGCAAAGAATTGGGCTACTTAGATAGGCATATGAACCTTAGATCAGGACGACATCTAGTAAGGGAGAGACAAAGCCTTAGATCTTCAGAGGCTAGTGTTAACCACACTGCTAGGTCTTGGGCCCAGCAGTTGAGCCACCACTCGTACTACCCTAGCTTTGAGACCAGTGAGTCAGAGATGTCTCAAGGCATGGACAGACCTACGGGAAGTTCAGGAGTGCCTTACTTGTACAGGGTAGAAGGCCCTTACAAAACACAGTTGGAATACCTTAGGACCAACCGATTAGGTGCTAGCATCTATGAGGACGGCCTAGGAAGATCCGTGGTCCAGATTAAAAATCCTGATCAATCCATTGGACTAGAGCACCCAGCTGTCAAGTTTGAAAACGGTGCATACCTGGACAAAGAAGGAACCATATATGTAGTCACCAGTCACCCAGATAGGACAGATGAATTTGGGAATGTAATCTCAGAAGCGGACTTAGGTGACTTAGAACAAGGGAATATGGGCGTAGAACCTAGAACCCCCCGAGGCAAATCTGTTCTCACTAGGATTATCACACCTGAGTGGGTGCCCCAAGACAACAAGAGCATAGAGCTGCTCCTCAACCGAGAAACTGACGAAGCCTTTTGGAGGTATAAATCTAATCAGCCAACTGATATAGGAAATATCATGATCTACGAGTTTAAGGATCCGGATAGCCCAGGTAGAGTGACCTACCTAGATCACACTTCGGAGAGGATCTTTGTGGTGACAGAAAATGATAGGCATGCTTACACTTGGAAGGGTGAATTCATTTTCCCTCAACCAAGATCGAATGTATCCTATGGTCACCCTGGAGCTGGAACATCCCAAGCTCATGGAATGCAAAGAGATAGAAGTAGGGATAGACCAGAAGTCAGCTTTGCTAGCCCAGCGGGCAGAGAAAGAACGAGGACGGAAACGAACAGGGTAGAACCTGAGATGCTTAGAGCTCACAGGAACCAAAGAAATGTGGATGGATTCCCGCTGCCGAGACCTAGAGAGCACACAAGAACTTTGAGACCGACCCAGCTAGTTAAGTCCATGAAGAATTACTTTGATGGCACAGGAGATCCCTATGATCATGTGGCGAGATTCAAGCAAGTCTTGAGAGCTGAGCAAGTGGAGGATCTATTCACACAGTACAATTCCTTCGGTCTAACCCTTAGGAACACAGCACTTACATGGTTCCAGCCATTGGATGAGCGACAATTCAGGTGTATAGACCAACTCCTAGAAGCTTTCATTGTAGAGTTCTCTAAGAGTGAATAAGACACAATACCTCCTCATTGATTCACAGCTTCAAACAGACTCCCCAAGAGACTGTAAGATTGGCAGGAAGAAGATTTAGACAATATCTTGAAAGGTGCCCTATTTCAGAGCTACCCACACCTGCCAAACAAGTAGCCTTATTCCTTGATGGATTTCTGAGTACGAAATTGAGATCCTACGTGTATCTGAAGGACCCTAGGACTATAGAAGAGTGTGTACGCACGTGCATTGACATTGAAGATAACCTAGGGGAGGAACTAGAGCTTTCCAAAATCTACAAAGATTCAGATAGTGCATCTAGTCACTCTTCCACGCAATCCACATCAATTGAGGAACTTGCCGAGAAAGTAGCTCAGAAATTAGGTGTAACTAGCAAACAAATCCCAAGGTTTGCTCCTGTGAAAAGGTGCTATACATGCGGTGGTGACCATATGGCGAATGTCTGCCCTATTATGGCTCAGCCCCAAGTAAATCCTAGTAGCCAGTACTGCACCATAGAACGGAGATACACCAATCACACCGCACAAGATTGCCCATACAACAAGCAGGCAGTTAGGCAACCCTACCCTCAACCCTACCAACAAGGCAGATACCAGAACCAAAATCCACCACCACAATATGCTAGACCCCAACAAACCTACCAACCACAATATCAGGCCCAACAGAGACCCCAACCGGTGCTAGTTCAACAGCCTCCAAACCCAGCTAATGTGATTCCGGTAAAGTATGCTGTTGCAGAAGAAAACCTGAATAGGGCCATAGTACCAGTAACCCCATTGATCTCAGAAAGTGACCCGAGTGACCATAGCTTCGATTCTACACATGTCGATAGTCCCCAGGCTTACTACATGCAGTCTCCAGAACGTGGTGAGTCCTACTATAGTGAAGAACTGAGTGAACCTAGTTGGGAGTCAGATTACACAAACGTCATGTATGCAAACCCCAACCCTAGGCCTCAACCTAGGCAAGTAAGACCTCCATTCCCAAGAGGACCGTGCTACAGATGCCAAGGAGATCACCTCATTCGTGATTGTCCCTTACCTCCACCTACACAACCCCAGTCAGTGACGATCCAAGGCTTTTGCCAAGATTGCGGAAAAGAGCATCTCTTACGAGATTGCCCTAAAAATCCTAATAATATGCCAAAAATCACTCCCATTAATGTGATTGGGTTGGTTGTAGATTCCTCAAGAAGTGTCACTTCCACTGCACCAGTACAGGTAGTCACTAGAGCCCAAGCACTGCAGCAAAACCAGGGTGTAGGTCAGGAAAAGGGCCCAGAGGCTAGTGAAACTGAGAGCGTGACAAAGAAAAGGACTAGAGCGTGGAAAGATAGTCGAGAAAGAACGAAAAGACAATGGGCTAAAAAGATGAGTGAACTTGAGGAAAGCATAAGAGAAACCAAAGCGAGGATAACTGAACTCACAGCTCAAACTCCCTCTCACATTACCCCGCCTCCACCACTCCCAACTCCATCCGTACCACCACCTTCCCCACCGCCTCATCAAATCACATCACTCCCTAGAGTAGGATCAGTCCTAGCAGATCCCACTCCCGAAGACCTTAATATGATGCTTAAAGCATATCAGGCCAGAATCCAAGAAGGGCCAACCATAACCGATCATGAAAAGTGCTACCCTAGAGCCGAGCTAGAGCTTGAACGAACTAAAATTTGTGCTAAGATGGTGGAATTGGCTCAAGCCATGTTCGAAGCTAGCCGCCTCTTTAATATCTCTAGCTCAACTAAGACGCAGTTACACTTTGATGGACTGCTAGAAAGAATAGAGAGGCTAATTGCACAATCAGAAAAGGAACCTGTCCCTCAAAGAAAGGAAAAGGTAAGAGGACGGATGAGCCAGCCTCTTCAGGAAGCCCATGTGCCTCCTCAAGAAGTTTATCCTTCCCCCCAAAAGGCATATGAGCCTCCCTCGAAAGCTTACGTACCTCCACAGGTTGCCTACATTCCTTCTCAGGGAGCGTATGAGCCTGTTCGAAAAAGTAATAGAATAAGTAATCCTCCCCAGGAAGCTTGTGCTCCAGCCATCTATGAGAACAAGGAGAGAGTCAACGATAGAATAAGCCCTCCTTCCCAGGTTGCTTATGTGCCTAATTCTACAGAGCCGGACACTTCTTCTTCTATGAATCGGTTTGCACCAGACTTCCTACGAGAGATTCAAGAAGACAAATGGGATAACGAAAGTGAAGTCGCCCCTCCTTTTGAACTTGTGGATGATGCACACGACCAATTCCCACAAGACATCCCATCTATTTACGGGGAACATGAGAGTACTCAGTCTCACGAGAGATTGGACTTTGAGTCTAATTCCATACAAGAGCTACCCCACTTCACAGGCCCATGGGAAGCAAAGTCCACATGTATGAGAGCACCCACAGTCATGGCAAGGAACGACGACTCAGTCATACCTAGGAACACGGAGGTAGTAACGAACACCAAGGTGCAGTGCGATCTCACTTTGGAAGAACTGCCTGAGGATAGACCAAACGCGCGGAAATATGTAGCCAGTCAAGTAACTGAAGTTGCAAAACCTCGTTCCCGGGTAGGATCCCATAGGACAGTGCCAGAAATTCCCTTGGATAAGATAGGAGATATGTGTGAAGGTGAAGAAGGGAACACCTACCTCCCCATCACCTACCAGGAGTACACCACCAAGGCAATTTTGGACTCAGGTGCAGGAGTTGCAATTGCCACTACTTCCCTATGGAAGCGTTGGGGCAAGCCGGCACTCAGGCCCACGAGGATGAAATTGCAAATGGCCGATGGTCACATAGAGAGACCCCTAGGATTGTTAGAAGGAATAACTCTCACCACTTGTGGTGTTGAGTTTGAGCATAGCTTTGCTATATGTGACTTCAGCAAAAATCATGCCTATGAGATGATTTTGGGAAGACCATTTATGCGACAGTTGCAAGTGGTACAGGATTGGGGAACCAATTCTTTGTACCTGCAGCACTTAGGTGTTACGACCAAAGTCAATCTCAAAGATTACTCTCATAGAGATGTACCTCCTATCCAGTGGAATCCCATCCATAGAGCCAAAGATGATACGGAATCTGTGCATTCCATAGGGTCAGGATCCTCATGGATGCATGAAGACACCCACTTATGGATGTGCAAAGTAGCAGTAGAGGAAGAGAAGAGAGAAAAGGCCAGAGAGATAGGTGCAAATGAAACTCATAGACCCATTCAAGACCCAGCCTATGCACCTGTAGTCTTTCCTGACGAGGAATTTGAACCCCATGGCTGGGCAAAAATCTTAGCAACAATGGATGTAGCCATCAATGAAGAACAATGGACACCTCACTGTGATGAGGATGGCTATGACATTTCAGTCTTCTCCATAGAGCCAATCATGGGAGAGGCAGTTCTAGAAGAATGCGAACCTAGCCCTGATGCATTTGAGGATGCAAGTGACTCCGATCTCGAGTCTATCATTATGGACCCACCATTTGCATCAGATGAAGAATACTTCCATGAAATAGAATTTCAACCCCAGAGGCATGGAGAGATTACAAATGATGTAAGATTAACAACACATGTGACGCCGAAGGAAGAAGGAAAGAAACGAAAGAAGAGAGAAGCTTCACCAGAAGAGGAAGAATCTTTGTTTGAGGTCCCAGAAAATTTTAAGAAATATGAGATAGATGACAGGAGAGTCATGATAAGAATGCCTAAACGAGAGGCACAATCGGGAGAGGCCTATGATAACAAAGAAACCACCAAGAAAATAGTAGTGGCCATAGAAGAAGGAGAGGAGAGATGCACGTATATAGGCCATGACCTGACAGAAGAAGAAGAGCACGAATTGATTGCCTTCCTAAGAGAATACAGAGATGTATTCGCTTGGAGTTACAAGGATTTGAAAGGTGTTGACCCAGACATATGCTCACACACCATCCCCATGACTTCAGATGCCAAACCCTCTAAGCAAAAGCCTTATACATATAACGATAATTACGCTGCTAAGATCAAAGAAGAGATAGATAGACTGGTCGAAGCTGGATTTATCTATGAAATTGAGCACACTGAGTGGGTATCACCCATCGTAGTGGTGCCCAAGAAGAATGGCAAACTGCGCGTGTGCATTAACTTGAAGAAGGTTAATGCAGCCACTATTCGAGATAACTATCCGCTTCCCATCACAGAACATCTCTTAGAAAGAGTGGCAGGCAAGGAAGTGTACAGCTTCCTTGATGGATTTTCGGGTTACAATCAAGTAGCCATAGCTCCAGAGGATCAGCATAAGACAGCCTTTGCCACAGAATGGGGCATTTTTGCCTTTAGAGTAATGCCATTTGGGCTTACCAATGCACCAGCTACCTTCCAGAGGCTGATGTGCCATGTGTTTAAGGAGTTCCTGAGGAAGAGTTTAGAAGTCTATGTGGATGATCTTTGTGCTCACTCCAACATTAGACACACTCATATTCCTGAACTCAGACAAATCTTTGACAAATGTAGAGAATATCAAGTCTGCCTAAACCCAGAAAAGTGCGTTTTTATGGTCAGGCAAGGCAAAATTCTAGGACACATAGTGTCAAAGAATGGCATATCTACTGACGAAGAGAAAGTGAGAGCTATAGCAGAGTTACCTAGGCCAAAGAATGTCAAGGAAGTACAAGCTTTCATGGGGCATTGTGGTTATTATCGACGATTTATACACATGTATGCTGTCATTGCAAAGCCCATGTACGAACTTCTGACAAACTTTGAGTGGACGGATGAATGTGAGAATTCCTTCCAGGAGCTTAAACGAAGATTGTGTTCATCACCAATCTTGACCACACCAGATTGGAATAAGCCATTCCATGTTCATGTTGATGCATCCAATTATGCTATTGGATGTGTGCTTGCTCAACCTACTGGTGAGGGTAATATGGATCTTCCAATTGCCTATGCCAGTAGACAATTGAATGCGGCTGAACGGAATTACACCACTACAGAGTGAAAAGGATTAGGCATGGTATATGCAGTTAAGAAATTTAGACACTATTTGCTTGCAAATAAGTTTAAATTTTTTACTGATCATCAGGCATTGCTATACCTCGTAAACAAACCATGCAATACAGGAAGATTAGTGAGATGGTTTCTCTTGCTAATGGAATATGATTTTGAGGTTGTGGTAAGAAAAGGGAGGACTCATTTGAGAGCTGATCACCTTTCTAGGCTCACATCGGGAGAAGCCCCACAAGGAGTGTCAGATGACCTTCCTGATGCTTACTTGTTTAATTTGGAAGTTGTACCGCAGTGGGCTAAGCCATTGGTACCAGTATTGACATACGGGCCTAACCATCCAGTGGTAAACACACGGAATAGAGAGGTTGTAAAAGCCCAAAAGTACCACATCATGGCAGGAAGCATGTACAAGCACACAGATCAAGGGATCTTGGCTTGTTGCGTAGAAGAGGATGAGTACGTTAAATAGTTGCAATTAGCACATGTAGGTGCATTAAAGCAACACCATTCAAAGCAAAGAACTTTACAGACCCTAAAGAGACTCGGAGTACATTGGCCAACCATGGAAGCTGATGTCCAAAAGTTGTGCAAGGAATGCCCAATCTGTTGCACTAAACCACCAGTGGAACACGCCACTCTTTATCAAGTATCCATTGTGCTAGATTGGAGTGAACCTCTAGTATCCTTCCTAAGGACAAACACATTCCCTCCAGACATGACTCTGGCGAGGAAAAGGAGTTTAGAACAAGAAGCCCAGGATTACTCACTCATTGGTGATAATCTATATAAGCGTGGTAAAGATGGTTACCTGAGACTGTGTGTCCATGAGAGTGAATATCTTAAGATCTTGGAAACTGCTCACCAAGGTGTAGCAGGAGGGCACTTTGGACCAGATCGGGTGATCAAGGCAGTACTATTTGCGGGCTTCTGGTGGCCTACCCTTCACATGGATGCACATACCTATGTGAAACGGTGTGATGTCTGTCAGAGAACTCAGTATCCTATACGCAAAGATGAGATGCCACTGAAACCTATGATGGGTGGACGTGCGTTCTCTAAGTGGGGAATAGACTTCGTAGGTCCTATTAATCCCCCAGCTAAGGGTTCTCATGCGGAATACATCATTGTTGCAACAGATTATCTCACCAAGTGGGTAGAGGTAAAAGCTACGACAAAGAATGACGCTCAGACAACTGCTAAATTCTTGTTTGAGAATGTATTCACAAGATATGGGCTACCTATAGAGCTTGTAAGTGATAGAGGCACTCATTTCTTGAACGAAGTGATTGAAAATCTACTCCAAGAATTCTTGGTAATACACAAGAAGTCTGCCCCCTATCACCCTCAAGCTAATGGACAAGCTGAGAGCACTAATAAGATCTTATGCAATGTACTGACGAAATTAGTGAACACAAAACGCTCTGATTGGGACAAACAGCTACACCATGCTGTTTGGGCATACCGAGTGGCCTACAAAACGGTACTCCAAGCCACTCCCTTTCAGATGGTATTTGGCCAAAACGCTGTGCTACCCTTGGACTTCTTGATTCCTACATTGAGAGTAGCACAAGAGCACGAATGGACAGGTCATGAACTCTCCTCTAGGATCTTTGACCTTGAACGATTAGGAGAAACAAGACTGAGAGCCGCTGCAGGAATATATGCAGCCAAGAAGAGACAGAAAGTGTACTTCGATGCCCATGTGAAGGATAAAGGTTTGAAAGCAGGAGATCTAGTTTTAGTCTATACACTGAAACAACACGCAAGGAAGCTAGAAAAGAGAGGCTACGGACCTATGATCATCAATAGGATCTCCACGAGTGGAGCAGTACAATTGGCCACATTAGAGGGTGATGTTCTCCCAAACTATATTAGCGGTTGCAGAGTCAAGTTGTATCAGGAACCCCTCACGGAGGAAATGCTCAGCCGACTCAACACTGCTAAGAAACGCAAAGAGGAAGAAAAGCGAGTTCGAGAAGAAGCTCAAGCAGAAGCTTTAGAACGCATCAGAAGGATGAAGTTACGAAGGCAAGGTAGAGATCAGCCTAGAGCGAATGACTATGCAGATCAAGGATATCCTATGGCCATGTGTGAAGTTGCAGGAACAAGCTCGCATAGGATAATTGATAGACGTCCTTTCATAACCCTAGATATAGGACAAGGAAAGAGTGCAAGGAACGTAAGAGCCTTGATTGAATCAGGCGCAGCCACTAGTGCTGTTAGAGTGTCTTACTGTCAAGAGTTACAATTAACTGTCAATCCTGTGGAAGCATATCTCATAGGATTGGGAGGCGTGGAAACCCCTTGCATGGGCGAGGTGGAACTTCCCCTCTACATTCATGATGAGGAAATGACTGTTAAAGTACTGGTGTGTCAAGATGAGGATCTCACTGAACCTCTTGTCTTGGGTCAAGATTGGATCTATGACCAAGCAGTCAATTTAAACCTAAGAAGTGGACTTCTCTAGGTTTGGGTCAATCATAGTCGAGTTACAGTAGAATTAGACAATGGAGCACTCAAGGAACTAGGAAAGGCACAGACTCCTGGTCCTTCCAGGGGTACACATGAAGATGACCATGCTGTTCTTGTCCAAAACCATGTGTTGCAGAGGAATGATATTCGCAAAAAAGGAGTCAGGGATGCAACGGAACTCCCTTCTTTTCCAAAGGCCAGAAGGAGGCAGCAACCCAAGGTGGATCAAAGGCAGAAGAAGCAGAGTACTACCTATGTCCAAGATCAAAAGTACCTGCGCAGCAGAATGTCCCAGAAAGTAAACCATGTGTGGGTGCAGAAAGGCGAACAACCGGTTGCACCACCGCCAACTACACGGGCTAAGTCTCTTATTAATAACCAACAACACGACATTAATAAGAAGTCTTGCAGAAATTCTCCTGCTAACGTGAAATCTATTTGGGTGCCCAAGAAGTCGATGAAGGCTAGCCCACAATCAAGACAAATTTGGGTGCCTAAGGCTTGCTTGCGGGCGCAAGTAGCTACGCCGAGGCCACGACCTATACAGCATAACCCATCTACTCGTACAGCCAGTATTCACTCGTTCTCAACACTCAGGAACACACCAAGGCCCATGAGCATGCATATAATCAATTGTAAATGGGTCCCTAAAAGGCCTCATTTTCAAACCCAGATACCGATAAAGCTCTCTAGAGTCTCTACGAAACCAAAAACAAAGCCCATCCACTGCAATTGGCAGCCTAAGACCTGTAATAAACCCCCCGACCCCAATTTGTAAATTCATCCCCACTTACTAACTTCATTAGTCTCCTAGGACTACCCAAGCATTAACTACACACATGTGCACCGAACACTTACTAACCCATTATTCGCTCCCGACCCTCAGGATTATATTGTGATGGGAACAACAACGGTCCTCCCCTGTCCTGTACAATATTAACACATGGTTGTATATTCTCACAGAGACAGGCAGCAAGAGGTAAAATGGCAGATACGGTTGGAACTAGCTCCCAGGCCGGCACTAGCCCCCAAGTGGTGGACATCGAAAGCCTTCCAGTCGAGGAGGAATTAACGGAAAGACCAGTGGCATTACGAGCATTGCATGCCATACCAATCCAGAATCCTCCACAGGGTCACACCATGCCGGTGGGCAAAACCTCACACTGGTTCAGTGACGTTGCTGGACCCCTGGGTGAAGGAACATACATGTGGGAGTCCGAGGTAGAATTCAATGGACGTTGGGGCAGATACCATTTCTTTACGAGGGAGTTTGAAAAGCTACAGAATAATGAAGGATTGAAGTCGACATGGAAGAAGGCTGGGCTTTATGATTACTTCAAGTTCCAACTACCAAAGCCGGATTTTCTAAGGTGCTCATACTTAATTAGTACCCTCACTCCCAGCAAAGACAAGAAAGGATACAGTTCCTTTGTGCTCCCATCACTCACAAGGGGCAACGAGCTGAAGCGTTTCCGCTTGACTATCAACTTGGTGAGAGAAGCACTCGACATGAGAGGTATGCACATTCCAACAGAGAAAGAGACTATGGTTCCAGACAATATGAAGAACAGGAATCTGACGAAGTTGAAGGACATGGTTGCGATGACACCTACGATTTCCATCCACTTACGCATGGTCATGCAACATTTCGCCTTCCCCGCGCAGGAGAGGTTCACAATGCCTCCCAAAAAGATCTGGTTTAGCCTCTACCTGGCGGATGCTTTTGAGTTGACCATCAATATGCCCCACTGGATTATCGACCAGATTCATATGGCTCATCAGAGATGGTATAAGAAGCAAAAATCTGTGCTGTATGGTTGCTGTGCACTTACAAGAATTGTATACAGATGTCTCGCATATGATGTACCGGTGCAGAGGGCTCTGATCTGGTCCAGAGCACAGGAATTTCAACGCAGATTGTCAGCTGTAGGGCCTCCCTCAAAGAAGATGAGAGGCGCCGTCCAGATGCCTTGTGCACAAGCTCGCGGTGCAACCCTGACGCCTGAGACAACCCCAAGACTTCCCCGACGAGTGCAACCATTTACTATCAGGTTACCCAGGCACAGCACAGATGGCCCTAATCTTGTGTTTCCACCAGTACCGACTGATCTGGAATTCCCACATGGATTCACTCTGGAGGATCTAACGGACGAAGAAGTTGCAAGAATCATAGATGCTGTAAATGCGGAAGTTGAAGAAGAGGAAGCCGGTGGACAGCAAACTGCCCCAGACCAAGCCCAGCCCAGCCAACCGGACGTAGTCAATGTGGACGATGAAGAAGAAGCTCATGAGGAGGCACAGGGGGGACAATCAGAAGCAGAAGAACAAGAGTATGATCAAGAAGCCCTACACGTACTGGAAGGTGCCCCCGCATATACTAACGCATTAAAGAAGCTTTACGACACGATGAACCGAGTCCAAGAGCAACACAGGCTATCATTAGCTGCAGGTAAAGCCCTCATGAACCAGATTTTGGAGGAGGAAGGCGTGGACGAGCAATACCGTGCCATCCTGGAAATGATATCAGATGCTTTGGGAGTACCTGAAACGGTGCACACTGCACTAGCGCAATCACGAAGGACAGAGAAAAGATATGGAAGACGCCCCCCACGAACAGGAAAACGAATGAATGTATAAGGTTCAGGACCACAAGGCACCCCCACAACCACTGGCACTGCACACACTGTTCACGACACCGAGGAAGCCCACACATCGAGTGCACCTCCATCACCTCCCTTGCCACCTTCTCCCCCACATCCGCCCCACTCACCTCCCTCTACCACTGTAACCTCTACTGTCACCACCTCCGAACCCACTACACACACCGACGCACAAACCATCAGTCAACCCACATACTCTATTTCCACTGAACACATAAGTCTAACCACAGCCACGGTAAACCCCACTACTTCCATCACCCTTCCTGGGAGTTCACAATTACACACACCTCTATACACGTTCACAACTATCACCGCCACCACAATCCCCATGTTCACAGTCACTCCCATCACTGCCTCCACTTTTGAATCCATGGAGGTATCACCCACATCTTCACCTCTCCCACCCCCCATTTACCCACAATCTCCCATTCCCCCACCTCCCCCCTCACCCTTCTCCAGCACTGCATCCACAATTCCCTTTCCCTTTCCCTTCCCCGCTGCATTCAACACCATTTCTCCCACCATTCCTTTTAATAATGTATGTAATAATATGTATCAATGCATGTCCCAACTTCAGCAACACTACCAACACCTTGACAACCAACATACAAGGCTCTTCCGAAGCCACGAAGATCTCCAAGCACGATGTAAGGATCTTGAAGAGCAGAAGCAGCTACTACAACAGCAGCACGTGACATTACAGGAGCAATACGCACAATTAGAAGCCAACCCACCCCAAGCAGATGATGAAGAACGACGACACATGGACGAGCTGCTACATTCTCAAATCACGGAAAACCTGAAGCTTCGACGGAACTTGGGCCTCCTACGCGAGCATATGTCTACAGCGCTAGAGGAGAATAAAAGATTACAGAAACAGAACGAAGAAAACCTGGAGGCGGCCATGGAGGGTTCCCCACAGGAAATTGACCCAGAGCGATTCAAGGCCATTCCCTCTGAGAATATGAAGGTGGTGTTAGAAACTCATGCAGATCTAATGGAGGCCCATGCCGCTTTAGAAAAAGAGAGAGATGAGTTACGAAGACAGTTGGCCACCCGACAGACAAAACCCAGCCAGAGCACAACCGCAGAAGAAACAGCTGAAGAGGTCACTAAACTCCGGGCCGAACTTGAGGAATTACGCAGCAAGGTCATGCAATATGAGCGTCAGCCCTCCCCTCTGGTAGAGCCCGAGCCTGACGATCTTGTGCCAATTGAAGTAGAAGAAACATTCGAGGATCCCTATGTCCCGATGCCAACACCCGGAGGTAAGCGAACGGAACAGGGCATGGACACAATTGAAATTGAGGCACCTGAATGGATGCAAAAATTAGAGAAAGTAGCCACGACGCATGATGACAGGGTGGCAGTCCAAATCGCACTGATGTCAAAATTGGAAGAGGTTGTAATCAAATCCGATTATTTTCAGAATCTCTCACACTATAGGTGGATCGGCCCATGGGATGACCTGTATGTTCCTTTTTGCGTGCTAATGGCGGATTATAATGCGGAGATCAAGCACCACACATCAAGGGAACCAACCTCTGCCACCCAATTTGCACCTGACGACATCCCCGAAAGCGCCAAGCAGGGACATATTCGCCAACCCACGTGGAGAATTCGGCTGCTGGAAACATACCCGGAAATGGTAAGAACATGGAACAACATGCCATTGTACATCAAATATAACCCATGTTATTGCCCTGTATTTCGAAGGAGATCATGGCCGGAGTACACACAAACAGTGCTAACAATTAAAGGATGTGAGAAGTGGCTCAATTATATGTACTTCGCACCCCCGAAGGGCCCACCTACTATTGGATATATGATTTCGACGATTCGACATTGGGGGGTCCGTTTCAAGAATGTACCTGATGTCATGACTCAGATGTGCCTGAAGATTTTCGAACTTATGCTGGTCACCTTCAGGACCTTCAAAAATGTCAAGGAACCGCATCTCTCAGCACTAGGATTTAATGAAGGTAATCAGGACCTTGTATACGACATGAGCACAACCCCATCGATTAATGTTGTGTATGCATGTCACGCTCGCATCAAATATCTACCGGCCTGCTTCAAACAAACGTTTGAAGAGATGTTTGTCACGGGATTCTGGGAATATCACTCCGAGATATTCATTCCCAGACCATCCCATCTCTTGCAGTTGTTTGCAGTGGAGCAAGCTCTACATTCCGAAAAGCTACGTATACCACATCCAGAGGTTCCCGGGCCGGTAGACTGGGATGCTCTTCTGACAGATTTGGCCAAAGGGTTGAGAATTGCTGAACATCACTTAGCACAGGATGTCGTCGAGTACTACATTCAAAAACCCCCACAACAAGGGTCTGTCAGGGACGACAGACGCGAGAGAGGGGGGGGTGTTAGCAGCAGACAAGGGAGTCAACGAAGATCTGGCAAATAGGCCAGTAATTTTCCTCATGAAGAAGCAAGTACGAGCACTCACGCAGATCTAGCACTAAGGCAACCTTTAAATTTTCAAATCCTTTACACCCATTCAAAGTGATTTTCATCACTAAACACCATTGTAAATACCAATTCATCTTTTTGTAGCTCCATTTCGTGCAAGCCAAGGAGTCCTTGAGCTTGAGGAGCTTTAGAAGTATCTACCTGCCAATTTTCGTATTTTTTAGATCTCGTTTGAGCCCTCAAATAAGCCCTGGAACCTATTTAACTAGGCCGGACACTAGGTCTAGACAGGGCCAAAACTTAGCCAAAAACTATAAAAAGAGCTAGAGAGCTCATTTTTGAGGTTAGATTGTAATTGAAACAAACTTGTAAGAGCTTTTGAAAGTAATCTAAGAACTCCATTGATTCTCACTCTTTGTCTTGCCTTGTGTGCGCGTGTGTGTGTATGTGTGTGCATGTTAGTGTGCTTCTCACTCACGCACTTGTGCCGCCACTTGCTCGAGGTCTTCATACCATCCTCACGTCTTCCCGGATTGACATTAAAGGAGGTGCTACTCATCACTGAGCTACACCCCTAAAATTACGTACCACCGCTTTGGGCCTTCCTAAGGTTATAGTCCATGCACTTTATTTGCGTGATTCCTGGACACTTAATTACCAATTTCCTCCAAATTCTAGCTACTCCAGCTACTCCTCCTCGATGATGAGAAGGTTCTACGGATAGTTTTGAACAACTGGGGCTGACCAAGAGCTTGCTCGTGAGTGAGGAAAAAAGAGCACCGATATGTGCCAACTAAGTCAGCTTGATATGCACTTCTGTTCTTTGTATCAGCAATATCAGTCTTGAATCATGGGCCCAACAGTTGCACAGTGCATTGAATGAGCCTCACCAGGCAGCAGAAACATAAAGAAATTTCTCAGGACATTTTTTGTGCAATGCTTTCAACTACTTCTCCTCCTATTCTTCCACCCTCGAGTCTTGCTCTGATTTAGAGGTCTTATCCTATTCCTTTTTCCCTCGATGAAACTCTTCTTGACATATTTTATGAAATGTCGGCTCTGTTAAAGTTTTGTCAAAAATCAAAGATATAACGCCTGTGCGGGTCACTGCAGACTTTTCCTTCACTTGCTCAAATAGGTTTTGAAGAGTAACGGTGACTGTATCATGCTTCAGCAAAGTGCCAAAAATGTTTGGCACATTCTCTTCTGGTTTCAGCCTAGATTAGCCTCTGTTCAGAAGACTCTGTACTACAAAATTTCATTCCCGAACTGAAGAGACTCCTTGCAAGGTCAAGTCACTGCATTGCCTTCTAAACTTGATGCCTTTGAGGCTTCAGTTTATTAAGATGTCCACCAGACATCTTTTGCCATCTTTCCCTTTCTGTTCTTCAGATTCGTCCTAATCTTCTTCTGCCTCATATACATCTATGATCTGCCCGAATAGATGTTCCTCGAGATTACCCGCCAAAAACAGGTGCAAGAGCATGGTCACCTGTTGTCATGTCGACAACTGCCCCTCCTAGCTGAATGCCCTTCGTGATCCCCCTCTCCCCCAGAATGGCTTCTTCAACATCTGAGGGGTAACCAATGATGGCAAATGCAACATCACTTTGCTCTGCAATAGCCTTTGGAGACTCCAAGAGAGATGCCCATTTCTTGCATGATGCACACCAACTGCTTACTTGTAGTTCTGTTGTATACACTCACACTGTAACCAACTGCCAAGATAGGTCCAATGTCCACACATTGGCTTGGAACTAAATCCGTGAGCTCCATGATAACGGTGGTGCCATAGTAGATAGCTGGCTCTCACTCTGTCTCTGGGTAATTGTCTTAGGGCCAAATAATAGGGACTTTGTACAACCAACTCCACTGATCAAGAGGCAATGTGTTGCCCCGGGAAAAAGTGAAGCTCGCCGTTGATAAAAGAGCCTCATGCCCAGTGAACATATTCCCATGTGTAGATTTGACATGCATATCCTCCTCTACAACTTCATATACTCTGCTTGCATTCTACTTTTGGATATCCTTTTTGCCTGTGGAAAATTGGACCTTCCTCTCTCTACATTCATCTTCAGGTTCTTATTACGAAACAAGACCATTCATATGCATTTTGTTCTCAGCTTTGGTAAATTCCATCTCATCCATGCCTTCTCCAGTATATCAATGCAATAAAGCCCTTCTCAGTCATTTTTAGACCTGAAGTGGAAATTGAAATGTTTTAGACACCTGGCTTGACATTGTCACTTTATCCTTAATTCATCACCAGCCATCATGCTAAGGTTGTCAAGGCCTATCCTTAGGTCCTTAGTGGAACTAATTAGATTTATGTTGTCATTCTCCATGATGCCTCACTCCCTGATATGAGCTACAAGTTCTAGTTTTCTGTTGAGCTGAAGCCCTATTGCCTGCATTAAGAACTCATGAGCTGGCCCAAAGTACAAATGGTGGTGCCCTAGGCACAGTGTGATGAACCATTAGAGCATTTTCTCAATAAACATCCCTCTGACCTTTCGAAACCAAAACTGTGCAATGAAGCCAAAAGGTCACCTGCTTCCACTAGAACAACAAAAGCAAGATTCCTGTGTATAAGCTCTTCCCACATCTTTTTTTTTTTCATTCTTACTCAGCTAGCACTAATTCAGTTTGCGTACGAGTCTTGAACACCTGCTTTTCAATCTTCAAAGTATAGCACACTGCCTTGGCTTCCATAGTCTGATGCTCTGCTGCCCTGAAAACTTGCTATATAGGATAGCAACAGGGACCTCCATGTGGTCTTTTACATTTCTTTCTGGTAAGATCACCCTTTTGATGCCACATCAATGAGGTGATACGATCTTATCCTTGACACCTCCTACAGGAAGAACAAATCCTTGTAAAGCCATTTCACTAGTCATTGTAGTATCGGCATGAACATAACGCTGGATAGAAACAAGTGCTGTAACAAGAGTCATTCCAGCCGAGGGCCCATTCTTAGGGACTGCCCTTGTTGAGAGATGGATATGAACATCTCAATTATCCATAAAATTCCCTTCTTTGATAGTTAGCTTTAATACTGCTGCTCTTGCATGTACCCAGGTGAGAGCAATATGAGCAGATTCCTTTATCACATCCCCACATTGTCTTGTCAAATGCAAATCACCCATACCAAGCATTGCAGTGGCCTCCACCAACTATACTTTACCACCAAGAGCTATCCACACCAATTCAACAGCCACATCAGGTGTGGCTATTCTTTCTGCTACCTCACTTCCATCAAACTTAGGAGGCCCCATGATCTTTTCTAGAGTAGATTTATCTACCACCAAAGGGCTTGTCATAACAATTGAACTGGTAATTTCCCTAGTTGACATGCACATGGCATCAACCTCCAACCTCAGCTCCCCATCTATAATGCTGCCTCCTCGGACTTGTGTAGGTTCAAGGTTTAAGTCTCTGGAGATCCGAAGCGCTTGCTCCCTCTTAGCTACCTTAACATCTGCTGCTCGAGCAAGAGTTGCCAAATGTCGCTCTAGATTGCATACAACAACTTCTCTAGTGTACATTTGAATCATGAGCTCTACCATTGGCTCAGGAATTTATCGATATTTTGATGTAAGGCCATGCTGATCAAGGACTCGAGGAATGAAATGACGTACATAGATTTTTAGCTTTTCCTCAAGTGTGTAGCCTGGTAACTCAATAACCTCCATGCGATCCAATAAAGGTGGTGGGATGGGTTGCACTCGGTTGGTAATGGCAGCAAAAATTACCTTGGATAAATCGGATGGCACATTCAAGTAGTGATCATTGGATGCTTTATGCTACTCTGGACCTAAAACTTCAAGCAGAGCAAATGCAGGATCACCACGAACATCCATCCTAGCCTTATTGATTTCATCCAGTAGCATGACTGGGTTATTCATTGCATCCCTCTTGATGCCTTCAATTAGCCTTCCTCGCATACTGCCAATATAGGTCCTACGATGATCGCGTATATCAGCTTCATCTTTAACTCCTTCAAGTGATATAGGAATGAAACATCTCCAACAATCGATGAAGCAAGGGATATCTTTCCAACACCAAGTGGATCAACAAGGCATAACACAGGACCCCTAGCATCAATTTTAAGCTTCCAGACAATGAGATATTCGATAATATGTTTCTCGACCTTTCCCAGGCCATAGTGCTCACTATCGAGTCTTTCCTTCACAGCAGCAAGTTTGAGTTCTCTTTACTCATTGCTGATCTGACAGATTGTTCTCTGCATTTCGGTTCTCATCAAGTGTAATGACACCCTTTCATCCCACCTTGCTCATAGCATTGGCTACCATGTTGCCAATTTCATAACTGTTGCCAGCGCTCACAGTAGACACATCGACAAGCTCACTAACCTCCACCTCCTTAGACATCTTCTTCAGCTCTGCAACTAGCCACTTGACAATCTTTCCAATGCCTCTGCTAATTTGAATAGAATTTCCACCGACAGGGACCACCTTGATACCCTCAACAATTGATCTCTGTGCAAGAACAACTGAGGTCATCGTGCCATCTCTAGCAAGGTTGTTTGTTTTGGAAGCAGCCCGTCCAACAAGCCTTGCTCCTATCTTCTCCACAGGATCTTTTAGCTCAACCTCCTTAGCTACAGTAACCCCATCATTCACTATCCTCCATGGACCATATTTACTTTCAAGGACAGCTTCCTGCCCTTTGGGCCAAGGGTAACACCAACCAAGTATGCAAGTTTTTTTACTCCAGTCTATAATTTTCTCATGCGCAGATCATCCTTATTGAAGTACAACTTCTTTGCCATAGACCAAGTCTGTACAGGTTGATGTTTCTAGAAGCCAACCCTTCATGGGTATCTTTTCTCCTTGCATAGTTTCTTCTTTCCTCCACTCCCCACTTATTTGTAATATCCGATCTTCCTCTACCTGCACTTTCACTTCATCCTTCAACAGTCCAAGACGGTTGGCCTTGAAAATGTGAGCTTCTTGGTGTTTCCTTCCAATCGACTTGCACATTCACAACGGCTACCACATCATGACCGTAATTGAGATAATTAGAAGCCTGAATACATCAAGGCAAGCATTGCTCACGAGGTTTTGTATGACTATGACCATGTAATCCTTCTTTCTCATCTCTGCACAAGTATTCAGAAGATAAAACATGGCTTCTTCATTGCTAACCCTTGGATTACAAGTGTGTTGACGTTTTAGCATCACAATTCATACTTGTCAATCCGGGAAGCATCTCATGAGACCCAAATGTTTGCGTAGAAGCACTCAGCAGACGTAATGGCGCTTCGTCAACGTATGATTAACAACATTATTAACAAGAAGACACAACATAAGCATCACGAATGATGCACATAATCGTAATCACAAGCATAATAGCAACGTAATCATACATCAACATGTCACAAGCGTTAGATAAGAAGAGAACAAGCACTCATGCACATCATGACGACAAGAGAGCAAGAGTCTAACTACAAACTAGCATTATCTCATTACTTCTAGAAAAGCTCTCCCAAAAGAAGAGGTGGAGACCTCTTTATATACAAAATGGCAAAAAAGCATGCTATGTGGGATTTCTAAACTGAAAGGAGAATAAATCCCACTTATTCTCTAGTGTGGCACTCACACACACCTATACAAGAGTGCTTTATTAACTGAATGAAAGGTAGAAAAAGGTACAAATGATGATGAAAATAGAGTGGATCCAACAAATATATGTTGTATCTTCAACACTCCCCCCCTCTTTGACTTTGTCGTCCTCGACAAAGCTTTTGGAAGTATGGAACTTTTGTGGAAGAGTGCATAAGAGTTCCTTTTGATTTGCATGATCCGTGCACCATTGGAGTGCTTTGCTTTGTTGCTTTTCTTCATCTTGCTTTTTGTTTGGAGTCCAGTGCTTTAACTTGGTTCTTTTGCCTCATATAGATGGGAATGAATATGCTAGAATGCCTCTTTTTTCTTTTTTTCTTTTTTTTTTTAAATAATTTTTTTAATAATGGATGGATGATGTATGAGCATGAAATGTAGACGATAGATATAAATAGATGAACTTAATTCATCTCTTCTTAGTCCATATGCATGAGTGGGGACTAAGGGTGCATGGGTGGAAAACAAAAAAGTGCCTATGCATGGTCTTGTAATGCGACCCTATCTTATGCATACTCTAAAAAAAAATGCATACAAAAAATAATGGTGCAAAAATGGATGGGTCTTGAGCAAAGTGCTCAAGGGTGAGGTGATGATGAGGCTTCTTCCAAATGTCCAACTCCAAGAGCCGCTTCTTTTCCATCAACTATTTGAAATGGATGATACCTTTGTCCACCAATCTGAAAAAAGAAAAATGAAAAGCAAATTTTTGAAATCTATGTACATGTGCCCTCTTTGTGCCCTGGTTAAACTAAGTGTGCCTAATGCTTGGCCTTTGGATGAGGCCCTATTCATGTGCATACTTGGTGTGCATCTTAAACATATGCTGTGCATTCGGCAAGGTTGGGTCCGACACCCATGGATGCTGCACGAAGAGGTTTTAGGCCGCCAATATGTCTTCGCTTTGTTGGTCTTAGCCTTGATGTTTCTCCTTGGATCTTTTCTGAATGTTGGATTGATTGCTTTGGATCCTTTGGTCGGAAGTGGTCGTTCTTGATGATAAGGCATGATGGATCTAGACCATAGATTATGAAGTCTACTGTGAGAGGGTTGAGTTTGTATAAGAGATTTCTTTGGTACCCATATCATAGTGCTATTTGGTTGGGCTCTAAGTAATTGTTTGGCCACCCAAAGTTTCTTGACATTACAAGGGAAATGTGATTTCTTCTTCTTGGCATAAGGGTCTTTTGGGCCTTCTATGTGAGTCTTTAGGGATAACTCATCTTTACAAGTAGAATTCAACAAAGGTTGAGTTTTTATACATACATCATGCTCATCCAACGGATCATAGGGTTGTGTGGTTTGAGATCGATCTAGAGATTCAGCGATGCATTTATCCTTATTATACATAGAATCTCTAGATATACAAATAGGTGATAGATTTTTGTTACAAAGTATTTGCTTATCCTCTTCTTGATGAGCCAAATGTAGCACATCTTTGCCCATGGATTCATAAGGAGAATCCAAGTCTAGAGGAAGAGAGAGCGCTTCCATATCCCCCAAGCACTTGGAGTCCTCCACTTCATCTTTCATCAAGGTTTCCTGTGACTTAGTCAAAGAAAGGTTAGATGAAAAAGCATGAGTGGAAAGACTATTTTGTGGATTAAAAGCACAATATTTGAATAGGTGATCATATACACAATCCTTACAATGAGGATAATCATTAAGATTTTCAATGGACACACATGTAGAGGTAGACATAATAGATGGATACGACACTTCAAACTCTTGATGACTTTTAATAAACCTTTGAGTGCCTATGACCAAGTCTTCATCTATACCTTCCATGGCAAAAAATGTTTCTAAAAATTGCGTATCATTCACCACAATAGGCAACACAACTTGACCCATGCAATCATAATTGTCACCATTCATGAAGATAGAGGAATGAGTGGTTAGTTGAATGTTATCCAAAATAATTGTCACTAAATCAATATGAATTAAATTCCACTCACAATTAGGATTAATATAAGCACTCATATTTGTATGGTCATGACCAATTAATACATCCACAAAAGTGTTACTATATTCCTTGGTTGCAACAATGGATCCTACCACCTCGGAAATTCCATCAAGTTCATCTTCCCCATGTAAATTTTTTCTATCTTTTTCACCTCGATCATGTGTGATTAATGCATGCATTTCATCTTTTTCTTCCTTCTTTTGTGCAACCTTTTCCCCCTCCTTCTTTCTTTTGCCTTTTTCTTTCCCATGTTTTGTTGAAACAATTTTTGGTTTTTTTATTTGAGTGTTTTTAAATTTTTTTGGTATTTTTGAAGTTGTTTTAGAATTTGTTTGAGGGTTTGTGTGTTTTTAAGTGTTTTTTGAAATGTGTAAATAAATTTCTAATGGGGTTCTTCTAAAAAGAATAAAAAAGAGTTTTTTGCAAAATATACGAATGTTTCATAAGCATAGTGTTGAAGAAAAGAATTTTCATATTACATCATGAAAGGATACGTTGCTTTTCTCATGCGATGACCAATATACTCACCAATGTGAACAAATGAATGATCATACAATGTTATCTATTTAGGTTCATTAAAATCTTGCAAACTCATACTAACCCTCAAGAGAAAGAGATAGCTGCTTTCCCAACATAGATAAAGCTCAAGTGCGACATGTGCTTACTTGTGCCAGCTATAGCAGCGGGAGTCTTAATCTACAAATTCCAAATACTATGCACTTCTATTCGTGATATCTTGCTATTTACCTCGTTCAGCTTTCAAAGGTGCACAGAAGGCCACCCACCTAATTATGGAAAAAGTTGGATGAGCAACGCTTATGCTTGACAACCTTGCAACCCACCTACCAAAGTAGCGAAGAAGCTGGATGACGAATGATTATGCCTGACAAGTTAACTTCGCAAGGTGAGGCGGCAGGCCCTTGTGCGCAACAGTCTCCTTTCGATGAAATAACTGTGGGGTATTGAATTCATCTTTTTTTTCTGCATATGAGGTTGCCATAATCTCGGAACAGCTCGCTCGCTCGATCTGTAGGATGTCTGCCTAGTTTGCAGAGCTGATGGGGATTAATACTTTCCCATAATTTCGCTGCAAACATGCATTTGCACTGTCCCGATTCGCTGGCCTGGTGGTTGGGCCTCTCCCCTCTTGAGGCGGGGGCGAGGGTTCAACCCCTGGCAGCAACATGTAGGGACATATGAATCCCAGAAACTATTGTATGTGGCTGTTGGCCACCATTTGACCATCCCCGCGATAGTTGTGACCGCCGTTCAACCCAATCTTGTAAACCCCTGCTCTTGTGGGATAAGGGGGGTCCCACGGGTACTATGCCCTTCCTTGTACAGTTGCAATTTCAAAGTTAAAGTCCGGGGGAACAACTATCGCAGTTCAACCCAATCTTGTAAACCCCTGCTCTTGTGGGATAAGGGGGGTCCCATGGGTACTATGCCCTTCCTTGTACAATTGCAATTTCAAAGTTAAAGTCCGGGTGAGAAGGCCTCGGCCGAACCTCCATAAAAAAAAATAAAATAATGCATTTGCACAACAAGTGCATCTTGAATGGAATTTTAGTGACTTTATACCTCTGTTGTAGCTCAGTTCATAGAGCAAAGAATGTCATTAGTGACTGCAGCACAACGCAATTTGATTTACCTTAGCCAAGATGTCCTCTCTATGATTCTCCTATTATGAGTTCGTTGATGCCCCAATCCTCATTGCTTCCATCCGGCATGCGATGCCTTATTGTAAACGAAATCTCCTGGGCTGTCAGCTCTTTTACTGCAACCTCAAGGTAATCTGGTTCTCCGTGCAGCTCAACCACCAATGTTCTGAAGACCTTGGCTTGTTCATACTAAGACCTTATCTCATGTCTCAGTAAGAGCTTTAGACCGTGCCTCCTATCTCAGCAAGAGATTTTCTAAGCCATGAATGCTTGATATTTTGAATCTTTTACCTCTATCAAATAACCAGAGTACATGTAGACAAACAATCACCATGTGTGCTTTTGTGGCTTTATGCTGGTTGTAGGACTCATGCGTTGAAACTTCAGATGAGTAGTATTCAGCAACCCCATTTGTCCCCTCAATAGTGACTGCTTTCTCTCATGTATCCAGCAAATATGATGCACTCTTTTAATTTCTAGCTTTTGCCTTCTCCATTTTGTTGTATGCGACGAGCTTCTCTTGCAAATACCTTCATTTATCACATCGTTAGCTCCATGATAGTACTGACAGTATCACTAGCAGCATTCTGTTAAGCTATTATCAGCCTTTGATATGGACACACGAGCCTGTATCATCACAAGCTCGATATCATCAACCTTCTTATCTTCAGCAACAACTTTTCTTGTCGATGCTTCTGGTTTTGGGATTCCATGAGCATGAGCAAGAGCTTTAAACTGTTCTGTTGCCTCAGTTTGCAATTTGTGGGCTCAAGTCTTTAATTTTTGCCTCCCCAGAGATAATGTAGGTGTCTTATTGCTTTCCTACTCTTTTTCTCACTCATGGTCTACTTTAACCTGCCATTTATAGGGTTTCTATCGACATCCTGAGCCTTCTAAGCTTTGTAGTATTCTAGGCCATCATGGCTGCCACAATTGATGTGTGTTGTGTGATGGCTCCATCAGCCTTGAGTTATGTAGCTCCTTATTGGGAGGCAGTGAGTGCTACTGTTACATACCATTAATAAATATGCTATTCTGCAATCTCTTCCACCAATTGGCTATGCTAGTATTGCTTTAGTTAGATAACATTGTGGAACTTGAGACCACCGTATCACTCATCTGGCTCTAATAGAGGTCATCTACATGCCCGTATCCCTTCTTGATTTAGCAACCTAAGGAGAGACATTGTGGATGCCTCACATATCACTCTCAAGTCCACATCCCCACTAGCTTCCTTCTTGAACCGAGTCCTACAAGCTGATTCCCTTGTTCTGATATTTTTTGGCAACTCCAATCACAAGCCTAAGTCTACTTCTCATCATTCTCTTTTTAGCATTCCAATCCTCTGTATAGTGTCCTGAAAAAGCATCGGTCTCCATATCTGCTGCCTTTTCCCATTTTGCTACTGTTGGTTGCCTACCAAGCTACTCCTACAAACTTGTCTTCAAACCCTCTAATGATAAGAGATCCTGTAGTAGTTAGAGCTCTTTCTTAATCTGTTGTGTTTGGAATGTGCCTCGACTTCAGTAGAAGCATCCCTAGGTTTCCTAGTCCTCCTCTATAGTATACAATGTAGTTCCAATATCACAATGTGTATTTACGAAGTTAAGTTGAATTGCATTGGCCTCCTCAATTGTTTTCTCAGCCAACCTATAGTTAGCAACTCCATAAACCCTCTGGATGTCTTCACTTAGATTTCCTAGACCATCGAACTTGAACAGGATCAACACTTTCCCCAGCTATCATCTGAGTATATACGTAATCAAATGTTTCTGCGGGTGTCTAAGATAGAGCCGCTCAGCTTGTACCATTGCAATAAAATGTTGAAGTGTGAGCCATTGTTGTTGGGCTTCAATGGCAGTCATAACAGCTGTTGCCTCCTTGCCTAATGTCATCGCTAACTTTGACTCAACAAGCTGCATCCTATAGGTATTTTCCACTTGACAACTTTATCCTCTTTCTTGAGAAAATCCTTCATCCATGAACCTTAACCTGTAGATTTACCGATTGCTTCGATTCCAAGTTTGATATATGCATAAATAGTCTTGCTCGATCCTTTTTTGTAATTGATTCCTCATCTAATTTACCAGGCTATTTGAAGTATCTCCATATCTCAGGTTCATATTGACCGGAGAAACCGGCATTCTCTTCAAAGAAGGGATTAGATACTTGACAGGGCTGAATCCATCGACTCCTGTTCCTGGCATAGGGTCGGGTGTTAGCAGCACCTTTCCTTCTTTTCCATTGCACCTTTTGTTGATTCACATCTTGCTTGTCCTTAAGACACAATGGTTGCCAAGAGAGATTGTGAGTTCCAAGCTTTCCAACAATGCTTCCCCACATCCTCTATGATGCGCAGGAACAATTTGCAAAATATCTGCTTCTGTCCGTCCCTGAGCTTCAAGTATTCAAGTATTGCAACATCTAAAAATTCCTGCGTAGGCTTTTGATATTTCTTACAGCTAGCGCATCTTCTCCCTTCTCAATGAAGAATTTTGTGCTGCGAACTCATTGAAAGGGGAAACCCTTAATCACATAAGAGAACAGGAACAAGGTTATCTCAGCATCGTCCAACCAAATTTTTCCACTTCCATTGTCTATGCAGTTCATATTTTTATTGGGAACATTCTATTGATGGAATGGCCAGATGCAACCTTCCACCAGATTGAGAAATGCATTATCTACCTCTTTAGCATGCATAAAATGTCCTTCATTCTTGGCTTTAAGCTACTCGGCTCGATCTCTTTCTCCTGTGGTGTGTCATAAAGCCTGAAATCATAGAATTTTAGAGCTTAAGACTATCACAGACTCGGACAATTTTCCTCCCCCCTTGGAGTCTAGTGCGACTTCCTCCTAGTATTTAACTTCACTCATAAGATTTAGGTGATATAGCAGGAAAGGGTCGTAGCAACTGGTCATATGTCTCAGCTAACAACCCCGAAATACAAAAAGAAACCATGCCCACCCTAGATTCAAGCTATACTTGTCTTGCCCCATATAACTCCTTGTGTTATGCATTTCGAAAGATCCCTCAGCCTGCTTGCACTTCAGATTTGTGATGCTCTGAAGCTAAATCTCCACTATAGGTGCAATTTTGAGCCTCTCAGCCACATTGATAATTCCTGAGTCTAGTTGACTTTGCTTTTTTGGACTCACAACCACCCATCCTAGCTCTCCTCAAGCCCCTTCCTCCTCCTCATGTGTGACGAGCAGGAATATCTTGATTTTGTTTGTTGTCTTTTTCTCAGGTAAACTGCCGACCTCATCCGTCCTACAGGGAGAAGTTTTCTATATTTAACTTTTGATTCTCCAGAGCGATCATGCGTGCACCTTTGCTCATCTATAGCCTCCCATAACTTCTTTGTTCCAAGATAATATCTTGCTCCAACTGCCCCCTTAGGACCCCCAAATTTGGCACAACAAAAGGGTTCTGCAATCTGTTTATATCCCTTAGGGTTCTGATTACTTCTATCCCCATTGTCATCCCCTGTTTGCCTAGAGGAGCCCCTCACTTCATGTTCATCGACAAAAAAAATCTGTCGTGCAATGCTTATCCATTTCAAGTTCTCCATGTCTGTGATGTAGCTCAGGTTTTGGAGCTTTCAAGACAGTCGTGTTAGGCAGCACTCCTTCAGCAAAGGCCTTTGATCATGATTTTCTTCTCATTCAATAGATTTTGATGTATTTGCCCTTTTCCCCAATGCATCCGAAACTATAGACTCATATCCTTACCTAGGTTTCTAGTGCATTGTACTGAATGGTTGAGAAGCCTTACTTCTTCCTCCCACTGCTCTACAAGTGTCCTATCTACTTCAGCAGCCTGACGAGCTTCTACTGCAATAGCTTTAATCTCTGCGGCAATCTGTTGTGTCATTCAACTAATGGAGCTTCTCTATGAGTCTTCCACCTTCGCTTTGACCTAGACCTTTTTTAATCACTTCTCTCTTCTTCCAGGGTAAATATGCAGTCTATGCAAAAATGGAGCTATGCTTGTTGGTTCCCCCAATGTTATGAATTGTATTCACTTTCATTTTTTCCCTTCTCTCCCTTATCTATTCCTCCATAGACAAACTTCCAGTTAACTCCTTCAAGGGTATTGGTTAAGAAGAGAAGAGAATCATTGTGTGCATATTAATCCTTGGAATTACATAGGGGAAGAGAGCATGTCCTAACCTTTCAAACTGCGAGCCATGTAGTGTATGTGCATAAAAAATAACTAGATCGTACTTTCCATTTCCAAGCTTGTTGATGAGGGTGTCATGCCAAACTCCCTTGATTTTTATAGAAGAACCCCAAAAGAGAAATTTATTCACACATGATTAGAGAAATCTTAACAAAGTTAATAGAAAAAATCAACATTATGACTAAAAGATTTCTAAAAACTACTATCCTACTCGTGACTTGAAGAATCACCACACATGGTGGATTAATCACCCCAAAAGGGGGATCCTCATCCGACCAAAAATGGCTCATCTCAACAAGTTATTATGAATCTTGCAAGCCGCAAATGCTCACAAGAGCGTAACAAAATGAAGAGCTCAACAAATCGTCATGAAAAGCTTGCATACGCGTCTCTTTCACGCCAAAAACCATCACGTAAGTGACAAGAGAACGCTCCCCGGCAACGGCGCCAAAAGTTGTTGACGTTTTAGCATCACAACTCATACTTGTCAATCCGGGAAGCATCTCATGAGACCCAAATGTTTGTGTAGAAGCAAACGTAATGGCGCTTCGTCAACGTATGATTAACAACGTTATTAACAAGAAGACACAACGTAAGCATCACGAATGATGCACATAATCGTAATCATAAGCATAATAGCGACGTAATCATACATCAACGTGTCACAAGTGTTAGACAAGAAGAGAACAAGCACGCATGCACATCATGAGGACAAGAGAGCAAGAGTCTAACTACAAACTAGAATTATCTCATTACTTCTAGAAAAGCTCTCGCAAAAGAAGAGGTGGAGACCTCTTTATATACAAAATGGCAAAAAAGCATGCTATGTGGGACTTCTAAACTGAAAGGAGAATGAATCCCACTTATTCTCTAGTGTGGCACTCACACACACCTATACAAGTGCTTTATTAACTGAATGAAAGGTAGAAAAAGGTACAAATGATGATGAAAATAGAGTGGATCCAACAAATATATGTTGTATCTTCAACACTCCCCCCTCCTTCACTTTGTCGTCCTCGACAAAGCTTTTGGAAGTATGGAACTTTTGTGGAAGAGTGCATAAGAGTTCCTTTTGATTTGCATGATCCGTGCACCATTGGAGTGCTCTGCTTTGTTGCTTTTCTTCATCTTGCTTTTTGTTTGGAGTCGAGTGCTTTAACTTGGTTCTTTTGCCTCATATAGATGGGAATGAATATGCTAGAATGCCTCTTTTTTTTCTTTTTTTTTTTAAAATAATTTTTTTAATAATGGATGGATGATGTATGAGCATGAAATGTAGATGATAGATATAAATAGATGAACTTAATTCATCTCTTCTTAATCCATATGCATGAGTGGGGACTAAGGGTGCATGGGTGGCAAACAAAAAAGTGCCTATGCATGGTCTTGTAATGCGACCCTATCTTATGCATACTCTAAAAAAAATGCATACAAAAAATAATGGTGCAAAAATGGATGGGTCTTGAGCAAAGTTCTCAAGGGTGAGGCGATGATGAGGCTTCTTCTAAATGTCCAACTCCAAGAGCCGCTTCTTTTCCATCAACTATTTGAAATGGATGATTCCTTTGTCCACTAACCTCAAATAAGAAAAATGAAAAGCAAATTTTTGAAATCTATGTACATGTGCCCTCTTTGTGCCCGGGTTAAACTAAGTGTGCCTAATGCTTGGCCTTTGGATGAGGCCCTATTCATGGTGTGCATCTTAAACATATGCTGTGCATTGGGCAAGGTTGGGTCCGACACCCATGGATGCTGCACGAAGAGGTTTTAGGCTGCCAATATGTCTTCGCTTTGTTTGTCTTAGCCTTGAGGTTTCTCCTTGGATCTTTTCTGAGTGTTGGATTGATTGCTTTGGATCCTTTGGTCGGAAGTGATCGTTCTTGATGATAAGGCATGATGGATCTAGACCATAGATTATGAAGTCTAGTGTGAGAGGGTTGAGTTTGTATAAGAGATTTCTTTGGTACCCATATCATAGTGCGATTTGGTTGGGATCTAAGTAATTGTTTGGCCACCCAAATTTTCTTGAGATTACAAGGGAAATGTGATTTCTTCTTCTTGGCATAAGGGTCTTTTGGGCCTTCTATGTGAGTCTTTAGGGATAACTCATCTTTACAAGGGGAATTCAAGAAAGGTTGAGTTTTTATACATACATCATGCTCATCCAATGGATCATAGGATAGTGTGGTTTGAGATCGATCTAGAGATTCAGTGATGCATTTATCCTTATTATACATAGAATCTCTAGATATACAAATAGGTGATAGATTGTTGTTACAAAGTATTTGCTTATCCTCTTCTTGATGAGCCAAATGTAGCACATCTTTGCCCATGGATTCATAAGGAGAATCCAAGTCTAGAGGAAGAGAGAGCGCTTCCATATCCCCCAAGCACTTAGAGTCCTCCACTTCATCTTTCATCAAGGTTTCCTGTGACTTAGTCAAAGAAAGGTTAGATGAAAAAGCATGAGTGGAAAGACTATTTTGTGGATTAAAAGCACAATCTTTGAATAGATGATCATATCCACAATCCTTACAATGAGGATAATCATTAAGATTTTCAATGGACACACATGTAGAGGTAGACATAATAGATGGATACGACACTTCAAACTCTTGATGACTTTTAATAAAGCTTTGAGTGCCTATGACCAAGTCTTCATCTATACCTTCCATGACAAAAAATGTTTCTAAAAATTGCATATCATTCACCACAATAGGCAACACAACTTGACCCATGCAATCATAATTGTCACTATTCATGAGGATAGAGGAATGAGTGGTTAGTTGAATGTTATCCAAAATAATTGTCACTAAACCAATATGAATTAAATTCCACTCACAATTAGGATTAATATAAGCACTCATATTTCTATGGTCATGATCGATTAATACATCCACAAAAGTGTTACTATATTCCTTGGTTGCAACAATGGATCCTATCCCCTCAGAAATTCCATCAAGTTCATCTTCCCCATGTAAATTTTTTCTATCTTTTTCACCTCGATCATGTGTGATTAATGCATGCATTTCATCTTTTTCTTCCTTCTTTTGTGCAACCTTTTCCCCCCTCCTTCTTTCTTTTGCCTTTTTCTTTCCCATGTTTTGTTGAAACAATTTTTGGTTTTTTTTTTTTTTTGCGATGACCAATATACTCACCAATGTGAACAAATGAATGATCATACAATGTTATCTTTTTAGGTTCATTAAAATCTTGCAAACTCATAGTAACCCTCAAGAGAATCAGAGATAGTTGCTTTCCCAACATAGATAAAGCTCAACACCACCCTACATCCATCCTCCCCCCTTCCATAGTCAATAATTCTGAATTTTGCCCACCTAGAGGATTGGACAATACCAGAAGCGTTGCTAAAATGCTTTTACTTTTCAATGCTAAAAATGAGAAGGAAAGGGTGCGGGTCTTGTGATGCTTAGAATACAATCTATTTCATTCATGTCAAACTTATGCCAGCGATTTTCCCTTTGTGCTTCGTGTTCTCAAAGAATTCAAAACAAATATATAGACCTTCCACATTATGTCCACTCAAGTGCGACATGTGCTTACTTGTGTCAGCTATAGCAGCGGGAGTCTTAATCTACAAATTCCAAATACTATGCACTTCTATTCGTGATATCTGGCTATTTACCGCGTTCAGCTTTCAAAGGTGCACAGAAGGCCACCCACCTAATTATGGAAAAAGTTGGATGAGCAACGATTATGCGTGACAACCTTGGAACCCACCTACCAAAGTAGCGAAGAAGCTGGATGACGAATGATTATGCCTGACAAGTTAACTTCGTAGGGTGAGGCGGCATGCCCTTGTGTGCAGTAGTCTCCTTTCGATGCAATAACTATGGGGTATAGAATTCACCTTTTTTTCTGCATATGAGGTTGCCATAATCTCAGAACAGCTCGCTCGCTCGATCTGTAGGATGTCTGCCTAGTTTGCAGAGCTGATGGGGATTAATACTTTCTCGTAATTTCGCTGCAAACATGCATTTGCACTGTCCCGGTTCGCTGGCATGGTGGTTGGGCCTCTCGCCTCTTAAGGCGGGGGCGAGGGTTCAACCCCTGGCAGCAACATGTAGGGACATATGAATCCCAGAAACTGTTGTATGTGGCTGTTGGCCACCGTTTGATCATCCCCGCGGTAGTTGTGACCGCCATTCAACCCAATCTTGTAAACCCCTGCTCTTGTGGGATAAGGGGGGTCCCATGGGTACTATGCCCTTCCTTGTACAGTTGCAATTTCAAAGTTAAAGTCCGGAGAACAACTACCGCCGTTCAACCCAATCTTGTAAACCCGTGCTCTTGTGGGATAAGGGAGGTCCCATGGATACTATGCCCTTCCTTGTACAGTTGCAATTTCAAAGTTAAAGTTCGGGGGAGTAGGCCTCGGCCAAACCTCCATTGAAAAAAAAGAAAAAAAAAGCATTTGCACAACAAGTGCATCTTGAATGAAATTTTAGTGACTTTATACGTCTGTTGTAGCTCGGTTCATAGAGCAAAGAATGTCATTAGTGACTACAGCACAACACAATTTGATTTACCTTAGCCAAGATGTCCTCTCTATGATTCTACTATTATGAGTTCGTTGATGCCCCAATCCTCATTGCTTCCATCCGGCATGGGATGCCTTATTGTAAATGGAATCTCCTGGGCTGTCAGCTCTTTTACTGCAACCTCAAGGTAGTCTGGTTCTCCGTGCAGCTCAACCACCAATGTTCTGAAGACCTTGGCTTGTTCATACTAAGACAATCACCATGTGTGCTTTTGTGACTTTATGCTGGTTGTAGGACTCATGCGTTGAAACTTCAGATGAGTAGTATTCAGCAACCCCATTTGTCCCCTCAATAGTGACTTCTTTCTCTCATGTATCCAGCAAATATGATGCACTCTTTTAATTCCTAGCTTTTGCCTTCTCCATTTTGTGGTATGCGATGAGCTTCTCTTGCAAATACCTTCATTTATCACATCATTAGCTCCATGATAGTACTGACAGTATCACTAGCAGCATTCTGTTAAGCTTTAATCAGCCTTTGATCTGGACACACCAGCCTGTATCATCACAAGCTCGATATCATCAACCTTCTTATCTTCAACAACAACTTTTCTTGTCGAAGCTTCTGGTTTTGGGATTCCATGAGCATGAGCAAGAGCTTTAAACTGTTCTGCTGCCTCAGTTTGCAATTTGTGGGCTCAAGTCTTCAATCTTTGCCTCCCCAGAGATAATGTAGGTGTCTGATTGCTTTCCTACTCTTTTTCTCACTCATGCTCTACTTTAACCTGCCATTTATAGGGTTTCTACCGACATCCTGAGCCTTCTAAGCTTTGTAGTATTCTAGGCCATCATGGCTGCCACAATTGATGTGTGTTGTGTGATGGCTCCATCAGCCTTGAGTTATGTAGCTCCTTATTGGGAGGCAGTGAGTGCTACTGTTACATACCATTAATAAATCTGCTATTCTGCAATCTCTTCCACCACTTGGCTATGCTAGTATTGCTTTAGTTAGATGACATTGTGGAACTTGAGACCACCGTATCACTCATCTAGCTCTAATAGAGGTCATCTGCATGCCTGTATCCCTTCTTGAATTAGCAACCTAAGGAGAGACATTGTGGATGCCTCACATATCACTCTCAAGTCCACATCCCCACTAGCTTCCTTCTTGAACCGAGTCCTACAAGCTGATTCCCTTGTTCTGATATTTTTTGGCAATTGCAATCACAAGCCTAAGTCTACTTCTCATCATTCTGTTTTTAGCATTCCAATCCTCCATATAGTGTCCTGAAAAAGCATCGGTCTCCATATCTGCTGCCTTTACCCATTTTGCTACTGTTGGTTGCCTACCAAGCTACTCCTACAAACTTGTCTTCAAACCCTCTAATGATAAGAGATCCTGCACCAGTTATAGCTCTTTCTTAATCTGTTGTGTTTGGAAGGTGCCTCGACTTCAACAGCAGCATCCCTAGGTTTCCTAGTCCTCCTCTGTAGTATACAATGTAGTTCCAATATCACAATGTGGATTTACGAAGTTAAGTTGAATTGCATTGGCCTCCTCAATTGTTTTCTCAGCCAACCTATAGTTAGCAACTCCATAAACCCTCTGGATGTCTTCACTTAGATTTCCTAGACCATCGAACTTGAACAGGATCAACACTTTTCCCCAGCTATCGTCTGAGTAGATACGTAATCAAATGTTTCTATAGGTGTCTAAGATAGAGCCGCTCAGCTTGTACCATTGCAATAAAATGTTGAAGTGTGAGCCATTGTTGTTGGGCTTCAATGGCAGTCATAACAGCTGTTGCCTCCTTGCCTAATGTCATCGCTAACTTTGACTCAGCAACCTGCATCCTGTAGGTATTTTCCACTTCCACCTGACAACTTTATCCTCTTTCTTGAGAAAATCCTTCATCCATGAACCTCAACCTGTAGAATTACCAATTGCTCTGATTCCAAGTTTGATATATGCATAAATAGTCTTGCTCGATCCTTTTTTGTAATTGATTCCTCATCTAATTTACCAGGCTGTTTGAAGTATCTCCATATCTCAGGTTCAGATTGACTGGAGAAACCTGCATTCTCTTGAAAGAAGGGATTAGACCCTTGACAGGGCTGAATCCATCGACTCCTGTTCTTGGCATAGGGTCGAGTGTTAGCAGCACCTTTCCTTCTTTTCCATTGCACCTTTTGTTGATTCACATCTTGCTTGTCCTTAAGTCACAATGGTTGCCAAGAGAGATTGTGAGTTCCAAGCTTTCCAACAATGCTTCCCCACTTCCTGTATGATGCGCAGGAACATTTTGCAAAATATCTGCTTTTGTCCATCCCTGAGCTTCAAGTATTCAAGTACTGCAGCATCTATAAATTCCTGCGTAGGCTTTTGATATTTCTTACAGCTAGCGCATCTTCTCCCTTCTCACTGAAGCATTTTGTGCTGCGAACTCATTGAAAGGGGAAACCCTTAATCACATAAGAGAATAGGAACAAGGTTATCTCAGCATCATCCAGCCAAATTTCTCCACTTCCATTGTCTTTGCAGTTGATATTTTTATTGGGAACATTCTATTGATGGAATCGCCAGATGCAACCTTCCACCAGATTGAGAAATGCATTATCTACCTCTTTAGCATGCATAAAATGTCCTTCATTCTTGGCTTTAATCTACTCGGCTCGATCTCTTCCTCTTGTGGTGTGTCATCAAGCCCAAAATCATAGCATTTAAGAGCTTAAGAATATCACAGACTCGGACAATTTTCCTCCCCCCTTGGAGTCTAGTGCGACTTCCTCCTAGTATTTAACTTCACTCATAAGGTTTAGGTGATATAGCAAGAAAGGGTCGCAGCAACTAGTCATATGTCTCTGCTAATAGCCTCGAAATACAAAAAGAAACCATGCCCACCCTTGATTCAAGCTATACTTGTCTTGCCCCATATAACTCCTTGTGTTATGCATTTCAAAAGATCCCTCAGCCTGCTTGCACTTCAGATTTGTGATGCTTTGAAACTAAATCTCCACTATAGGTGCAATTTTGAGCCTCTCATCCACATTGATAATTCCTGAGTCTAGTTGACTTTGCTTTTTTGGACTCACAACCGCCCATCCTAGCTCTCCTCAAGCCCCTTCCTCCTCCTCATGTGTGACGAGCAAGAATATCTTGATTTTGTTTGTTGTCTTTTTCTCAGGTAAACTGCCGACCTCATCCGTCCTACAGGGAGAAGTTTTCTATATTTAACTTTTGATTCTCCAGAGTGATCATGCGTGCACCTTTGCTCATCTATAGCCTCCTATAACTTCTTTGTTCCAAGATAATGTCTTGCTCGAACTGCCCCCTTAGGACCCCCAAATTTGGCACAACAAAAGGGTTCTGCAATCTGTTTATATCCCTTAGGGTTCTGATTACTTCTATCCCCATTGTCATCCCCTGTTTGCCTAGAGGAGCCCCTCACTTCATGTTCATCGACAATAAAATCTGTAGTGCAATGCTTATCCATTTCAAGTTCTCCATGACTGTGATGTAACTCAAGTTCTGGAGCTTTCAAGACAATCGTGTTAGGCAACACTCCTTCAGCAAAGGCCTTTGATCATTATTTTCTTCTCATTCAATAGGTTTTGATGTATTTGCCCTTTTCCTCAATGCATCCGAAACTATAGACTCATATCCTTACCTAGGTTTCTAGTGCATCGTACTGAATGCTCGAGAAGCCTTACTTCTTCCTCCCACTGCTCTACAAGTGTCCTATCTACTTCAGCAGCCTGACGAGCTTCTAATGCAATAGCTTTAATCTCTGCAGCAATCTGCTGTGTCATTCAACTAATGGAGCTTCTCTATGAATCTTTCACCTTCGCTTTGACCTAGACCTTTTTTAATCACTTCTCTCTTCTTCCAGGGTAAATATGCAGTCTATGCAAAAATGGAGCTATGCTTGTTGGTTCCCCCAATGTTATGAATTCTATTCACTTTCATTTTTTCCCTTCTCTCCCTTATCTATTCCTCCATAGACAAACTTCCAGTTAACTCCTTCAAGGGTATTGGTTAAGAAGAGAAGAGAATCATTGTGTGCATACTAATCCTTGGAATTACATAGGGGAGGAGAGCATGTCCTAACCTTTCGAACTCCGAGCCATGTAGTGTATGTGCATAAAAAATAACTAGATCATACCTTCCATTTCCAAGCTTGTTGATGAGGGTGTCATGCCAAACTCCCTTGATTTTTGTAGAAGAACCCCAAAAAAGAAATTTATTCACACATGATTAGAGAAATCTTAACAAAGTTAATAGAAAAAATCAACATTATGACTAAAAGATTTCTAAAAACTACTCCTATCCTACTTGTGACTTGAAGAATCACCACACATGGTGGATTAATCACCCCAAAAAGGGGATCCTCATCACACCAAAAATGGCTCATCTCAACAAGTTATTATGAATCTTGCAAGCCGCAAATGCTCACAAGAGCGTAACAAAATGAAGAGCTCAACAAATCGTCATGAAAAACTTGCATACACGTCTCTTTCACGCCAAAAACCATCACGTAAGTGACAAGAGAACGCTCCCCGGCAACGGTGCCAAAAGTTTGTTGACGTTGTAGCATCACAACTCATACTTGTCAATCGGGGAAGCATCTCATGAGACCCAAATGTTTGCGTAGAAGCACTCAGCAGATGTAATGGCGCTTCGTCAACGTATGATCAACAAAGTTATTTAACAAGAAGACACAACATAAGCATCACGAATGATGCACATAATCATAATCACAAGCATAATAGCGACGTAATCATACATCAACGTGTCACAAGCGTTAGACAAGAAGAGAACAAGCACGCATGCACATCATGACCACAAGAGAGCAAGAGTCTAACTACAAACTAGCATTATCTCATTACTTCTAGAAAAGTTCTCCCAAAAGAAGAGTTGGAGACCTCTTTATATACAAAATGGCAAAAAAGCATGCTATGTGGGATTTCTAAACTGAAAGGAGAATGAATCCCATTTATTCTCTACTGTGGCACTCACACACACCTATACAAGAGTGATTTATTAACTGAATGAAAGGTAGGAAAAGGTACAAATGATGATGAAAATAGAGTGGATCCAACAAATAAATGTTGTATCTTCAACAAAGTGCATCAACATTCAGTGACATAATCAAGACAACAATAGCAAAGAAGTTTTCGATATCTAACACAAAAATGATGGAGATGAAGAGTTGAAACTCCATTGATTTTTGTAGAAGAACCCCAAAAACTAACTTATTCACACATGATTAGAGAAATCTCAACAAAGTTAATAGAAAAAATCAACATTATGACTAAAAGATTTCTAAAAACTACTCCTATTCTACTCGTGGCTTGAAGAATCACCACACATGGTGGATTAATCACCAAAAAAGGAGATCTTCATACACACCAAGAATGGCTCATCTCAACAAGTTATTGTAAATCTTGCAAGCTGCAAATACTCACAAGAGCATAATGAAATGAAGAGATCAAAAAATCATCATGAAAAGCTTGTATACACGTCTCTTTCATGTGAAAAACCATCATGTAAGTGACAAGAGAACGCTCCCTGACAACGATGCCAAAAGTTGTTGACGTTGTAGCATCATAACTCATACTTGTCAATCCGGGAAGCATCTCATGAGACCCAAATGTTTGCGTAGAAGCACTCAACAGACGTAATGGTGCTTTGTCAACACACGATTAACAACATAATTAACAAGAAGAAACGACATAAGCATCACTAATGATGCACATAATCGTAATCACAAGCATAATCATGACATGATTGCACATTAACATGTCACAAAGCATTAGACAAGAAGAGAGCAAGTACACGTGCACATCATGATGACAAGAGAGCTAGAGTCTAACTACAAACTAGCATCATCTCATTACTTCTAGAAAAGTTCTCCCAAAAGAAGAGGTGGAGACCTCTTTATTTACAAAATGGCAAAAAAGCATGCTATGTGGGATTTCTAGACTGAAAAGAGAATGAATCCCACTTATTCTCTAGTGAGGCACTCACACAAACCTATACAAGAGCGCTTATTCAACTGAATGAGAGGTAGAAAAAGGTACAAATGATTATGAAAAAGAATGGATCCAAAAATTATATGTTGTCTCATCAACACCAAGTAGTAACATCGTAGGAGATCTGGTTTGTGTAAGGGTGCCGCAAAGTACTCCGCCAGCCCTGCATGCTTCCATATGGTTTGAAGTCCTTGGGTGTTCTGGAGAGTCTCAAACTCCTTGGAAAAGAATTGGAATTAGACCCATGACTTGTCATACTCGCACTTGGACTCCCAGATATATTTCACCTCTCCTAAGGGCCCTAGCATGCCATTGAACCAATAAGAATTTGCATGGACTCTCTCTCTCTGTTATTCCTGTGGGAGGATCCGGTATAGGTATTTGCTGGAGGTGTTGCAACTCTATAGGTCGTTTAGTTGGTGGCACGTCAATAGTGTTGGAGAAAGACAATCAACAATTGGTGATTATATGAAGCCTAGAAATGAAGATGTGAAGAAAAGATTGAAGTCTAACCTCATGAAGTAAAGTGAAGGTTCAGGAAGAAAAGTTCTATAAACATATGTACATTAGTTTTGTAAATACTTCAAAATACTTGAAGTAATGACGAATCAATACTCATATATATATATATATATATATGATCATATTAGACAAGTGAGATGAAATATAGATGAGATAGAGAAGAATAGATCATGAGTATTGTGTGTCATCCATCAGATGTATGATGAGTTGAATAGAAAGAATGTTTAGAGAATTGTGTGTTGATATTTTCTCCAGTTCTCCTTCTCTGTTTGGTTATATCAGAAATCCTTTTGTAGATATCTAAATCCATAGTTAATCTATCTATGGTTAAAGTTTAAGAGCCTAATTGCAAACATGCTGAGAGAATTTTGTATAGGAACATCTATATGTAAGATAGTGTTGAGTGTCTTCTTAAACAGGCACAATCTTGGTGATCAAAGAATTGATCAGATCTCAGTGCACATGGGTTCTAGTTTGGGAGAACTATGTGTTAGAAGTTGCAGGTGTTAAAGTCGACTCTACAAGAAGGCAGTGTCAGACATAGGTAGATTGTTTGGATCATTTCTCATAATCATTACTTAAGCTTTTGAAGTGTTTTAACTTGGAGGAGGTGCACAAACTTTAGCAGACACGTTCTACAAAGTTTCGTCAGAATCTTTACACAATTGATTAGTTAATGAGTGAGTAATGTGCAGCAGACTTTTCTGTGAAGTGATTTTCTTCACAGTTAGCTAAAGTCTTGACAGTTTGGTACTTGTCTTCCAAAATTGGTTGGAGTTTAAAGTTATTCTTGATATAGAGGTGGTCTAACATCAAGGATAGCTTGTTCTTTTGGAGATTAATACTCTCCATCAGTGGTATCAGAGCAGGATTTATCAGATTGAGGAAAAGGAAGACCCCGACTACTGCAGATATACGAATTTCAAACCTTGAAGATTCAAAAGGATAAAGTGTGAAAGAAAAACTGAAGGGAAACACATAAAGGCAATCAAAAGGATCAGAAGGAGCAAACTTCGAAGCTAAGGTACATTCATTCCTTATAAGGATTAAATATTTGATAGTACAGGTGAAGAAAGGATGGGAGATAGTCTCCAAATTGAGAAGTTGGATAGAGAGAACTATCCAACTTGGTCTATGAGAATGGAAGCTCATCTCATGAGCAAAGATCTGATGGGATACATCACAGGAGAGGAAGAAAATCCAGAGTTCAAAGATCCTAGTGTTCCAACTAGGGAGGAGCTTGCAGATATAAAGATTTGGATGAAGAAGGATGCTCAAGCAAGGAGCATAATCTACATGGTAGTGAATGATTATTTGCTTCCTCATATCAGAGGACTTGAAAGTGCAAGTGACATATGGAATGCTTTGGAAGAGCATTTTCAGAATACAACCAAATCAAGGAAAGCTTCATTATGGGCAGAATTTACTACATTCAAGAAGAAGGCTTCACAATCAATATCTGATTATGTGACAAAGATGAAAGACATTGCTGATTCTTTAGGTGCAGTTGATGAAGATATTAAAGAAGATAAGTTGGTAAGACAAATTCTCACAGGGCTAAGAGGAGATGAGAAGTGGAAGCCTTTTATCAAAGTGGAACAATGGAAAGCTTCGATTACAAAAGAAATCTCTTACAAGGCTCAAGACTACAACAAGATAACCTCAAAAATGAGCTCTCCAGCCCTTTTTATAGTTTTTTGAGTGGTTTTGGCCCTGTCCAGACCTAGTGTTTGGCTTAATTAAAAATTAGGTTCCAAGGCTTATTTGGGAGCTCAAACGGAGTCTAAAAATTATGAAAATTGGTAGGATGATAGTTCTAATACTCCTCAAGCTTGAGGACTCATTGACTTGAACAAAATGGAGTTGCAAAAATGAAAAATGGTATTTACAATGGTTTTTAGTGATAAAAATCACTATTTTTATAGGGATTTCTTTTGAAATTTTGACATGTGCTTCTTGGAGCTCCCTACATGTTCCTTCTTCTTGTGTGTCCACTTCCTTAATGCGCTTCCATGCTTTGTCCTTAACCTTGAGTGTCAATAGCCATCGAAAACTTTTGTATATGTTCTTTAATAAAACATATAGTGGCCTCATCAGACATAGACTCTAAGTTTGACCACATCTGTATGACATAAGAAAGATGTGTTTGTGGTCTGTTTACTGTGTATTTTCTACATATTTTGTAGCCTCTTGTGTGGAGTACTATGTGTGACATCTAGAACTCATTTTTCTACTTTGAGGGTATCATCATGGAGATCTTGAGAAGAAGATTCCATTGTCATGGGTTGCTATCAAGATACTTCACTAGTATTAAAACATTTGGACACAAAAGCTTTGTTCCTTTTGTGTGAGCAATGCGAGCACCCACCCACCCAAGGCTTTCTCCAAGGCTTACAAATAAGGTGGCGACCAAAGCATAGACCTTGGCATACCTTGTCATCTGATTCATTGAAGTCACCATTGGCACCATTGGCTGTGCGCCATGGAGGACCTCAACGATCAAGGGACATAGGTTCCTAGTACTTCCCGAAGGCTACCCCTCCCAATACTGTTCCCCTCGGAGCTCGCTTGATCGACAATCTCTTGCCACTAAGCTACACTCTTGTGGTATTTGAAGAAGGGGAAAGACTAAGGTTAACATTACCTTGAGCATGTTTTGGGCTCTCAAAGCTTCATTCTTTGCTTTCAATGCTTGTTTTGAAGCATTTTTGAGGTGATTCTTGGAGCTATTTTGGAGTACTTTCATGCATAGTTCTCTTTACACATGTTCAACAACATCTAGAAGAATGCTCTTTGTACTTCTAGCACAAAAAATATTCACCTTTAGGGATGTATTTTCAGCCACACTAATAAATCTACACATTTCTTGAAAGATTTTAGTTGTGGTGGGAGCAGCCACCACAAGTCGATGCAAGTTTTTTAAGCCCAAAGAATAGAGTTGATAGACACTTGTAGGTGTTGTTGGCCAATGTTTGGGCTATGAATTCAACCTTTCAATGTCACTTTAGTACATATATTGAGGACATACACACTATTTATGCTTCTATGGATACTGCTTATGTACATCCATGTGGTCATTGATATAGCAGTTATGTTTTTTTGCATAAAGCCTTTTACGTTTGATAAAGAGGGTTGTGGTGAGGTTTTCTTAAGTGGGAGATACCTAGATGTCAGGGTCTCTTTGGTAATGCAAGTAGAAGACTTACCTAGCCTTTCCATAGGAGATATATGCTAGTTGTTCATAGGTACTCAATAAGCCTAGTTGGCTTCTTTTGGGTAACGGATTATATGCAATGGAGTGAGTGATTCACTATGTAGTTTAACATGTCAGTACTTGCAATTTTACTAGATTTTGACATTGATCGTATGCTCATTTTGCAAATGATAAGCTGGCAAACTTTTTCTAGATGTTTTGGTTTTGTAAACTATATAGTGGTCAATTTACTCCTTGATACACTTATTGGTATGAACACATTTATTCTCACATAATCCTTTTGATTGGTCATTACTATTCATTAATTCATTTTTTTGGGAAGACATTGTTGGTTTTTTTTCCCAGAATCTACCACTTAATCATCCCTTTTTTGAGCCTTAGTGGTGTTTGGACTCTTCTAGCTCCATTATCATTCTATTGAGTTCTCTATCATCATGGCATCATAGGTCTCAAGCACGTATGGTGGATTAGGTTCTAGTGCCAGTGTTCCAAGGAGGATCTATAACTTGCAAGGCAAGGACCATTATGAGATCTGAAAATTTGATGGCACAAATTTTGCTCTATGGAAGAATCATATTAAAGATGTGCTAATTCAGAGGAGACAATGGAAGCCAATAAATGGAATCTCAAAGAAGCCTATTGATATGAATGATGATGATGATTGGGATGAGTTGGATGAAATGGCAAGGTCTTCCATTTGATTGCACCTACCAAATACTTTACAATATTAGACTGTAAAAGTGTAGAGGAGATTTGGAAGAAGTTATGCAATACATATGAAAAAGAAACAACATCAAATAAAGTATATTTGATGAGAAAGTTATATGACCTTTGCATGAAGGACACAGATAGTGTTGCTCCTCATCTAAATGAGTTTCATGCTATATTCTCCCAGTTAGAGTCTTATAAATGGATATGGATAATGAAATGAAAGCAGTCTTGTTGTTGTGCACCTTGCCATCACTATGGGATACTTTTTGCACAGCCATTAACAATAGTGCACTTGGTGGTAAACTGTTCTATGATGACATATGTGGAGCACTCTTGAATGAGGAGATTTGTAGAAAATCTATGGTTGGCACTTAGAGTGGAGATGCGTATAATGTTCGTGATTCTTACCAATTAAAGAATTAGCAATGTGGCAAGAGCAAGAACAAGGAAAATAATGGTCAATGGAATAAGAGTAGAAGTAAATCAAGGAAGAGGGACATTGAATGCCATTATTGTCAAAAGAAATGACACATGAAGAAATACTGCTATTTTTTTAAAAATGCTAAAGGAAAAGGTCAAAATCTTGATGGGGATGTTAAATAGTTGCTTGCACAATCTACTTCAACTATGAAGATTAAAGAATTCAATGCTATTTTTGATGATGCTGATGTGTTGATACTTGACAATATTGTGCTACTGAGGCTCTTATGGTTGATTCTATTTCCCATACATGGTTGCTAGATTCTTGTGCTTCTTTCCATGTGAAATCACATAGAGAATGGTTCTCTAATCATGCAACAAAGTCTCTTGGTATCATGAGACTTGGTGACTCTTACAAGTGTGACATTATTGGGATCAGAGATGTGATTGTGTAGTTCATTGATGGTTCAAAATTTACTATGCATAATGTATGCCATGTACCTCAATTATCACATAGTTTGATGTCAGTTGGTCAACTTGATGACCTTGGTTATAAGGTGGTTTTCTATGCTCAGTCCTTTTGCATATCAAAGGGAAATATGGTTATTGCATAAGGAAGCAAAGTTGGATCACTTTATCCTTTATTTGTATAACATAAAGAACACTTGTTAGCTATTACTGAATAGCCTATGGCTTGTATTTGGCATGGCTATTTGAGCTACATATCTCATAGTGGAATGAAAAATCTTTCTCGTTTTGGCTACTTACTTGTGTTATCTTTCTCCAATTTTTCATTTTGTGAGCATTGTTTATATGGAAAGCAAACTAGGAATGTGCATAAAATGCACATTGACTCTTTAATTCAGCCTTTCAATGTCGTTCATATAGATGTGTGTTGTGAGCATTGTTTATATGGAAAGCAAACTAGGAATGTGCATAAAATGCACATTGACTCTTTAATTCAGCCTTTCAATCTCGTTCATATAGATGTGTGTGGTCCTATGCCCACAAGGTCATTAGGTGGTTCTCTTTACTTTGTCACTTTCATAGATGGTGCTACTAGAAAAGGCTGGGTATATCCTATCAAATCGAAGAATGAGGTATTCCCTACCTTCAAAAAATGGCTTGTTTCAGTTGAGAGTGAAAAAGGAACCAAGCTCAAAGCTTTACGTTTAGATAATGGGGGTGAGTATACCTCACATGAATTCATCCTTTTCTATCAATCTAGAGCAATTCATAGAGAGTTTACAGCTCCTTATTCCCTAATACAAAATGGTATAGTTGAAAGGATGACTATAACTATTTGAGATAGAGTAGTTTCTATGCTGCATCATGAAAAACTTTCACGAGGCTTTTGGATAGAAGAAGTATCGATTGTAGTTCATGTGATTAACCTTTCACCTAGTACTGCCAAAGGTCTGAAAGCAACACAAGAGTTATGGACAGGGAAGCCACCATATTATGATCATCTTGGAGTTTTTGGATGTGAAGCATATGTTCATATACCCAATAATCTTAGACAAAATCTAGATCATAATGTTGGAATTTGAGGTCCCTGGAAGCACACAAACAACACAGGGAAGAAAAAGAAGCTTGGAGCACAACACACAACACTAAATTTATTACCACTAGAATGTATAAAGATGAGTGACCCGTTAGGGCAATAGGCGTATATACAAGCCGAAGGAAAAAACCTCCTGAAGAGGGAAAAAAGTGCCCTGACGATCCTAGTGTGTTCACACACATCTACCTAAATATATTAGCAAATCCCCCTGGGAGGAGCTTGCACTTATGTATAAGGAAGTGCCAAGCTATGTGGAATGAATCCACAAAAGGAAGTAAGCCCAAACCTTTGTCGAAAGCTTCAAACTTCTCCCTAGGCAGAGCCTTCGTGAAAAGGTCTACAACGTTCTCCTGCATGGGCACATATGCCAAGCTGATCTATCTAATAGAGAACCTTTCCCTGACATAATGATAATGCACCTCAATGTGCCTAGTACGAGCATGGAACATAGGGTTCCTTGCAATTGCCAATGCGCTCTGACTCTCAGTGAAGATGGTGGTGGCAGAAGACTGACCAACACCCACATCAGCCACAAGGCATCTAAGCCATACACACTCAACAACCACTGTGAAAGCTACCCTATACTAAGCCTCACAACTGGAAGTGGCTACAGTAGGCTGCTTCTTGCTCAACCAAGATATACATGAGCTACAAAGCATGAAGCAAAAGCCACTAGTGGATACATGAGTTCATAACAACCAACCTAGTCATAGTTAGAAAAAGCATGTAAATCTGGCAGTAGTGATCACCCCTTGGGATAAAACAATCCAAGTATCCAAGTACCACTGAAGTAGCAAAAGATGTGCTTAATCGCCTGCCAACGCTTGATACTTGGGCAATGCATAAATCTGCTCATTTGTGAGACAAAAAATTGAATATCTGGCCGAGTAATGCATAAGTAAATCAAGCATCCAACAACCTACTGATAGAGAACAACATCAAATGCATCTCCAACATCATGAAGACTCAATCCTAAATCTATCTGCATAGGAGTGGCAATAGGTTTGTAGTCTTCAAGGCCAAAATGCTACAATAATGTGTCAATATATTTTGTTTGACACAACTATTTTGCCATCAACTTGCATAAAATGAATGGTCAAATAATGATGCAAATGCACCAAATCAGACATCTCAAATGATGCATGCAAATCAACCTTAAAATCAACAATATGCTTCTCATGAGGACCAATGAGCAGCATGTCATCAACATACACAAGAATGATCAGAAGCACATCATTAGCATGCTTAGCATATAAGATGCTCTCTGTTGGACTGTTTTCAAAACCATGTGCAATCAAATAGGCATGTATCTATTCTTACCAAGCACGTGGTGCTTGCTTTAAACCATATAATGCCTTCTTCAACCTGCACACTTTATTTTCATGCCCTTTCTGCACAAAGCCATAAGGCTAAAAAAAATACACTTTTTCATGCAAGTCACCATTCAAACATGCAGTTTTGATGTCCAACTAATGTACATTTCAACCATGATGAGCTACAGGTGCACAGATGCTACAAACAGTAGTCATTTGGCATGTAGGAGCAAAGGTCTCATCAAAATCAATGCCTATTTCCTCTACATAACCCTTTGCAATAAGCCTAGCCTTATACATGTCAATTGTTCCATCAGGCTTATGCTTCAGCTTGTATACCCACTTAGTGAAAATAGCCTTCTTGCTAGTAGGAAAGTCACATAAAGACTAGGCACCATTTTTCATGATAACATCATATTTTGATTGCATAGTAGCCATCCAATTTTTAGAATTTTGTGCTTCATCAAACAAAATAGGCTCATTCTCATCACAGAGACTAGAGGTAGCCACATCATAGCAATCTAATGCAAAAGAATCACTATGAGAGCCTGAACAAGTACGATATGACATATGTGCATCTACTTTGTTATCATGCAAAGTCTGCACCAGCCATTTTTGCATAGTTTTTGCCTCCTCAATATAAAGTCTCTCATCAACAAGTGCATCATGTAAATCTACATCAGAAATAGAATGATGTGCATCATCACATGAAACCTATGAAGGCTGAGAAGTTGCCTCATTAGGATCAGTACTAGACTATCCACCTGTAAAAAGAGGCAACAAAGTGTCATAAATGTCTTTGGAGCTAACTGATGTCTCCTTAGTACATGAAAGTAATGGCTTAATAACATCTTCCACAATAACAACATCACGGCTAACCAAAATGCATTTAGTCTGTGGATGATATAGACGATAGACTTTGCTTTCAGAATTGTACCCAACAGAATTAAATTTCACTACTTTATCATCCAATTTTTTGTGTTGTTGTTCAGGCACTAATGCATATGTCAAACAACAAAAAACATGTGGATGAGCAATAGATGGCTTGCAACCATGCCAAACCTCATATGGTGTGATAGACTGCAGTGCTTTAGTGGGACACCTATTAATACATATGCTTCACACATAATAGCCTCAAGCCAAAAACTATGTGGTAAAGCTTAACTCTTGACCGTACACCTCGCTATCTCCATGAGTTCCTGTTCTTCGGTTTAGCAACTCCATTCTATTAAGGTGTATACAATAATATACACTGATGTTTTATCCCACATTCAACCATAAATGCATTAAAGTCAGAAGACATATATTCGCCCCCTCGATTAGAATGGAGGGTGGAAATTTTACATGCTGACAAATTTTCAACCAAAACCAGCAACTATTTGAAGCACATAAACACTTCGGACTTTGCTTTCAATGGATATACCCATGCATGCCTGGAAAAATCATCAATGAAAGCCACGAGGTAAAGATAGTTTCCAAAAGAGGGTGTCTACATAGGACCACAAACATCATTGTGAACAAGTTGCAATTTTTGAGTAGCTCAAACTGAACCATCTTTTGGAAAGGAGGAACACTGCATTTTTCCCAAATTACAGCATTCACAAACGTGTTTACTAGGTTCCTCAAGTTTGGTCAAAGAAGACACCATATCAGATTTCTGTAGGCATAGCAAACTAGCAAAATTTAGATGACCAAAGCGTGCATGCCAAAGCTTTGCATCTATCTTAGCCTGAGAATCATGTACTACACATGCTAAATCATTCACAGATTTTTCATAGTCTATGAGCTTATACAACCCACGATAGCCAGAAGCAATAATCACATAGCCATTTGATAGATCATGAACTGTACATCCATCATCAACAAATTTCACAACCAAGCCAATCTTGTCTAAAGCTGAAACTAATAACATATTCTTCTTGATCGTTCGCACAAATAAAGAATCTGACAATGTAAGAGAACTACCATCAACCGTAATCAAAATGTGTCGATATATTTAGGTAGTGATGTGTGTGAACACACTAGGACCGCCGGGGCACTTTTTTCCCTCTTTAGGAGGGTTTTTTTCCCCCGGCTTGTATATATGCCTATTGCCCTAATGGGCTACTTATCTTTCTACATTCTCTAGTAATACATTCAGTATTGTGTGTTTGTGCTCCAAGCTTCTTCTTCTTCCTTGTGCTGTTCGCGTGCTTCCGCAGACGTCTATCTCAAACAATTGGTATCAGAGCAGGTTGTCGCTTCTTCTAGGGCGCTGTCGACACTCCTCCGTTTGTAGTCTCAGATTCGCACGAAATTTGGTGAGCATACTCAGGGTGTTTCCGAGATCTGAGCTTGTTTCGGCCTCCGAACGCACTATCGCAGCGCTTGTGTAGGCTATTTCGTCCTTTTGTGCCAAAGGTATATACTAGTTTCTGTTCGCTAGTTTAAGCGTCTCAAAGTCTGCTATAGGTCTAGAAGAACTCGTCTGGGCAGTTCCGTTCAACTTTTTGAGATACAATCAATTTTCTGCATCAAGGTATTTTAGTCACCGGCCATGGCTGAAAGCAGTGATGTATTCCGTATGTTGGCTGTTGAGGATAAGTTGGATGGTACCAACTACCCATTATGGGCTTATATGATGTGACATGTACTGGTTGCAAAAGGATTGTGGAACATTGTGTAGGGTGTTGAAAGACGTCCTGTTACACCTGTAACGACAGGTACCGCAAATACAGGTGCTGGAGCTGATGAAGATGGTGTCGAAGATGATATTCCGCAGATTCCTGTTCGTGCTGCTGTTTCTGTTGCACCTACTGCAGAGCAGATTCGCTGGGATGGCAGAGATGCCCAGGCACATGCATTGATAGATTTGTCTGTCAAACGTGCCATTATTCCTCACATTAGCTCTTGCAGAACAGCAAAGGATGCTTGGGATACACTTACCACTTTGTACCAGGCTAGGAATGAGGCTCGTGTTGCTTACCTCCGAAAACAGTTGGAGAGTGAGCACATGAATGAAGGTGATTCTATGGACAGTTTCTTAACGAAGATCAAAGATTTGAAGGAACAGTTGATTTCTGCTGATGAGGTTATACCAGATAGCTCACTTGTGCTGACTGTTCTAAATGGTCTTCCTGATTCATATCAGAGTTTTGCTTCTACTCTTCGGTTGATGATGAAAGGCAATCCAAATGCCTTGTCATTTGAGGAGTTAGTCTCTGTTCTGTTGCAGGAAGATCAGTCCAAGCAGAACAGGTCCATTATGCGTGTTGCAGATCAAGCTTTCCTGGCTAGTCAGAAGGGCAAAGGAAAATGGAGCTCTTCTACTAGTAAGCAGAAATCTGCAAATGCTGCACAATCGAAGAACCAGGATAAAGATGAGAAGAAATCAGAAAAGCAGAAATTGTTTTGCAAGTACTGTAAAGGAAATGATCATATCATAAAGAACTGTCCAAAACTCGCTGCTAAAGAGGCAAAGAAGAAAGAGGCTGGAATGGCTGTTGCAGAGGCCTCTACACCAAAAACAGAGTCTGCAAATCTTGTGCAGGAAGAAGAATGGGCATTTACTACTGTCTGCAGTTTTGACCCATCTTCTCATGATCAGTGCATGTCTGCAGTAGACTCAGATGTTTGGTACTTTCACAGTGGGGCGACCAAACATATTACTTCACAGTGCAGTTTCTTCTCTTCACTCGAGCCTGCCCCTACAGGGAATACTGTCACATGCGCCAATAACTCCTCTTATCCTGTTATGGGAGTTGGTAAGATCATTCTGACTACTGCTGATGGTAGTTCTTTCACTTTGTCAGATGCTTTATTTGTGCCAGGGATAAAAAAGAACCTGTTATCAGTTTCTGTTAGCCAAGATTGGCTTGGTTGTGAAATTCGTTGATGACAAGTGTAGAGTCCATGATCTCTCAAATGGTGATGTGATTATTGCTTCTGGCATTTTATGTCGTGGGCTGTATAAGCTCATAGACTATGAAAGATCTGTGAATGATTCGGCATGTGCAATTCATGATTCTCAGGCTATGTCAGATGCAAAGCTTTGGCATGCACGCTTTGGTCATCTGAATTTTGCTAGTTTGCTACGCCTGCAGAAATCTGAAATGGTGTCCTATTTGCCCAAACTTGAGGCTCCTGGAAAACATGTTTGTGAAGGCTGTATTTTGGGCAAAATGCAACGTTCTTCCTTTCCAAAAGATGGTTCAGTTCGGGCTACGCAGAAATTGCAGCCTGTACATAGTGATGTCTGTGGTCCTATGCAGACACCCTCTTTTGGAAATTACCTTTACTTCGTGACTTTCATTGATGATTTTTCCAGGCATACATGGGTATATCCACTCAAAGCAAAGTCCGAAGTGTTCATGTGCTTCAAACAGTTTTTGCTTTTGGCTGAAAATCTGTCAGCATGTAAAATAGGCACCCTCCGTTCTAATCGAGGGGGGGAATATATGTCTTCAAATTTTAATGCATTTCTGGCTGAACGTGGGATAAAACACCAGTGTATAGTGCTGTATACACCTCAACAGAATGGAGTTGCTGAACGAAAGAATAGGTCACTCATGGAGATGGCAAGGTGCATGGTCAAAAGTCAGGCTTTACCACATAGTTTCTGGCTTGAGGCTGTCATGTGTGCAGTATATGTACTGAACAAGTGTCCCACTAAAGCGTTGCAGTCTATCACTCCATATGAGGCTTGGCATGACCGCAAGCCATCTGTTGCTCATCTGCATGTTTTCTGTTGTTTGGCATATGCATTAGTGCCTGAACAACATCGCAGAAAATTGGATGATAAGGCAGTAAAATGTATTTTTGTTGGGTACAGTTCTGAAAGTAAAGGTTATCGTCTGTATCATCCACAGACTAAACGCATTCTGGTTAGCCGTGATGTTGTCTTTGTGGAAGATGCTATTCAGCCATTGCTTTCATGTACTAAGGAGACATCTGTTAGCTCCAAAGACATGTATGATACGTTGATGCCTCTTTTTACAGGTGTACAATCTAGTGCTGGTCCTAATGAGGCAACTTCTCAGCCCTTGCAGGTTTCATATGATGATGCAGATCATTCTATTTCTGATGCAGATTTACATGATGCACTTGTTGATGAGAGAGCTGATATTGAGTAGGCAAAAACTATGCCAAAATGGCTGGTGCAGAGTTTGCGTGACAGCAAATTAGATGCACCTTTGTCATATCGTACTCGTTCAGGCTCTCATAGTGCCTCCTTTGCGTCAGATTGCTATGCTATGGCTGCGTCTAGTCTCTGTGATGAGAATGAGCCTGTTTCTTTTGATGAAGCACAGAATTCAAAAAATTGGATGGCTGCCATGCAATCTGAATATGATGCTATAATGAAGAATGGTACATGGTCTTTATGTGAATTGCCTCCTAGCAAGAAGGCCATTGGCACTAAGTGGGTATACAAGCTGAAGCGTAAACCTCATGGTACAGTTGACAGGTATAAGGCTAGGCTTGTTGCAAAGGGTTATGCGCAGGAAAGAGGCATTGATTTTGATGAGACCTTTGCACCTACATGCCGTATGACTACTGTTCGGAGCATTTTTGCACTTGCAGCCCATCATGGTTGGAATGTACATCAGTTGGACATTAAAATAGCATTTTTGAATGGTGACTTACATGAAGAAGTGTATGTTTTTCAGCCCCATGGCTTTGTGCAGAAAGGGCATGAAAACCAGGTGTGCAGGTTAAAGAAGGCACTATATGGTTTAAAGCAAGCACCACGTGCTTGGTATGAGAAGATACATGCCTATCTCGTTGCACATGGTTTTGTGAACAGTCCAACTGAAAGCACCTTATATGTTAAGCGTGCTAATGATGTGCTTCTGATCATTGTTGTCTATGTTGATGACATGTTGCTCACTGGTCCTATTGAGAAGCATATTGCTGATTTCAAGGGTGATTTGCATGCCTCATTTGAGATGTCTGATTTGGGGCATTTGCATCACTATTTGGGCATTCAGTTTATGCAAGTTGATGGTGGAATGGCTTTGTGTCAAACGAAATATATTGACACATTATTGCAGCGTTTTGGCCTTGAAGACTGTAAGCCTATTGCCACTCCTATGGAGACAGGTTTACGATTGAGTCTTCATGATGCTGGAGATGCATTTGATGCTGTTCTCTATCAGCAGGCTGTTGGATGCTTGATTTACTTATGCATTACTCGGCCAGATATTCAGTTTGCTGTCTCACAGATGAGTAGGTTTATGCATTGCCCAAGAGTCACGCATTGGAAGGCGGTTAAGCGCATCTTTCGCTACTTGAGTGGTACTCGGCTACTTGGGTTGTTTTATCCCAAGGGGGGATCACTACCACCAGATTTGCATGCTTTTTCTGACTCAGATTGGGCTGGTTGCTATGACACTCGTGTGTCCACCAGTGGTTTTTGCTTCATGCTTGGTAGCTCATGTATATCTTGGTTGAGCAAGAAACAACCTACTGTGGCCACTTCCAGTTGTGAGGCTGAGTATAGGGCAGCTTTCACAGCGACTGTTGAGTGTGTGTGGCTCAGACGCCTTATGGCTGATTTGGGTGTTGGCCAGTCTTCTGCCACCACCATCTTCATTGACAGTCAGAGCGCATTGGCAGTTGCGAGGAACCCTGTGTTCCATGCTCGCACTAAGCACATTGAGGTGCATTATCACTATGTCAGGGAGAGGTTCTCTGCTGGGGAGATCAGCTTGGCATATGTGCCCACGTAGGAGAACATTGTAGACCTTTTCACCAAGGCTCTGCCTAGGGAGAAGTTTGAAGCTTTCAGCAAAGCTTTGGGCTTACTTCCTTTTGTGGAGTGATTTCCACATAGCTTGGCACTTCCTTATACATGAGTGCCAGCTCCTTGTTCACAGCATCACTCCCAGGGGGGATTTGTTGATATATTTAGGTAGTGATGTGTGTGAACACACTAGGACCGCCGGGGCACTTTTTTCCCTCTTTAGGAGGTTTTTTTTCCCCCGGATTGTATATACGCCTATTGCCCTAATGGGCTACTTATCTTTGTACATTCTCTAGTAATACATTCAGTATTGTGTGTTTGTGCTCCAAGCTTCTTCTTCTTCCTTGTGCTGTTCGCGTGCTTCCGCAGACGTCTATCTCCAACAAAATGATCTTACCAACTCCCATGATAGGATAAGAGGAGTTGTTGGCACATGTGATAGTATCCCCTATAGGGGCACATTTGAGTGAAGTAAAGAAACTGCACTGCAAGGTAATATGTTTGGTTGCCCTGTTATCAAAGTACCAAACATTTGAGTCTACTACATACATACATTGTTCAGAAGAAGATGGGTCAAAATTGCAAACAGTAGTAAATGCCCATTCTTCATTTTACACTAGATTAGCAAACTCTATTTTTGGTGTAAAGGCCTCTGCAACAACTGTTCCAACCTCTTTTTTCTTTACCTCTTTTGTAGCCAATTTTGGACAATTCTTTATGACATGATAATTTGCTTTATAATACTTGCAAAACAATTTCTGCTTTTCTGTTTTCTTGTCGTCTTTGTCATCCTTCTTTGATTGTGGAGAAATAGCAAATTTCTGCTTACTAATAGAAGACCTCTATTTACCTTTGCCCTTCTGACTAGCCAGGAAATCTTGATCTGCAACACACATAATGGACTTGTTTTGCCTAGACTGATCTTCTTGCAATAGAACAGAGACTAACTCCTCAAATTTTATGGCATTTGGATTGCATTTCATCATCAAATGAAAGGTAGAAGAGAAACTCTGATATGAATCAAGAAGACCATTCAGAACAGTGTGCATAAGTGAACTGTCAAGCAAGACTTCATCAATAGAAATCAATTGTTCCTTCAAATATTTGATCTTTGTCAGAAAACTGTCCATGGAATCTCCTTCATTCATGTGCTCACTCTTCACATGTTTTTAGAGGTAAGCAACACGAGCCTCATTCCTTGCCTGACCTTAAGTGTAACCCAGGCACAAAGAGGGCACATGTACATACATTGCAAAAACTTGCTTTTCATTTTTCTTTTCTCAGGTTGGTGGACAAAGGTATCATCCATTGTAAGGGTTAATGAAAAAGAGAAGATTCTTCGAGTTGGATAATTGGAGAAAGCCTCATCATTGCCTCATCCTTGAGCACTTTGCTCAAGATCCTTTCCATTTTTTGGCACCATTGTTTTTGTATGTGTTTTTTAGAGTATGCACATGATAGGGTCTCATCATAAGACCGTGCATAGACACTTTTTTTTTTCTACCCATGCACCCTTAGTCCCCACTGATTCACATGGACTAAAAAGACACAAGTTAAATTGTGATGCTCATAACACTTTCCAATGTTGTGTGTTGGACATTTTCTCACCATACTTAACCACTTTTGTGCACATCTTTCTACATGATTTCTCAGTTTCTATCCATAAAGCTACACATCTTTCAAAATTATGCATGTGCTTTGAAAAATATCATGAGTATCGATTGTGCTTAAACCCGATGAAATTTATGTTTCTCATGCAATGTGGTAAGCTCCTTAGTCATATCATCTCCATCGAGGGAATTCAAGTCGATCCTAATAAAGTTAAAGCTATCCTTGATGCACCTCCTCCTCATTCAACAAAAGAAGTTCTTTGCTTTTTGGGTCAAATCCAATGGCATGGACAACCTTTGTGGTGGTCAACACACCTTATTGTTCCTTTGTATAAGTTAATTAATGTTCCACTAAATGACTTTCGGTGGACCAAAGAGTGCTAGAAAAGTTTTGATCGTCTTAAAGTTTGATTCACCCAAGCTCTAATTATGCAAGCGTCGAATTGGGAAATGTCATTCCATGTTTTTGTAGGTGCCTCGGAGATAGCTATTGGTAGTGTTCTTACATAATTTATTGATAAATGGTAACACCCAATCTACTATGCTAGTCGTCGGCTTGCCACTGTCAAAAAACTTTATTTCGTCTGAACGAGAGTGCTTGGGACTTATCTATTTAATAATGAAATTTCACCATTACCTTCTTGGTCAAAAGTCTATTTTCCATGTGCATCATGCTACTTTGGTGTATTTAGTACAAAACCAGATTGGCATTGGATGACTAGCCTGATGGGTCCTCTTGTTACAAGAGTTTGACTTTGATATTATCCACCAACTGGGTACCCATCATGCACACAAACTTTTTGTGTTGATTGGATTCCAGTGAATCACCTAAGACAGTAGACACGACCTCTGTTGGGTGTGTGCAAACACACGAGAAGCACGCACGAGAAGCACACACGAGAAGCACACACAAGGAGCACAAACGTAGGAAGACACACAAAGAAGATGGATGGCTAGAATAGCTATCTTTATTGAGGGTGATCAGAATGGAAGTTAGTGTTGAATAATATCCCTAAGTACAATAATGTCCCTAAGTAAAAAGTACCACCACATATGAGAATCAAGTATGTGGTAACATGGGGAAAAACCCTCAAGCTAGCACTAGAGTAAAAAGTGCCCATGTATAAGGAAAAGTTTCACATCATAGCTATTGGAGGAACACATAAGTGTAACAAACCCCCTTGGAGTGAATGATGTGAAAACATACAGGGAGTGACAGATCAGCCCCCGCAAGGTAATAAGCCTAAATCTTTGCGCAAAGCTTCAAACTTTTTCCATGGAAGAACTTTGGTGAAAATTCTATCACATTATCTTTGTAGGCACATATACTAATTTGAACTCAAACCTTGGCTCCAAACATGATTATAAAAAGGGGATCAAAAGACCCGCATATTATTATCTTGAGCCCATGAGATCACTTTGAGTGAGTTTTATTGTGAAGTGAGAGCTCGTCTCATAGCTCATTCAGCTCTCACACATTGAGCAATTTATGGTTGCCAATGACATTGTATTTGTACATATTTTAATACATATATGATCATTATATTCTCATTTTACTTCTCTTTTAGTACTCCATCAGAACAATGATTTTCTCAGAGCTTTTTCTCAAGGTGTAGTTGATCATTTGCCATGATTTAAAGCATGATAGAATCAGATCAGCATACTGTCTATTATAATCATACAAATTTTCATTAGCATTGCTTCTCGGGATTGTCAGATATTAGCATATCTTTGCTCACTGGTGTGATGAGTGTTGCAGCCCATGAATCTCGAGATGGAGCTCTGACTTGCTAAACTCCTTTCTCTGCATGTAGTCCATCATATTTTTATGAAATCACTCATGATTTTTAGCTTACTAAGTTAATTAGAGTTCCCCAAAAGGAATTAAGCCAATTGTTGTTGTGCTTAGAGACCTGTTCAAAACACTGAATAGGTGTAGGAACAAAAATAGCAAGTTTTTTACTCTTGGATCAACTCTTACTTATCTGTTTTGATTCATCTTTTTGGGAGTGATCTTCCAAGGTACATAGGGTGTCTAATACATCCTTTGGAAAGCTAAAAGGGCCCACTACATATCTCTGGAGTTCATTTGGCTGGTGTATTGACAAGTTTTTTCAGCACAACTTCATCTTCATCAAGTACACACGTGATTTAGTAAAGGTTGTAAGTCAACTACCTCGAGAGATAATAAATTTCCATTGGCTTTCAAAACGTCATCTTCCTCATCGTGTGTCAACCCATCCAACATGTGAAGTAGTTCAATGATATGAGGGAGTGAATGAATGTCATGAGATTGCATCATATCTAAGGGAACCCGATATTCATGATGTTTATATTTTACCACTAACTCTTTCTTAGATCAATCTTGCAAAACCTTGGCTTGCTTAAGCTAGGGTTGATCAAACGAGAGGTTATAATCATAACTGTCTTTCGGTAGATCTAATACCACAAAGGTCATGTAGAAGACCACTCCCTAGGTTGCATAAATTCGATCGAATAATAAAAAAATACCGAATATGTTCGTTTTATTCGTGATTTTCAGAATAAACACCGAAAAAAATAGATGGATCTATTTTCGATCAAAACCTTTTTGATCAAAACTTCTTTCAATCGAAAACACTTTTGATCAAAATATTTATCGATTGAAAGCGCTTTCAATGGAAAAGCGTTTTACAACAGAAAAATATATAATCTTACATTCGATCGAAAAACTTATTCCGCACGTGCTTCATTGATGTACTAGAGAGCGTTAAGCCTACAATTTTTATCAGAGAGCTTTCTTTTCGATCATTGAGGTATTGTTTTAATTTTTATTTATTGTTTTGTTAATATCATTCATATGGTATGATCTGCATATACATCTCTTACATATGCTTGATTTTTATTTATATAATTTGTTTTGTGTCTTTTAATCATCAATTGTATACATGTTCGACTCGTGCAAGTGTTTCTTACTTGTATATATCAATGAGAAACATTTAAAAATAAACCACTACTATGATTGTCTGACTCGCTCCATCGATTCTTACTCTCAGAGTAGTATAGGACATAGTAATAGATCTATTGAGATTGTTTGAATCATCACCTCGATTCCTACTCTCTCAATAGTATAGGGAGTGTGTAGGGACTATTGTGATTGTCTGATTCTTTGATTCTTACTCTCACAATAGTCACTTAGATTCCGATGAGAATACTTAGTTTGAATTGCCACCTTGATGCCTACTCTCTCAATAGTATAGGGAGTGTATAGAAACTTTTGTGATTGTTTGATTCTTTAACTCTTACTATCACAATAGTCATTTAGATTGCAATGCGAATACTTAGTGTAGGTCACAAGGTGTATAGAAACTATTGTGATTGTCTGATTCTTTGACTCTTACTATCACAATAGTTATGTAAAATTATGTGACAGAACTCATACGTAGTATAGCGAATGTATATGAAATATTATAAATGTCTGATTCTTTGACTACTACATTCTTAATAGTTACATAGATTCACTTCAAGATTATAATTACACTTTCTATCTAATTATAAATCTACTTATTTAACTATGCATATATTTATCATTTGTGCACACATACTATTGATTTATTTATCCATACACTTATTGATAGTCTATTTTTTATTTTTTCACGGATGGCAGGTAAAATAAAAAAGCAAAAACAAAACAATTTTAGAAGAATTTTTATGCTCGTACATGTATCAAATGAGAGAAGATGAAATCACTATAGCCATGGACACTTTTAGTTACAAAGATTTCATTGCACAATTATCCAGAACAACATTTATTAATATTAAAAATAATTTTGGCAGTGTGTTTGGTGGAGCAGAGGTCTTAGATGAGAAAATGTCAAAAGAGCTTACATGTATCTTTGTATAAATCATGAAAGTAGCAGTGTCATTGGCGGTGGATATCACCAGTATGCCTGGATTCATCGATAAAATTAAATTTATAGATTTACATTATTAGACTATGAAGAGAGGAAAGCGATTAAAACTGGACACAACTGAACACCTTGTGAGTGCATAGGTAGATCCAAATACAAGAGATGCATGTGTGAATATGGGAGATCAAACATCGAACAATCTTTGTTTGCTCCCATATTCCCCTATTCTTTTTGAAGATGCAGCTCTTGTGGGGGAAGGACAATATGGCATGATTCATAAAGTCAAGATATCCCACCTGAGATTCAACAATGAAGTGTTTGTGGCCAAGCTATTCAAATTACATACTGCTGACATACAAACACGAGATAATGAAGCCATCAATGAAGCCACAGATAACAGTGGAATTATTAGTCCACTTGGTTTGGCTAGACACCATAGCAAAAGTCCGTGCCTCATTTTCAAATTCTAGAATGGTGGTACATTGGACATGTGGCTAGAAAGAATGAAGAAAGAATACCTAAACATACCACAAAGCAGAGGTGTGAAGGACACAGAAGGAGATATAGTATCCGTGAAAACAAATATCTGGAAGCTGATCAACGACCTATTAGAAACAATATCATTTTTATACACTTATAATATATCCCATAATGATCTCCATCCATGCAACATCTTGTTGCATTTTGAAGATCAATAGGATGTGATTTTGGTAGAGCGACCTATTTACCAACCAAAAAAAGTTTTCCAAAGCTACCAAAATATCTACTAGAAACGAGTGGATTCAAAAGTACTAGTGAATTGCACCCGAATGCATATCCACTAGTCCTCCACCTTTTAATAAGAGTTAGGAGATATTTATAGTTTTGACACTCCTGTTACAACTCCTCAAATATATAGATTTCAATAGTTATCCCATTGATAAGAATGGGATTTACAAGTTCAAGTATGTTTTAGAATGAGCTTCTGACAAAGATGTATAAAAAAGAGTAGACACACATGAACTGCTTAGAGTATTCTCGCATCTTACTCGATATGGTTAAAAGATATCCATGACATATGGATTAAGGCCATATTGAAAACGATATGTATTCATTTGAACTGTCTGGATTAAATGAAGTGTTTACATTTGAGTTAAGTGAATTATGTGGAGTAAATGCAGTGCTATCATTTGAGTTATGTGGATTAAATGTTGTGGATTCATTTAACAAATGTGAATTAAATCTTGTGGATTCATTTGAATTATGTGGAATAAACAAAGTGTTTACATTTGAGTTAAGTGGATGAAATGAAGTGTAATCATTTGTATTAAGTGGAGTAAATGTTGTGGTACCATATGAGTTAAGTGGATGAAATGAAGTGTAATCATTTCTATTAAGTGGAGTAAATGTTGTGGTATCATTTGAGTTAAGTGGATGAAATAAAGTGTAATCACTTATAATATTTGGATTAAATAATGTGGATTTATTTGAATTATGTGGAGTAAATGAAGTGCTATCACTTGAGGGATGTGGATTAAATGTTGTGGATTCATTTAACATATGTGAATTAAATCTTGTGGATTCATTTGAATTATGTGGAATAAATGAAGTGTTTACATTTGAGTTAAGTGGATGAAATGAAGTGTAATCATTTGTATTAAGTGGACTAAATGTTATGGTATCATCTGAGTTATGTGGATTAAATGTTGTGGATTCATTTAACATATGTGAATTAAATATTATGGATTCATTTGAATTATGTGGATTCATTTGAATTCTCTTAAGATAAAATTCGTGTTTTTATTTTGTACAAGTAAAATCCTAAAGTGTAGGATAGATTCCTCATCACTTAGCAACTAATTAGATTCATGATTTTAGAGCCTTCTAACTCCACGTGGGTGTAACCAACTTTTACAAGGATAAACATGAAGGATTTTTACAAGAGACTATTCATATGCTATCTTGCATAGGTTATGTCAATAAATCAAGCATAAGTTAATCAACGAAGTATGCGGGCTTAGGTTTAATTGCACCAACAGCTCCCCCTCAAGCCAAACATGCTTGGTCTTCATTTCTCCTTAATTTCCTGCAAACCAATCATACCTTTGAATTTATTGAGTTTTGTTCCATCTAATGCCTTGGTTAAAATGTCTGCACATTGTTGATGAGTTCACACATATGATAGCTGAATTTCCTTGCTCACAATCTTCTCTTTTACATAGTGGTAATGTACTTCAATATGTTTAGTCCCTACATGAAAAATTGGACTGGCAGCCAAGTGAATGGAGCTCATGTTGTCACCAAAAATACTTGGAGTTCCAATCTCCAATCCAAGATCTGTGAATAGTGTCTTCATCCACATTGCTTCTTGAGTAGCTATAACAAGACCTCTGTATTGAGCTTCTGTGGAAGAAAGAGCAACTATGGGTTGCTTCTTAGATGACCATGAGACAAGTTTTGACCCTGCAAAGGAAAGACATTCTGAGGTTCTCCTTCTGTCTTCCTTGGAGCCAACCCAATCTACATCAGAGAACAACTTTAGACTTAAATCAGATACATAAGGGTAGTATAACCCTTCATTCATGGTCCCTTTGAGATATCTGAGTATCCTCTTGGTAACTTCCATGTGAGCTTTCTTGGGTGTGTGCATAAATTGACTTAGTACACTCACACTATAACATATATCTACTCTTGTCAATGTGGCATAGTTCAAACTACCCACAAGGCTTTGATAACCTGTGATGTCTTCTATGAGTTCACCTTCATGTGAGCTTAATTTGTGATTAACCTCCATTGGCGTACCTGCAATCCTGCAATCTTGCATCTTGAACTTTGTCAATAAGTCTTTAATGTATTTCCTTTGAGTAAAAAATAGACAATGATCTCTGTATACTACTTCCAATCCTAGGAAGTATGTGAGGGAACCCAAGTCACTTGTCTTGAACTCTTCTTTCATATGCTCCTTGATCTTCTTTATCCCATCTGCATCATTTCCTGTAAGTATAATATCATCCACATACACACACAAATAGATGACTTCAGAATTACTCTTTTTGATGAAGAGTGATGGATTTGCCTTGCTAGGTTCACATCCTTTATCCTGCAAGAATGAAACAAGCCTATGATTCCAAGCCTATGATTCCAAGCCCTTGGGGCTTGTTTGAGTCCATATAGAGCTTTATTAAGCTTACACACATAATCAAGATGTACTTGATTCTCAAAACCAGGTGGTTGTGCCATATACACCTCTTCTGTTATCCATCCATTAAGAAATGCATTTTTTACATCTAATTGAAGTATCTTCCAATTCTTGGAAGAAGCGATACTAAGTAGGACTCTAATTGTAGGCATCTTTGCCACATGAGAGAAGGCCTCCTCATAATCAATTCCCTGAGTTTGTGCAAAGCCTTTTGCCACAAGCCTTGCCTTATACCTCTTAATGGAGCCATCTGAGTTCTTCTTCAATTTGTAGATCCATCTTGAGCCTATCACTTTCATTGATGAAGACTTGGGAACTAATTCCCAAGTGTTATTTTCCTCAAGAGCTTCAATTTCCTCTTCCATTGCATGCCTCCATTTTGATTTCTTCTTTGCTTCCTCAAATGTTGAGGGTTCCTCTTGATTTATGTCCTGTGCTAGATGGATTGACTGTTTAGTAACGAGAGAAGTATCAAACCCATACCTCTCTAGTTTTCTTTTCTCCCTCATGGAACTTCTTAGGCCATGATGTGGTGATTTTGTCTCTTGTCCAAGTTCCTGCATTTTAGCTCTACCTTTAGACTTGCACATTTTGAGTTTTTCAATCTGAGTTGCTTCATCATCTTTTGAGGTATCCTGTTCTTCAATTTTAGAAGGTTTATCCTTGACAAGCTTTGGAAAATCTTCTTCAAGATCATAAGGTAATTTGATCTTACTGCATGAGTCTTCATATCAAGAACTATTCTCATCAAATACTACATCTCTAATCACCAATAATCCTTTGGTTGTTGCATTGTATAGCATGTAGCCTTTTTTGTTGTTGTCATATCCAATGATTACACATCTTTCAACTTTTGGATCCATCTTTCCTCTAAACTGTGAGGAACATGAGCATAAGCAATACATCCAAAAATCTTACACTGATCCAAGCTTGGTCTTCTTCCATTCCAAGCCTCATATGGTGTCATGCCATCAAGTGATTTTGAAGGTAACCTGTTAATCAAATAAGTGGTTATGGATACAACCTTAACCCATAAATAATTAGGTAAATGTTTTTCATTTAACATAGACCTTGTAGCTTCAACAATTGTCCTATTCCTTCTCTCTGCCACTCCATTTTGCTCAGGAGTGTACCTTGTAGTAATCTCTATTACACCTATAAATACAGGTATTGAAGCTGATGGAGATGGCATTGAAGATGTTGATACTCTTCAATTTCCTATTCCTGCAACAATTTTTGCAGCATCTATTACAATGCAAATTTGTTGGGATGGCAGAGATGCTCAGTCACATGCATCGATAGCCTTGTCTGTCAAACATGCCATTATTCCTCACATTTGCTCTTGCATAACAGCTAAGGATGCTTGGGAGAGTGAGCATATGAATGAAGGTGATTATATGGATAGTTTTTTGACAAAGATTAAGGATTTGAAGGAACAATTGATTTCTGCTGATGAACTCCTTCCTGACTGTTCACTTGTGCATATTGTTCTGAATGGTTTTCCTGACTCATATCAATGTTTTTCTTCTACTCTTCATTTGATGATGAAAGGCAATCGAAATGCCTTAACATTTGAAGAGTTAGTTTCTGCCCTGTTGCAAGAAGATGAGTCTAGGTAGAACATGTCCATTATGTGTGTTGTAGATCAAGCTTTCCTGGCTAGTTAGAAGGGCAAAGGTAAATGGAGCTCTTCTACTAGTAAGCAAAAATTTGCTAATTCTGCACAATCAAAGACGGATGATAGAGAGGACAAGAAAACAAACAAGAAAAAATTATTTTGCATGTACTGTAAAGCAAATGATCATGTCATAAAGAATTCACCAAAACTAGCTGCAAAAGAGGCTAAGAAAAAAGAGGTTGGAATGGTTTTTGCAGAGGCCTCTACACCAAAAACAAAGTCTACTAATCTTGTGCAGAATGAAGAATGTGCATTTACTACTATTTGCAGTTTTGACCCATCTTCTCATGAGCATTGTATGTATGCAGTAGATTCAGATGTTTGGTATTCTGATAGTGGGGCAACCAAACATATGTCATCGCAACATAGTTTCTTCACTTCACTTGAGCCTGCTCTACAGGGAATACCATCACAAGCACCAACAACTCCTCTTATCCTATCATAGGAGTTGATAAGATCATTCTAACTAGTGATGATGGTAGTTCTTTCACTTTGTGAGATGCTTTATTTGTGCCAGGGATCAAGAAGAATATGTTATCAATTTCTACATTAGCCAAGATTGGCTTGTTTGTGAAATTTGTTGATGATAGTTGTACACTTCATGATCTATCAAATGACAACATGATTATTGCTTCTGGCATTTTATGTTGTGGGTTGTATAAGCTCATAGAGTATGAAAAATCTATGAGTGATTCAGCATGTGTATTACATGATTCTCAAGCTATGTCAGATGCAAAGCTTTGGCATGCACGCTTTGGTCATCTGAATTTTGCTAGTTTGCTAGACATGTAGAAATCTAAAATGGTGTCCTCTTTGCCCAAACTTGAGACACCCAGAAAACATGTCTGTGAAGGCTGTATTTTGGGCAAAATTCAATGTTCCTCCTTTCCAAAAGATGGTTCAGTTCGAGCTACTCAGAAATTGGAGCTTGTTCACATTGATGTCTGTGGTCCTATATAGACACCCTCATTTGGAAACTATCTTTACTTTGTGACATTCATTGATGATTTTTCCAAGCATGCATGGGTATATCCATTGCAAGCAAAGTCCAGAGTGTTCGTGTGCTTCAAACAATTTTTGGTGTTGGTTGAAAATCTATCAGCATGTAAAATGGGGTGTGTGTCCCACTAAAGCATTGCACTCTATCACTCCATATGAGGCTTGGCATGGTCGCAAGCCACCTGTTGCTCATCTACATGTTTTTGGTTATCTGGCATATGCATTAGTGCCTGAACAACATCACAGGAAATTGGATGATAAAGCAATAAAATGCATTTTTGTTGGGTACAGTTTTGAAAGCAAAGGCTATCATCTATATCATCCACATACTAAATGCATTTTGGCTAGCCATGATGTTGTTTTTGTGGAAGATGTTATTCAACCTTTACTTTCATGTACGAAGGAGATATTTGTTAGTTCCAAAGACATGTATGATACTTTGCTGCTTCTTTTTACAGGTGGATAGTCTAGTGCTAGTCCTATTGAGGCAACTTCTAAGCCTTTATAGGTTTTATGTGATGATGTAGATCAGGTTTTATGTGATGATGTAGATCATTCCATTTCTAATGCAGATTTCCATGATGCACTTGTTGATGAGAGAGCTAATATTGAGGAGGCAAAAACTATGCCAAAATGGCTAGTGCAAACTTTGTGTGATAGCAAATTAGATGCACCTCTGTCCTACCATATGCGTTCAGGCTCTCATAGTGCCTCTTTTGCATCAGATTGCTATGCTATGGATGCCTCTACTCTTTGTGATGAGATTGAGCTTGTTTTGTTTGATGAGCACAAAATTTTGAACACTAGATGGTTGCAATGCAATCTGAATATGATGCTATCATGAAAAATGGTACATGGACTTTATGTGACTTGCCTCCTGGCAAGAAGGCCATTGGCACTAAGTGGGTATACAAGCTGAAGCATAAACCTAATGGAACAGTTGATAGGTATAAGGCTAAGCTTGTTGCAAAGGGTTATGTGCAGGAAAGAGGCATTGATTTTAATGAAACCTTTGCATCCACTTGCCAAATGACTAATGTTCCTAGCATCTGTGCACTTGCAGCTCATCATGGTCTGAATGTAAATTAGTTGGACATTAAAACAACATTTCTAAATGCTGAATTGCATGAAGAAGTGTATGTTTTTCAACCCCATGGCTTCATGCAGAAAGGGCATGAAAACCAAGTGTGCAGGGTAAAGAAGGCATTATATTGTTTAAAGCAAGCACTACGTGCTTGATATGAAAAGATACATGCCTATCTGATTGCACATGGTTTTGAGAACAATCCAACTGAAAGCACCTTATATGTTAAGTGTGCTTATGATGTGCTTCTGATCATTGTTGTGTATGTTGATGACATGCTGCTCACTAGTCCTCATGAGAAGCATATTGCTGATTTCAAGGCTGATTTGCATGCCTCATTTGAGATGTCTAATTTGAGGTATTTGCATCATTATTTAGGCATTCAACTTGTCCAAGTTGATGGTGGAATAGCTTTGTGTCAAACGAAATATATTGAGACATTATTGCAAAATTATGGCCTTGAAGACTGTAAACCTATTACCACTCCTATGGAGACATGTTTACGATTGAGTCTTCATGATGTTGGAGATGTATTTGATGATGTTCTCTATTAGCAAGCTATTGGATGCTTGATTTACTTATGCATTACTTGGCCATATATTCAGTTTGCTATCTCAAAGATGAGCAAGCTTATGCATTGCCCAAGTGTCAAGCATTGGTAGGCAGTTAAGCGCATCTTTCACTACTTTAGTGGTACCTAGATACTTGGGTTGTTCTATCCCAAGGGGGGATCACTACCGCCAAATTTTCATTCTTTTTTTGACTCTGACTGGGGTGGTTGCTATGACACTCATGTGTCCACTAGTGGTTTTTGCTTCATGCTTTGTAGCTCATGCATATCTTGGCTAAGCAAGAAGTAGCCTACTGTGGCCACTTCTAGTTGTGAGGCTGAGTATAGGGAAGCTTTCATAGCAACCATTGAGTGTGTGTGGCTGAGATGCCTTATGGCTGATTTGGGTGTTGGTCAGTCTTTTGCGACCACCATCTTCACTGACAGTCAGAGTGCATTGGCGGTTGCAAGGAACCCTATGTTCCATGCTCGCACTAAGCACATTGAGGTGCATTATCATTGTGTCAGGGAGAGGTCCTGTGTTGGAGAGATCAGCTTGGCATATGTGCCTACGCAGGAGAACATTGCAGACCTTTTCATGAAGGCTCTGCCTAGGGAAAAGTTTGAAGCTTTTCACAAAGCTTTGGGCTTACTTCCTTTTGTGGATTGATTCCACATAGCTTGGCACTTCCTTATACATGATTGCTAGCTCCTTGTTTAGTGCATCACTCCGAGGAGGGATTTGTTGATATATTTATGTAGTGATGTGTGTGAGCACACTATGGTCACCCGGGCACGTTTTTTCCCTCTTTAGGAGGTTTTTTTCCCTCAGCTTGTATATAAACCTATAGCCCTAATGGGTTACTTATCTCTCTACATTCTAGTGGTAATACATTCAGTATTGTGTGTTGTGCTGCAAGCTTCTTCTTCTTCCTTATGTTGTTCACATGCTTCAGTAGATGTCTAACTCCAACAATCTCTCCACTACTGCAATTTTGTAGATAGAGAAGAGCTTGTATCTCCCTCATTATATATCCAGATTATATGTTTTATAATTCATTGGAAATCTCTTACTACTTTCATCATGTGAGCTGAGAGTAGTGCTCTTTGCAAGTAATGTGTGTTCTTAGGTTTATCTCTATTCAAGGTCTCCATTAAATCTCCAAATTTGCAGAGGTCATTTCTCCTTGTGTATTTATCCAATTTTAGTGTTCTATATCTCATTGGAAAGCTCTTATTATATGTGCATAAAATAGTTATAAAAAAATAAGTGAATAGAGAGCAAGAAGCTCCGCAAGCATGATTGGTTTTTTGCACATAAGTTTCTGAGAAGGTCAACTAGTTCCTCGAGGGTTCCACCTACTTCTAGGTATACTTCGGAGGTCAATAAACTCCAACATTATGCAACCAATACATGATGGATCATATATGATGATAATGGGTAATTAGTACCATCCAACTTGTCCTCGAGAGACAACATACAAAATGGAGGGGCAACTTAGTATTTCCCCCATCAAGAGAAATTGTAAATGCTAGCCATCAAGGTGTTAGGACATCCTCAACCCATGGTTCCCAAAGAGAGAAGAACAAAAAAAGACCAGAAGTAAGTTTTACTCACGCCATAAGGAGAGATAGACCAACCATGGACACTGATAGAATAGAGAGACCAAGAGAACCAAGACTACCATGTGGTAGGGATGACTATCCCCTACCTAGACCACATGAGCATCCTAGAATATTGAGACCAAACCAATTAGTAAAGTCGATGAAAAATTACTTTGATGGGATAGGAGATCCCTATAAAAATGTTGAATTTAAGCAAGTGTTATGAGCGGAGCAAGTAGAAGGTATGTTCATGCAATACAATGCCTTTGGACTAAAGTTAAAGAACATAGCTTTAACACTAGTGTTGTACCAAAACAGGACACTATAGTGTCCTTTTTTCTAATAAATAAAAAAAATCACACATACTAATGAAATTTTATTTTGAAAAAAACCGTAAACCCCATAAAGATCTATACCTAGATACTCTATAAAAATATATATTAAAAAAAAAAACCTTTTTTGATAACTCAAAATATAGAAATGTTTGAATATGGTTGAGAAAAATTGTTTTTCTGTAAGCTTATATATGAGAAGAAAGAAATATCTCCATAAAAAGAATTTTCCTCCTATTGGAATCATTTTTCTAATGTTACTTTATTGTCATATAATCATTTCAGACAAGTCTTGGGAACTAGAAAAATCATTTTTATAATAAAAAAATTAGCACAATATAGGGTGCTCATTATATAGTTATACACTTTAGCAGCCTTCGATATGATATTGATTCATAAAAACACTAAAATGGTTTGTGTTTTATTTCAAAAACCATCATATAGTAGCATAAAGATATGCTACATGTCCTTGAACCAATAATTTTGTATGTATCTCACATACCACTAAAAATCTCAATATTTCATTGAATGGTCATAATCCTCTCTATCGAGAATAAAAATTCATCCTAAAAATTAGGTTTTCTAAATGATATAAGGTTTATATTATGAATCAAAATAATTCTATAAACATTATAAACTATTTTATATAGAAAAAACTAGCATGTTAACTTTAATCATGTAGCATATGCAATATTTCCTCATAAAATCACTTTTTCTTAACATAGAAAAACAGTGGTATTGTTTAACTTGAAGAAATGACATAGAAATTCGACTCCTAAGGTTGTCAAAAAAATATTTCTAGTTGTAATAATATCAAATAGTATTTCGATAACAAAAAATGATGCATGTTCATACCATCGCTTTGCAAAAATAATTCATAGATGATAAGACTGTCATATCACAAATGAGATTCATTTTATGCCATAAACCTAGTAAAATTCATTACAAATCTCTAATTATGGATAGAAACATGTTGACATATATAAAATAAAAGATTTTATTGCATTTAGACCAATGAAAATTACGAGATCATGATTTTAATAAAAGAAACCTCTAACTTACATCACTATAATTTCTGCGCCAGTATGGAAATTAGCATCATAAAATTAGTGAATAAATATTAATTTTTATATCCTTTAATAAAAACTATATTCTTCTAAAAATATTCAACCCTTATGCCAACATGTTGCATAGTTACATTTATAAATGGTTCCTTCTAGTAGTCTAAAAAATTCATCAAGCATTGTCTCTTTTTCAGGACACTAAAGTGTCCAAGTACAACACTAGTGTTAACCTGGTTCCAACCATTGCAACAAAGGAAATTTAGGGACATTCATCACTTGTTAGAGTCATTCATCACTGAAATCTCTAAAAGTGGAATTAGGAGGCATAACACTTCTTCGCTGATTCATAGCTTCAAACAAACACCTCAGGAACCAGTTAGACTCGCAGGACGTAGGTTTAGACAATATATTGAGAGATTCCCAATGCTAGAATTGTCCTCACTAGCCAAGCAAGTGTCTTTGTTTTTGGATGGCCACTTAAGCTCTAAACTACGATCCTATGTATATTTGAAGGAACCTAGAACTTTAGAGCAATGTGTACGGATTTGTATATACATAATTTAGGAGATGAATTGGAACTTTCAAAAGTCTACAAAGACTCACATATCTCCTCTCAGTCGTCCTCAAAACTTTCTAGCTTGATAGAAGACCTCGTTGAGAAAGTAGTCCAGAAACTAGGAGTTTCTAGTAAACAAATGCCTAGGTTAGCAACAAACAAACGTTGTTAGACCTGTGGTGGTGACCATATGGCAAATGTATGTCCCAATGTAACACAATCTCAAGCCAACCCTAGTGGCCAATACTGCACAATTGAAAGATGGTACACCAATCAAACAGCACAAGATTGCCCATATAACAAACAAGTAGTACGATAGAATTACCCATAAACATACCCTCAACAAGGTAGATATCAAGGTCAGTACAATGCTCAGCCTCATTTCTATAGGCATCCTCAGAACTACCCTTATTAGACTCAATAGAGACCACAACCACTTTTAGCTCAGTAGCCATCCCCACCAACCAATGTCATTTTAGTCAAATATGCTATGATAGAAGAGAAATTTAGTAGGGCTTTAGTGCCTTCTTCACCCCTTATCACTGAAAGTGATCCCAATTCTAACATCTTTGATTCCACCCATGTAGATAGTCTGCGAGCATACTACACGGAGTCTCCAGAACACATGGAAACATATCAATATGATAGTCCACCAATGGAACCCAATTGGGAGCCCGACTACACCAATGTTATGTATGCTAATCCTAACCCATGGCCCTAGTTGAGACAACTAAGACCATAGGGTCCTAAAGGACCATGCTTTAGCTGCCAAGGAGATCAGTTCATAAAGGATTTCCCACACCCTCTGATAGTAGGATAGTCACAATATTACAACATTCAATAATTCTGTGTAGAATGTGGTAAAGAACATCTTATAAGAGATTGCCCTAAGGACCGTGCTAATGCCTCAAAAGTGATTCCCATTAACATGATAAGTATTGTGCACACCTCAGATGGATCTAATCCCATGTATGTACCTATCCAAGCTCTAACAAGAGCCCACGCACTGTTACAAAATCAATGGCCTACTCCAGAAAAGGTAGCCGAGACTAGTGAAGTTGGAGAATCTAGCAGTAGAAAGACGAAATCTTGGAAGGATTCACAAGAGAGAATCAAAAGGAAGTGGAGTAAAAAGATAAATGAGTTGGAAGGAATCCTAAAGGAAACTTGAACTAAAATCCTAGAATTAACTTCACAAGAGTCAAATCCTGAGAACCTGGCTTAGAGATCGGGATCAATTTTAGCCAAACCCATACCTGAAAACCTAGTTTTGAGCATACCAAGAAAGATTAAAAGAAGGACCTCAAGTAACTGAATTGAGTAAGAACTATCCAAGAGCAGACTTAGAAATTGAGAGAACTAAACTTTGCATGAAGATGGTAGAATTAGCCCAAACTATGTTCGAAGCCTCTCGTTATCTCAATTGGAGTAATATAGCAAAACGAGAGCTACACTTTCAAGGATTTCTAGAGAGGCTAGAATATTTGATTGCTAGCAACGAGAAGAAGAATCTGCAAAAGGACCCTATTATTCTGGAGACATAGGAAGGTAATGTACCATCCATTTCTCAAGTGCCAAATATCGTGGTCGAAGACAATCTGTCTTCCAAACATAAGTTTCACAAGGGTTTCTAAGAGAGATCCAAGAGGAAAAGTGGAGACAAGAGCAAGAAACCCATCCCCCTATTCAAGAGATAGATAACTTGCACGAACAATTTCCTCAAGACATACCTTCTATCTATGATGATGTAGAGGAAGAGCAACTTAGTGAACAAACATATTTTGAATCTAACTCCTTACAAGAGTTACCTCACTTCAAAGGACCTTGGGAAACTAAGTCTATCAGTATGAGAGCACCCACCATAATAGTCAAAAATAAAGAATCAGTAATCCCTAGAAATACAGAAGTGATCAAGAACACTAAAGTGTAGTGTCATATCACTTTAGAAGAATTGTTGAAAATTAAGCCAGAGTTGTGGAAGCATGTAGCAAACGAGTTCCCAGAGATTGGTACTTCCAATAAATACTCGTGGAAAGAATTGGAGACATGAGTGAAGGAGAGGAAGTTAATACCTATCTTCCAATAACCCATCAGGGCTACACCACTAAAGCCATCCTAGATTCAAGAGCGGGAGTAGCCATTGCTACCACTACCTCATGGAATTTGGGTAAGCCAGCATTAAGACCCACTAGAATGACGCTGCAAGTGGCTGATGGACACATTGAGAAACCATTGGGCTTATTAGAAGGCATATCTCTCACCACTTGTGGTGTTTCCAGATGAGGAATTTGAGCCTCACAGTTGGGCAGAGATCTTAGCCACGATGGATATAGCAGTGAACGAAGAGCAGTGGACTCTTCATTGCAATGAGGATGGTTATGACATTTCAATCTTTATGATTGGACATGTTGAAGACTTTATCCTAGAAGAATGCATAGAAGTGGCTCAAGAACTAGATGAAACACGTGACGAGGACCAAGAGTCCATTATCATGGAACCTTTTTGTTCAACACAAGAGGAGTATTTATACTTTGTGGAAGCCAAAACCCCTGAGAAAAATAAGGAACATCAAACTGAACAACCCAAGTCACTCACAGATGATACAAAAATTAAGCACAAGAAGAGAAAGAAATCACCCAAGATAGAAGAAGAAGAAGAAGAATCACTCATGGAAGTACCAGAGAATTTCAAAAATTAGGAAATAGAAGATAGAAGAATCATCGTATGAATGCCTAAAGGCAAGCATTGGAGAAGTATATGATAATCGAGAGAAAACCAAAAAGATAGTGGTTACAATAGAAGATAAAGAAGAAAAATGCACATACATAGGGCATGATTTGACAAATGAAGAAGAAGAAGAAGAAGAAGAGTTGACCGCCCTATTATGAGAGTATAGAGATGTGTTCACTTGGAGTTACAAAGATTTGAAAGGAGTAGACCCAGGTATATGCTCTCATAGGATTCCTATGACTCTAGAGGCCAAATCTTCTAAGCAGAAACCATACACGTACAATGATAATTATGCGGCCAAGTGTTGGCATACAAGTTATAAGAAGAGCATACAGGCACCAAAGAGCAGTTAAGCACAATCTAGCAATGAGGCCTAATCATCTTTTTCTAAACTTACTTCCAATTAAGCGTGATTTTCATCACTACACAAACATTGTAAATCCTGTTTTTGGTAGAATAGACTCCACTTTGTTCAAGCCAAGGAGTCCTCAAGCTTGAGGAGTATTAGGATTAGCTACATACCAATTTTCCAAATTTTTAGATTCCGTTTGAGCTCTCAAATAAGCTCTAGAACTTTTTAACTAGGCCTGACACTAGGTCAAGACAGAGCCAAAGCTAGTCAAAAAACTATAAAAAGAGCTAGTGAGCTCATTTTTGAGGTTAGATTGTTAGTGATTTGAGCTTGTATAAGAGACTTTTTGACTATTGCAAAGAGCTCCATTGTTCCTCTCCTTGTTCTTGCCTTGTGTGCGCATGTGTGTGTATGTGTGTGCATGTTTGTGTGCTTCTCACTCACACACTTGTGCCATTACTTGCTCATAGTCTTCATAGTAGTCCTCATGTCTCCATGGATTGACAATTATGAGGTGGATCTCCTCAGGTTGGTACTTGCCGTTGTGCTAGAGTGACACCAAATTTGGCATCGTTGGTGGGGAGAGAGCTTTGAGGACGAGTGTGTGATTGTAAGACATAGAGTTGTGACATTGGAGTCATAGATCATATCCTTAATTTTCCTTATTTTTTCATCATTTTTTCTTGTTTTTTGCATCACCATCATCATCCTCACCACCTCCCACCTCCATCTCCACCTTCACCAAGATTTTAGTTTTTGGTCATATTCCCCTCCCCACCTCATTTCCCTCATTTCACTTGTGAGAGAGAGTGAGAAAGAGCTTGCATGTATTCTATTTTTGTGCATTTTTTAGCATTTCTTGCACGTTTTGGCTACATCACCATCTCTAGAAGCTTGCATAGGTACGACAAAACTCTGCATAGGTCCCAAGACAATGACCTCTGTCTGTCCCGACAGACAAAGAAAGTTGATGTTTTGTGTTTACATGCATGGCACGATAACCTACACAATTAGAGCACTCCAAATCATTAGAAGTTTCTAAAAAATTTGTGTTTTTTGTGTCTATTGTAATAGACACCAACATACAACACCCCACAACAGAGACCGTCTATCGTGACAGACACCTATCTATCGCGACATACAGAGTCTTGTGACAAATTGCATCTATCACGACAAACACCCATCTATCAGGACAAACCAAAAGCATGACAGATGCCAGACACTGTCTATCACGACAGACATCGTCTATTGCGACAGATAAGCTCACGATGGATGACAGACCATGTCTATCATGAGAGACACCCGTTTATCGCAACAGATAGGGCCCCACAACAAATAGTGTCTATCGTGATAGACACTTGTCTATTGTGACAGATAGGACCCACGATAGACACCATCTATCGCAATAGACACCCGTCTATCACGACAGACAAGACCCATGATAGACACTGTCTATCGCGATAGACACTGTCTATCGCGATAGACACTGTCTATCGCGACAGATAGGATCCACGATAGACACCGTCTATCGCGACAGACACCCATCTATTGCGATAGACATGACCCATGATAGACACCATCTATCGTGACAGAAACCATCTACCACGATAGATAGAGCCCACAATAAACACCATCTATCGTGACAGACACCGTCTATTGCAACAGACAGGCACGACGATAGACACTAACTATCGCGATAGACACCATCTATCGCGATAGACATGCATTTTCAGCAGAAAATTAGTGGTAATTTTTTGAAAATTTGGGCTAAATTTTGGGCATATTTTCACACTCAATTACCCATATAATTACAAAGGCCTTAGAAAAATGCACTAAAATCCTGAAAGGTCCTGATTGTCTGTTTTAACCCCCTAAATCCTGAATCGACATAACTTTTTCATACAAAATCCATTTTTTGGGCTCTAGAGCTCGTTGGAAAGCTCGTGGTAAGAATAACGCATGGATTTTTAGATAGGTTAATTTGAGGTTGACCCTCTTTGCAGTAGGTACACCAAGGGATCTCTAGAGGAAATTCTATGGCAATACAAAAGGGGGAAAAAGGGGTCATTAAAAGTGTCTGAAATAAATTGTTTGTCAAATGAAGGTGAAAACTTGAGCTAAACATGTAACTTTTACAAGGTCACTGAGAGCTCATGGAGAAACCAAAGCAAGTGCCAGTGTGTGCATGCTTGGGAATGCGCTTCCTACGCAGAAGAGTACAGCAAGGAAAAGTGACTTGAGGTTGGAAAATCTCTCAACCCCCTCAGTCCATTCCTAGCTTAGGCTAAGTGCGGATAGATCTTTTGATTGATTAGAGGTATGCTAAGAGCACTCAAGTTCTAAGAGATTCTAATTTCTTAAGTTTAAGAATAGGTTAAGTTGCAGTCAAGGGACAACCTAAGGGGAAAGAACTTAAGCTAAGTGGATGAATAACATCAAGTGCGACACACTTAAGTGCTCCTGACGAGGCTTAACTAAAGACGAGAAAAAAAGTACCCACGAAATTAAAAGGAACAAGTGATTGGTATCAAAGAATCAGTAGTGTGGTTGTACAAGGGCCATTGGGTCAATTAGTAGCGCATATGAACCTCAAATAAGGAAGACACCTAGGGATAGATCGAGAAAGTGTTAGAGCATGTCTTGCATGTTTAGGTACTACAAACAATCGCTCTGAAGTGTTGTCTAGGTATACTACCTTTCCAGGTGTATGTGGGTCCTTGAACTAGTGAGGCTGGTTCGAATTGATTCTTTGATAGTGGTGCTTCAAATCACATAACATCATGCAAAAGATTTTTTTCCTCTTTGAAAGATGCACCTAAAGGAGGACATGTGGTGTGTGCAAACAATGCCTCTTATCCTATCATTGGAGTAGGAGAAATTGAGCTTACGACTGCAAATGGAGGTGTGATTCTCTTGAAAAATGCATTGTATGTGCCCGATATCAAGAAGAACTTAATTTCAATTCCGTTGATTGCCAAAGCTGGACTTCATGTACACTTTGTTGATGATAAGTGTATGGTTCATGATTTCAGCAATGTTATCGTGATGTCCGATACATTATGTAATGGTTTGCATAGCATGGATACATATAAGAGAGCTTCCTTGAATGCTTTGGTTGCTCATACTTCTTCCATGGCTGAAATGGAGCTTTGGCATGCTCATTTTGCTCACTTGAACTTCAATAGTTTGCTTAACTTGCAAAAGAAGGACATGGTTATTGGTTTTCCTACACTTGAGACCATTGAAAAGCATGCATGTGAAGGTTGCATTCTTGGAAAAATGCATCATGCTTCTTTTCCAAAAGATAGTCATACACACACTACAAGAAAATTGCAAATTGTTCATAGTGATGTATGTGGTCCTATCAAGACTCCATATTTTGGGAAGCATGTATATTTTGTTACCTTCATTGATGATGCTACTTGCCATACATGGGTGTATCCTATGAAAGCAAAGAATGAAGTATTTTCTTGCTTCAAAGCATTTTTAGGTATGGCTGAAAATTTTTCTTCACAAAAGCTTTTGACTCTACGCACCAATCATGGTGGTGAATACATGTCACATGAGTTTAATGCTTTTCTTCGTGAAAGAGGTATTTCACACCAATGTACGATGACATATACACCTCATCAAAATGGTGTTGCCGAGCATAAAAATAGAACTCTACTTGAAATGGCATGATGTATGATTAAACGAAAGCATCTTCCTGATAAGTTTTGGATGGAAGCGGTCATGTGTGAAAACTACGTGTTGAATTGCTGCCCTACAAAAGCATTGAGAATCATCAGTCCCTATGAGGCTTGGAATGGTCATAAGCCTATGGTTATTCATATGTGTGTGTTTGGTTGTTTGGAATATGCTCTTGTGCCATCACAACAATGTCACAAACTTGATGACAAGGCAAAGAAATGTATATTTGTTGGTTATAGTGCTAAAAGTAAGGGATATTGTTTGTACCATCCATTGATGAACACAATAATTGTGACTCGAGATGTGCTATTTGCTGAAAATTCAGTTTTTTCTCTACTTGAATGCAAAAAACAGCCAACAGTTAGCTCACAAGATGTGTTCGATACACTCATGCCTTTGTTCCAAAATGGTGCGTTTGACTATGGCCATGTAGACCAGCCAACTGAGGCTCAAAGGGCTGAAAAATTCCAGCAAAATAGGGCTGAAAATGTAGGTAATTTCCAGCCAAACATGGCTGAAAATTTTCAGCCAAAAAATGTCAAAACTGTTGGAAATCTCCAGCCACATATGGCTGAACATTTGCATCAAAATATGGCTAAAAATGAGCATGAAATTCAGCCCACACATGATGTACATGTTTGTTGGAACTCAAAGTCAAGCACAAGCATGGAAGCACATCAGAAAGGTGGAAACACACAAGAAGAAGGAGCACGTAGGGAGCTCCATGAAGTAACTGTCAACTTTTCATAAGAATCCCCTACAAAAATAGTGATTTCCATCACTAAAATCATTGTAAATACCATTTTCTATTTTGGTAGCTCCATTTTGTGCAAGCCGAGGAGTCCTCGAGCTTGAGGAGCATTAGAAGTACCATCGTACCAATTTTCATAATTTTTAGACTCCGTTTGAGCCCTCAAATAAGCCCTGGAACCTAATTTTTAACTAGGCCGGACACTAGGTCTGGACAGGGCCAAAACTAGTTAAAAACCTATAAAAAGAGCTAGAGAGCTCATTTTTGGGGTTAGCTTCTTGTAGATTTTAGTTTTGTAATAGATTTCTTTTTGTAATCAAAATCCTTCCATTGTTCCTCTCTTTGATCTTACCGTGTGCGCGTGTGTGTGTATGTGTGTGCATGTTTGTGTGCTTTCACTCACGCACTTGTGCCTCCACTTGCTCGTGGTCTTCATACCGGTCCTCACGTCTCCGCGGATTGACAAGTAAAGGAGGTGGTGCTTACGCTTGAGCTACACCAAATTTTGGCGCCGTTGCCGAGGAGAGTGCTTCGAGGACGAGCGTTGTGATGGTAAGATCGTAGATTTGCGACGTTGGAAGGTAAAAAAATTGTCATTTCAGTTCATTTTCTGTTTTTTCCTCTTCATCTTCATCATCATCATCATCTCCACCTTCTTCCATCTTCTTCTTCATAGAAATTTCTTGTTTTTTTGTGCATTTTCACCATTTTCATACCATTTTTCATGCATTATTGTGTGGGAAGGAGTTAGGAGGTGCAAGGGAGAGCAAGCGCTGTATTTTTTTCATGATTTTCTGCTCATACGGAGCTCGCCATAGCCGGCGCTCAGAAATTTGAATCTCCCGCCAAAAAACGCGATTCTGTGATGAAAATCACGATTCTGTGAAAATTCAAAATTTTTTGAAAAATCACGATTTTCAGTTTTCCCGCCTAAAAGTTGGTTGAAAAGAATTGCGATTCTGTGTTTTTTCTCAAAAAAAAACACGATTCTCTATGACAAAATCGCGATTCTCACCAATCACGATTTTCAGCAAAAACACGATTTTGTAAAAATCGCGATTTAAAAAAAAAAACACGATTCTCTGCTCAAAATCGCGATTCTCAAAAAAAAAAAACACGATTCTCTGCTCAAAATCGCGATTCTCACCAATCACAATTTTCAGCAAAAACACGATTTTGTGAAAAACACGAGAATATCACAATACTTTGGTGGATATAAGAATAGGATATGACTGTAGAAGGTTGAGTGCATATATCAATCCTCATTGTGAGTGGAATTTGATTCATATTGAATTCTTGACCATTATTTTTGAGAACATACAACCAACAACTCATTCTTCTATCCTTATGGATGATGAACATTATGAATGCATGGGTCAAGTTGTGTTGCCTGTTATGGTGGGTGATATGCAATTTTCGGAAACATTCCTTGTCATGGATTGTATAGATGAAGGCTTGATCATTGGCACCCAAAGGTTCATTAAACAAAATCATCAAGAATTTGAGGTGCCTTCTCCACCTATCATCCATGCTTCTACATATATGTCTATGGAAAATCCTAATGACTATCCACCTTATGATAATTGGGGGCAAAATCATCTTTTCACAGAACGTGCTTTTCATGAAAAAAATTTTCTTTCTACTCATGTTTTTGAATCTAATCCTTCTTTGAGTAAATCACAAGAAACCTTAGAGAATGGAGATATGGGGGACTCCAAGTGTTTGGGGGATGTGGAAGGACCCTCTCTTCCTGTAGATTTGGATTCCCCTCATGAAGCCATAAGTAGGGATGATCTACACTCAGATGGTCAAGAAGGAGATGATCAACCACTGTTGTGTAGCACTGATGTGGAAAAGGAGGTCGACTCTAGGGTGAATCATGACAATCCATCACCCATTTGTACGTCTAGAGATTCAATGTGTAATACGGACAAATGTATTGATGAATCTCTAGATCAATCTCCAACAACACTACCCGTTGACCCCTTGCATAAGCCTGATGAATGTATAGAAAACCAACCTTTGTTGCATTCCCCATGTAAAGATGAGTTTTGTCAAAAAACTCACATAGGAGGCCCAAAAGACCCTTACATCAAGAAACAGAAATCACCTTTTCTTGGTAATGTCAAGCAAATTTGGGTGGCCAAGAAATTACTTAGAGCCCAACCCAATCGCACTATGATATGGGTACCAAAGAAAGCCCTGGCAAAAAATCAGTCCCCTCACACTAGACTTCAAAATCTATGGTCTAGGCCTACCACGAATTATCCTCAAGAAAGACCACTTCCAATCAAAGGATCCCAAGCAATCAAGCCTAAGCTCAGACAAAATCCAAGGAGGGACATCAAGGCACCAACCTGCACAACAAAGACACCAAGGCGAGGTAAAGAACTGAATCAAGCACAGAGCTCCAATAAAGATCAAAGAACCTCTTCTGCAAGGATTTGGGTTTGGAAGACGAAAGCACCGATAGCATCCACCAAAATAAAGAGCCAGCCACAACGGATCAAACCCTTAGGAAATCATTCAAACATGAAGTGGCCAAAGGTGATCTCTACCCAATCGCAGACCGTTCTCAAGTGGATCCCTATAAGGAGGAATGATCAGTTGTCCTCTCGAGATACAATGGATACCTCCAACAAAGATGGCATCAATATCTGCAAATAACATTGAAAACCTCGACGTGCGACAACCATGTGCCCTTTGCACAACCCTGTCTTATGCACCATTCATGTCATGCATTTCCCAAGTATGCATCATTATAGGGCCACATTACACGGTCATGCATAGACACACTTGAGAATCCCAAGCACAAGAGCACAGTGACATATGTCAAATTTTTTCTACTGATACTAACTTTTGTGTTCTTGTTTTGTGATAATTTTTCCCAAAAAAAAAAAAAAAAAAAAAAAAAAAAAAACGAGGAAGAACTTGTTCCCAGGTTTCGCTCATGGAACATGAAGGAGTCATGCTTAGTTGAAGATTGAACCATCGATTACTGGGCATTTATCAGTTTGGATAGAAGTGTGTCTTGGCTAGCAGATGATTTAATTGCTGCCTTATCTCATAAATGTCAAGAACTTAGCATGAGCAGGGCATCCACAACTATGGTTTCCTCTTACTATGGTGGGTGTGAAGAGCTTGAAGGTCCACAACTTGAGTGATGCTTAACTACTGTATGTACCAGAGCAGCCAAGGAGATATCTGCAAAAGGTAGTTCTGGAGGAGAAGACTCCTGTATATGGTGAGCTAAAGAGAATATGTGAAACTCAGCTTGGTGTAGTTACCCGATGTTGCTTGCCAAAGAATATAAAGCAATTCAATTCTCAATATTTCCTGAACCAGTATGGAACAGTAGCACTGGTGAATGGTCTATGTCAATCAGCATGGTAATCTCTTAGAAACCGGCACGTGTCCAATATTCCTCTGAGTGTCAATATAGGGAAGTGAACGTGCATGAGCCCAAGCTCAGAAATGCACATTGTTAGTGACAAATGTTGCTTTGAAAAGAGGAAAGGGGATTCACCACTCAAAAGATCATCAGTGGACAATCAACATGGACATTCATCAACAAGGTTCCATCCCAAAGGCCGAGCGTACAACACGAAGAGACAAAACATCCATCAACCTTCTCCATGGTAAGTATCATTACTCTGGAAACACCATAACCATGATAGTTTAGGAAACCTCTTCGTCAGCATACCCTTGAGCACTTAGCTCAAGAACTGCAATTTTTGCACCATACTTCTTCCAATGCATTTTCCAAGTAAGCATGCGTAGGGCTACATTACAAGGTCGTGCACAAGGCACATACTTTTTTCAACCCAGGCACGAACACACTTACCCATCATTCATTATGGGTTATGAGTAGTTGGCATGACTGCTCTCAACATCATCTTTGGAAGAGCTAGCGGACGTCATGGGAACAACATCCATACCTAGGAAGCAATTCGAAGCTAGTAGTTGCTCTAACTCGATCTTGACAACCTCTTTTGAGCAACTCGCGATTTTTGAGAGCTCACAACGACGCATTCATGCTGCAATTCATGAAAGAAGCACATACCAAGGGACTACGACTTGTAAAGGCTTGCAGTGACACATGAAGAACCGGACAACCAACACTACCAAATTTGGAAGATAGACGGCTCTCGTTCATACAGAATGGATACTACCTCTCAAAGCACTACATGGAACAACCACTACAACAAGGGTCTGTCAGGGACGACAGACTCGAGAGGGGGGGGAGTGTTGGAACTCAAAGTCAAGCACAAGCATGGAAGCACATCAGAAAGGTGGAAACACACAAGAAGAAGGAGCATGTAGGGAGCTCCATGAAGTAACTGTCAACTTTTCATAAGAATCCCCTACAAAAAATAGTGATTTCCATCACTAAAATCATTGTAAATACCATTTTCTATTTTGGTAGCTCCATTTTGTGCAAGCCGAGGAGTCCTCGAGCTTGAGGAGCATTAGAAGTACCATCGTACCAATTTTCATAATTTTTAGACTCCGTTTGAGCCCTCAAATAAGCCCTGGAACCTAATTTTTAACTATGCCGGACACTAGGTCTGGACAGGGCCAAAACTAGTTAAAAACCTATAAAAAGAGCTAGAGAGCTCAATTTTGGGGTTAGCTTCTTGTAGATTTCAGTTTTGTAATAGATTTCTTTTTGTAATCAAAATCCTTCCATTGTTCCTCTCTTTGATCTTACCGTGTGCGCGTGTGTGTGTATGTGTGTGCATGTTTGTGTGCTTTCACTCACGCACTTGTGCCTCCACTTGCTCGTGGTCTTCATACCGGTCCTCACGTCTCCGCGGATTGACAAGTAAAGGAGGTGGTGCTTACGCTTGAGCTACACCAAATTTTGGCGCCGTTGCCGGGGAGAGTGCTTCGAGGACGAGCATTGTGATGGTAAGATCGTAGATTTGCGACGTTGGAAGGTAAAAAAATTGTCATTTCAGTTCATTTTCTGTTTTTTCCTCTTCATCTTCATCATCATCATCATCTCCACCTTCTTCCATCTTCTTCTTCATAGAAATTTCTTGTTTTTTTGTGCATTTTCACCATTTTCATACCATTTTTCATGCATTATTGTGTGGGAAGGAGTTAGGAGGTGCAAGGGAGAGCAAGCGCTGTATTTTTTTCATGATTTTCTGCTCATACGGAGCTCGCCATAGCCGGCGCTCAGAAATTTGAATTTCCCGCCAAAAAACGCGATTCTGTGATGAAAATCGCGATTCTGTGAAAATTCAAAATTTTTTGAAAAATCACGATTTTCAGTTTTCCCGCCTAAAAGTTGGTTGAAAAGAATTGCGATTCTGTGTTTTTTCTCAAAAAAAAACACGATTCTCTATGACAAAATCGCGATTCTCACCAATCACGATTTTCAGCAAAAACACGATTTTGTAAAAATCGCGATTTAAAAAAAAAAACACGATTCTCTGCTCAAAATCGCGATTCTCAAAAAAAAAAAACACGATTCTCTGCTCAAAATCGCGATTCTCACCAATCACGATTTTCAGCAAAAACACGATTTTGTGAAAAACACGACTTTCTGCTCAAAATCGCGATTCTCACAAATCACGATTTTCAGCGAAAAATACGATTTTGAGAAAAACACGATTCTCTATGACAAAATCGCGATTTTCATGCCAAAAACACGATTTTGTGAAAAAGGCGATTCTGTGAAAACACGAATTTTTGCTCAAAATCGCGATTTTCAAAAACACGATTTTGTGCTCAACATCGCGATTTTCATGTGAAAAATACGATTCTGAGAAAACACGATTTTCAGTCAAAAACATGATTTTGTGAATCACGATTCTCTGAGTCAAAATCGCGATTCTCTAAAACACGATTTTGTGCTCAACATCGCGATTTTCAGGTGAAAAACACGATTCTGAGAAAACACGATTTTCAGTCAAAAACATGATTTTGTGAATCACGATTCTCTGAGTCAAAATCGCGATTTTCAGAAACACGATTTTGTGATCAACATCGCGATTTTCAGAAACACGATTTTGTGATCAACATCGCGATTCTCTGAAACACGATTTTGTGATCAACATCGCGATTCTCTGAAACACGATTTTGTGATCAACATCGTGATTTTCAAAAACACGATTTTCTGCTCAAAATCGCGATTTTTTTGACTTCACAGCATCGCGATTTTCAGAAAGTTCACAAAATTGCGATTTTCTCCAAAGGTCCTGTTTGCCTGTTTTGACCCCCAGGAGCCTGAATTGGCATAACTTTTTCTTCCAAAGTCCATTTTTTGAGCTCTATAGCTTGTTGGAAAGCTCGTTTCAAATCCTACACGACCTCAACTGTTTTTTTCAAGAATAATGCATTGATTTTGAGATAGGATAATTTGAAGTTGACCCTCAAGTGGGACTAGGAAACTAGGGGGGCTCCCAAGGACTTTTGAGCAATACAAAGGGGGAGAAAATTGTGTCATGGGAAAGAAAAAAGCAAAAGATAGAAGAAAAGGGGCTAAGATCGAAAAAAAGGAGGGGGATAAACATGAAATACCTGAGATAATATCACATAAAGGTGAAACATCTAGAGAAAAATTGCAAGCAGTCAAGGAAAAGGAGGAAATGTCTAGGGGGGTCGGATCCATATTTGCAACAAGAGAATATCACAATACTTTGGTGGATATAAGAATAGGATATGACTGTAGAAGGTTGAGTGCATATATCAATCCTCATTGTGAGTGGAATTTGATTCATATTGAATTCTTGACCATTATTTTTGAGAACATACAACCAACAACTCATTCTTCTATCCTCATGGATGATGAACATTATGAATGCATGGGTCAAGTTGTGTTGCCTGTTATGGTGGGTGATATGCAATTTTCGGAAACATTCCTTGTCATGGATTGTATAGATGAAGGCTTGATCATTGGCACCCAAAGGTTCATTAAACAAAATCATCAAGAATTTGAGGTGCCTTCTCCACCTATCATCCATGCTTCTACATATATGTCTATGGAAAATCCTAATGACTATCCACCTTATGATAATTGGGGGCAAAATCATCTTTTCACAGAACGTGCTTTTCATGAAAAAAATTTTCTTTCTACTCATGTTTTTGAATCTAATCCTTCTTTGAGTAAATCACAAGAAACCTTAGAGAATGGAGATATGGGGGACTCCAAGTGTTTGGGGGATGTGGAAGGACCCTCTCTTCCTGTAGATTTGGATTCCCCTCATGAAGCCATAAGTAGGGATGATCTACACTCAGATGGTCAAGAAGGAGATGATCAACCACTGTTGTGTAGCACTGATGTGGAAAAGGAGGTCGACTCTAGGGTGAATCATGACAATCCATCACCCATTTGTACGTCTAGAGATTCAATGTGTAATACGGACAAATGTATTGATGAATCTCTAGATCAATCTCCAACAACACTACCCGTTGACCCCTTGCATAAGCCTGATGAATGTATAGAAAACCAACCTTTGTTGCATTCCCCATGTAAAGATGAGTTTTGTCAAAAAACTCACATAGGAGGCCCAAAAGACCCTTACATCAAGAAACAGAAATCACCTTTTCTTGGTAATGTCAAGCAAATTTGGGTGGCCAAGAAATTACTTAGAGCCCAACCCAATCGCACTATGATATGGGTACCAAAGAAAGCCCTGGCAAAAAATCAGTCCCCTCACACTAGACTTCAAAATCTATGGTCTAGGCCTACCACGAATTATCCTCAAGAAAGACCACTTCCAATCAAAGGATCCCAAGCAATCAAGCCTAAGCTCAGACAAAATCCAAGGAGGGACATCAAGGCACCAACCTGCACAACAAAGACACCAAGGCGAGGTAAAGAACTGAATCAAGCACAGAGCTCCAATAAAGATCAAAGAACCTCTTCTGCAAGGATTTGGGTTTGGAAGACGAAAGCACCGATAGCATCCACCAAAATAAAGAGCCAGCCACAACGGATCAAACCCTTAGGAAATCATTCAAACATGAAGTGGCCAAAGGTGATCTCTACCCAATCGCAGACCGTTCTCAAGTGGATCCCTATAAGGAGGAATGATCAGTTGTCCTCTCGAGATACAATGGATACCTCCAACAAAGATGGCATCAATATCTGCAAATAACATTGAAAACCTCGACGTGCGACAACCATGTGCCCTTTGCACAACCCTGTCTTATGCACCATTCATGTCATGCATTTCCCAAGTATGCATCATTATAGGGCCACATTACACGGTCATGCATAGACACACTTGAGAATCCCAAGCACAAGAGCACAGTGACATATGTCAAATTTTTTCTACTGATACTAACTTTTGTGTTCTTGTTTTGTGATAATTTTTCCCAAAAAAAAAAAAAAAAAAAAAAACGAGGAAGAACTTGTTCCCAGGTTTCGCTCATGGAACATGAAGGAGTCATGCTTAGTTGAAGATTGAACCATCGATTACTGGGCATTTATCAGTTTGGATAGAAGTGTGTCTTGGCTAGCAGATGATTTAATTGCTGCCTTATCTCATAAATGTCAAGAACTTAGCATGAGCAGGGCATCCACAACTATGGTTTCCTCTTACTATGGTGGGTGTGAAGAGCTTGAAGGTCCACAACTTGAGTGATGCTTAACTACTGTATGTACCAGAGCAGCCAAGGAGATATCTGCAAAAGGTAGTTCTGGAGGAGAAGACTCCTGTATATGGTGAGCTAAAGAGAATATGTGAAACTCAGCTTGGTGTAGTTACCCGATGTTGCTTGCCAAAGAATATAAAGCAATTCAATTCTCAATATTTCCTGAACCAGTATGGAACAGTAGCACTGGTGAATGGTCTATGTCAATCAGCATGGTAATCTCTTAGAAACCGGCACGTGTCCAATATTCCTCTGAGTGTCAATATAGGGAAGTGAACGTGCATGAGCCCAAGCTCAGAAATGCACATTGTTAGTGACAAATGTTGCTTTGAAAAGAGGAAAGGGGATTCACCACTCAAAAGATCATCAGTGGATAATCAACATGGACATTCATCAACAAGGTTCCATCCCAAAGGCCGAGCGTACAACACGAAGAGACAAAACATCCATCAACCTTCTCCATGGTAAGTATCATTACTCTGGAAACACCATAACCATGATAGTTTAGGAAACCTCTTCGTCAGCATACCCTTGAGCACTTAGCTCAAGAACTGCAATTTTTGCACCATACTTCTTCCAATGCATTTTCCAAGTAAGCATGCGTAGGGCTACATTACAAGGCCGTGCACAAGGCACATACTTTTTTCAACCCAGGCACGAACACACTTACCCATCATTCATTATGGGTTATGAGTAGTTGGCATGACTGCTCTCAACATCATCTTTGGAAGAGCTAGCGGACGTCATGGGAACAACATCCATACCTAGGAAGCAATTCGAAGCTAGTAGTTGCTCTAACTCGATCTTGACAACCTCTTTTGAGCAACTCGCGATTTTTGAGAGCTCACAACGACGCATTCATGCTGCAATTCATGAAAGAAGCACATACCAAGGGACTACGACTTGTAAAGGCTTGCAGTGACACATGAAGAACCGGACAACCAACACTACCAAATTTGGAAGATAGACGGCTCTCGTTCATACAGAATGGATACTACCTCTCAAAGCACTACATGGAACAACCACTACAACAAGGGTCTGTCAGGGACGACAGACTCGAGAGGGGGGGGAGTGTTGGAACTCAAAGTCAAGCACAAGCATGGAAGCACATCAGAAAGGTGGAAACACACAAGAAGAAGGAGCATGTAGGGAGCTCCATGAAGTAACTGTCAACTTTTCATAAGAATCCCCTACAAAAAATAGTGATTTCCATCACTAAAATCATTGTAAATACCATTTTCTATTTTGGTAGCTCCATTTTGTGCAAGCCGAGGAGTCCTCGAGCTTGAGGAGCATTAGAAGTACCATCGTACCAATTTTCATAATTTTTAGACTCCGTTTGAGCCCTCAAATAAGCCCTGGAACCTAATTTTTAACTATGCCGGACACTAGGTCTGGACAGGGCCAAAACTAGTTAAAAACCTATAAAAAGAGCTAGAGAGCTCATTTTTGGGGTTAGCTTCTTGTAGATTTCAGTTTTGTAATAGATTTCTTTTTGTAATCAAAATCCTTCCATTGTTCCTCTCTTTGATCTTACCGTGTGCGCGTGTGTGTGTATGTGTGTGCATGTTTGTGTGCTTTCACTCACGCACTTGTGCCTCCACTTGCTCGTGGTCTTCATACCGGTCCTCACGTCTCCGCGGATTGACAAGTAAAGGAGGTGGTGCTTACGCTTGAGCTACACCAAATTTTGGCGCCGTTGCCGGGGAGAGTGCTTCGAGGACGAGCATTGTGATGGTAAGATCGTAGATTTGCGACGTTGGAAGGTAAAAAAATTGTCATTTCAGTTCATTTTCTGTTTTTTCCTCTTCATCTTCATCATCATCATCATCTCCACCTTCTTCCATCTTCTTCTTCATAGAAATTTCTTGTTTTTTTGTGCATTTTCACCATTTTCATACCATTTTTCATGCATTATTGTGTGGGAAGGAGTTAGGAGGTGCAAGGGAGAGCAAGCGCTGTATTTTTTTCATGATTTTCTGCTCATACGGAGCTCGCCATAGCCGGCGCTCAGAAATTTGAATTTCCCGCCAAAAAACGCGATTCTGTGATGAAAATCGCGATTCTGTGAAAATTCAAAATTTTTTGAAAAATCACGATTTTCAGTTTTCCCGCCTAAAAGTTGGTTGAAAAGAATTGCGATTCTGTGTTTTTTCTCAAAAAAAAACACGATTCTCTATGACAAAATCGCGATTCTCACCAATCACGATTTTCAGCAAAAACACGATTTTGTAAAAATCGCGATTTAAAAAAAAAAAACACGATTCTCTGCTCAAAATCGCGATTCTCAAAAAAAAAAAAACACGATTCTCTGCTCAAAATCGCGATTCTCACCAATCACGATTTTCAGCAAAAACACGATTTTGTGAAAAACACGACTTTCTGCTCAAAATCGCGATTCTCACAAATCACGATTTTCAGCGAAAAATACGATTTTGAGAAAAACACGATTCTCTATGACAAAATCGCGATTTTCATGCCAAAAACACGATTTTGTGAAAAAGGCGATTCTGTGAAAACACGAATTTTTGCTCAAAATCGCGATTTTCAAAAACACGATTTTGTGCTCAACATCGCGATTTTCATGTGAAAAATACGATTCTGAGAAAACACGATTTTCAGTCAAAAACATGATTTTGTGAATCACGATTCTCTGAGTCAAAATCGCGATTCTCTAAAACACGATTTTGTGCTCAACATCGCGATTTTCAGGTGAAAAACACGATTCTGAGAAAACACGATTTTCAGTCAAAAACATGATTTTGTGAATCACGATTCTCTGAGTCAAAATCGCGATTTTCAGAAACACGATTTTGTGATCAACATCGCGATTTTCAGAAACACGATTTTGTGATCAACATCGCGATTCTCTGAAACACGATTTTGTGATCAACATCGCGATTCTCTGAAACACGATTTTGTGATCAACATCGTGATTTTCAAAAACACGATTTTCTGCTCAAAATCGCGATTTTTTTGACTTCACAGCATCGCGATTTTCAGAAAGTTCACAAAATTGCGATTTTCTCCAAAGGTCCTGTTTGCCTGTTTTGACCCCCAGGAGCCTGAATTGGCATAACTTTTTCTTCCAAAGTCCATTTTTTGAGCTCTATAGCTTGTTGGAAAGCTCGTTTCAAATCCTACACGACCTCAACTGTTTTTTTCAAGAATAATGCATTGATTTTGAGATAGGATAATTTGAAGTTGACCCTCAAGTGGGACTAGGAAACTAGGGGGGCTCCCAAGGACTTTTGAGCAATACAAAGGGGGAGAAAATTGTGTCATGGGAAAGAAAAAAGCAAAAGATAGAAGAAAAGGGGCTAAGATCGAAAAAAAGGAGGGGGATAAACATGAAATACCTGAGATAATATCACATAAAGGTGAAACATCTAGAGAAAAATTGCAAGCAGTCAAGGAAAAGGAGGAAATGTCTAGGGGGGTCGGATCCATATTTGCAACAAGAGAATATCACAATACTTTGGTGGATATAAGAATAGGATATGACTGTAGAAGGTTGAGTGCATATATCAATCCTCATTGTGAGTGGAATTTGATTCATATTGAATTCTTGACCATTATTTTTGAGAACATACAACCAACAACTCATTCTTCTATCCTCATGGATGATGAACATTATGAATGCATGGGTCAAGTTGTGTTGCCTGTTATGGTGGGTGATATGCAATTTTCGGAAACATTCCTTGTCATGGATTGTATAGATGAAGGCTTGATCATTGGCACCCAAAGGTTCATTAAACAAAATCATCAAGAATTTGAGGTGCCTTCTCCACCTATCATCCATGCTTCTACATATATGTCTATGGAAAATCCTAATGACTATCCACCTTATGATAATTGGGGGCAAAATCATCTTTTCACAGAACGTGCTTTTCATGAAAAAAATTTTCTTTCTACTCATGTTTTTGAATCTAATCCTTCTTTGAGTAAATCACAAGAAACCTTAGAGAATGGAGATATGGGGGACTCCAAGTGTTTGGGGGATGTGGAAGGACCCTCTCTTCCTGTAGATTTGGATTCCCCTCATGAAGCCATAAGTAGGGATGATCTACACTCAGATGGTCAAGAAGGAGATGATCAACCACTGTTGTGTAGCACTGATGTGGAAAAGGAGGTCGACTCTAGGGTGAATCATGACAATCCATCACCCATTTGTACGTCTAGAGATTCAATGTGTAATACGGACAAATGTATTGATGAATCTCTAGATCAATCTCCAACAACACTACCCGTTGACCCCTTGCATAAGCCTGATGAATGTATAGAAAACCAACCTTTGTTGCATTCCCCATGTAAAGATGAGTTTTGTCAAAAAACTCACATAGGAGGCCCAAAAGACCCTTACATCAAGAAACAGAAATCACCTTTTCTTGGTAATGTCAAGCAAATTTGGGTGGCCAAGAAATTACTTAGAGCCCAACCCAATCGCACTATGATATGGGTACCAAAGAAAGCCCTGGCAAAAAATCAGTCCCCTCACACTAGACTTCAAAATCTATGGTCTAGGCCTACCACGAATTATCCTCAAGAAAGACCACTTCCAATCAAAGGATCCCAAGCAATCAAGCCTAAGCTCAGACAAAATCCAAGGAGGGACATCAAGGCACCAACCTGCACAACAAAGACACCAAGGCGAGGTAAAGAACTGAATCAAGCACAGAGCTCCAATAAAGATCAAAGAACCTCTTCTGCAAGGATTTGGGTTTGGAAGACGAAAGCACCGATAGCATCCACCAAAATAAAGAGCCAGCCACAACGGATCAAACCCTTAGGAAATCATTCAAACATGAAGTGGCCAAAGGTGATCTCTACCCAATCGCAGACCGTTCTCAAGTGGATCCCTATAAGGAGGAATGATCAGTTGTCCTCTCGAGATACAATGGATACCTCCAACAAAGATGGCATCAATATCTGCAAATAACATTGAAAACCTCGACGTGCGACAACCATGTGCCCTTTGCACAACCCTGTCTTATGCACCATTCATGTCATGCATTTCCCAAGTATGCATCATTATAGGGCCACATTACACGGTCATGCATAGACACACTTGAGAATCCCAAGCACAAGAGCACAGTGACATATGTCAAATTTTTTCTACTGATACTAACTTTTGTGTTCTTGTTTTGTGATAATTTTTCCCAAAAAAAAAAAAAAAAAAAAAAAAACGAGGAAGAACTTGTTCCCAGGTTTCGCTCATGGAACATGAAGGAGTCATGCTTAGTTGAAGATTGAACCATCGATTACTGGGCATTTATCAGTTTGGATAGAAGTGTGTCTTGGCTAGCAGATGATTTAATTGCTGCCTTATCTCATAAATGTCAAGAACTTAGCATGAGCAGGGCATCCACAACTATGGTTTCCTCTTACTATGGTGGGTGTGAAGAGCTTGAAGGTCCACAACTTGAGTGATGCTTAACTACTGTATGTACCAGAGCAGCCAAGGAGATATCTGCAAAAGGTAGTTCTGGAGGAGAAGACTCCTGTATATGGTGAGCTAAAGAGAATATGTGAAACTCAGCTTGGTGTAGTTACCCGATGTTGCTTGCCAAAGAATATAAAGCAATTCAATTCTCAATATTTCCTGAACCAGTATGGAACAGTAGCACTGGTGAATGGTCTATGTCAATCAGCATGGTAATCTCTTAGAAACCGGCACGTGTCCAATATTCCTCTGAGTGTCAATATAGGGAAGTGAACGTGCATGAGCCCAAGCTCAGAAATGCACATTGTTAGTGACAAATGTTGCTTTGAAAAGAGGAAAGGGGATTCACCACTCAAAAGATCATCAGTGGATAATCAACATGGACATTCATCAACAAGGTTCCATCCCAAAGGCCGAGCGTACAACACGAAGAGACAAAACATCCATCAACCTTCTCCATGGTAAGTATCATTACTCTGGAAACACCATAACCATGATAGTTTAGGAAACCTCTTCGTCAGCATACCCTTGAGCACTTAGCTCAAGAACTGCAATTTTTGCACCATACTTCTTCCAATGCATTTTCCAAGTAAGCATGCGTAGGGCTACATTACAAGGCCGTGCACAAGGCACATACTTTTTTCAACCCAGGCACGAACACACTTACCCATCATTCATTATGGGTTATGAGTAGTTGGCATGACTGCTCTCAACATCATCTTTGGAAGAGCTAGCGGACGTCATGGGAACAACATCCATACCTAGGAAGCAATTCGAAGCTAGTAGTTGCTCTAACTCGATCTTGACAACCTCTTTTGAGCAACTCGCGATTTTTGAGAGCTCACAACGACGCATTCATGCTGCAATTCATGAAAGAAGCACATACCAAGGGACTACGACTTGTAAAGGCTTGCAGTGACACATGAAGAACCGGACAACCAACACTACCAAATTTGGAAGATAGACGGCTCTCGTTCATACAGAATGGATACTACCTCTCAAAGCACTACATGGAACAACCACTACAACAAGGGTCTGTCAGGGACGACAGACTCGAGAGGGGGGGGAGTGTTGGAACTCAAAGTCAAGCACAAGCATGGAAGCACATCAGAAAGGTGGAAACACACAAGAAGAAGGAGCACGTAGGGAGCTCCATGAAGTAACTGTCAACTTTTCATAAGAATCCCCTACAAAAAATAGTGATTTCCATCACTAAAATCATTGTAAATACCATTTTCTATTTTGGTAGCTCCATTTTGTGCAAGCCGAGGAGTCCTCGAGCTTGAGGAGCATTAGAAGTACCATCGTACCAATTTTCATAATTTTTAGACTCCGTTTGAGCCCTCAAATAAGCCCTGGAACCTAATTTTTAACTATGCCGGACACTAGGTCTGGACAGGGCCAAAACTAGTTAAAAACCTATAAAAAGAGCTAGAGAGCTCATTTTTGGGGTTAGCTTCTTGTAGATTTTAGTTTTGTAATAGATTTCTTTTTGTAATCAAAATCCTTCCATTGTTCCTCTCTTTGATCTTACCGTGTGCGCGTGTGTGTGTATGTGTGTGCATGTTTGTGTGCTTTCACTCACGCACTTGTGCCTCCACTTGCTCGTGGTCTTCATACCGGTCCTCACGTCTCCGCGGATTGACAAGTAAAGGAGGTGGTGCTTACGCTTGAGCTACACCAAATTTTGGCGCCGTTGCCGGGGAGAGTGCTTCGAGGACGAGCATTGTGATGGTAAGATCGTAGATTTGCGACGTTGGAAGGTAAAAAAATTGTCATTTCAGTTCATTTTCTGTTTTTTCCTCTTCATCTTCATCATCATCATCATCTCCACCTTCTTCCATCTTCTTCTTCATAGAAATTTCTTGTTTTTTTGTGCATTTTCACCATTTTCATACCATTTTTCATGCATTATTGTGTGGGAAGGAGTTAGGAGGTGCAAGGGAGAGCAAGCGCTGTATTTTTTTCATGATTTTCTGCTCATACGGAGCTCGCCATAGCCGGCGCTCAGAAATTTGAATTTCCCGCCAAAAAACGCGATTCTGTGATGAAAATCGCGATTCTGTGAAAATTCAAAATTTTTTGAAAAATCACGATTTTCAGTTTTCCCGCCTAAAAGTTGGTTGAAAAGAATTGCGATTCTGTGTTTTTTCTCAAAAAAAAACACGATTCTCTATGACAAAATCGCGATTCTCACCAATCACGATTTTCAGCAAAAACACGATTTTGTAAAAATCGCGATTTAAAAAAAAAAACACGATTCTCTGCTCAAAATCGCGATTCTCAAAAAAAAAAACACGATTCTCTGCTCAAAATCGCGATTCTCACCAATCACGATTTTCAGCAAAAACACGATTTTGTGAAAAACACGACTTTCTGCTCAAAATCGCGATTCTCACAAATCACGATTTTCAGCGAAAAATACGATTTTGAGAAAAACACGATTCTCTATGACAAAATCGCGATTTTCATGCCAAAAACACGATTTTGTGAAAAAGGCGATTCTGTGAAAACACGAATTTTTGCTCAAAATCGCGATTTTCAAAAACACGATTTTGTGCTCAACATCGCGATTTTCATGTGAAAAATACGATTCTGAGAAAACACGATTTTCAGTCAAAAACATGATTTTGTGAATCACGATTCTCTGAGTCAAAATCGCGATTCTCTAAAACACGATTTTGTGCTCAACATCGCGATTTTCAGGTGAAAAACACGATTCTGAGAAAACACGATTTTCAGTCAAAAACATGATTTTGTGAATCACGATTCTCTGAGTCAAAATCGCGATTTTCAGAAACACGATTTTGTGATCAACATCGCGATTTTCAGAAACACGATTTTGTGATCAACATCGCGATTCTCTGAAACACGATTTTGTGATCAACATCGCGATTCTCTGAAACACGATTTTGTGATCAACATCGCGATTTTCAAAAACACGATTTTCTGCTCAAAATCGCGATTTTTTTGACTTCACAGCATCGCGATTTTCAGAAAGTTCACAAAATCGCGATTTTCTCCAAAGGTCCTGTTTGCCTGTTTTGACCCCCAGGAGCCTGAATTGGCATAACTTTTTCTTCCAAAGTCCATTTTTTGAGCTCTATAGCTTGTTGGAAAGCTCGTTTCAAATCCTACACGACCTCAACTGTTTTTTTCAAGAATAATGCATTGATTTTGAGATAGGATAATTTGAAGTTGACCCTCAAGTGGGACTAGGAAACTAGGGGGGCTCCCAAGGACTTTTGAGCAATACAAAGGGGGAGAAAATTGTGTCATGGGAAAGAAAAAAGCAAAAGATAGAAGAAAAGGGGCTAAGATCGAAAAAAAGGAGGGGGATAAACATGAAATACCTGAGATAATATCACATAAAGGTGAAACATCTAGAGAAAAATTGCAAGCAGTCAAGGAAAAGGAGGAAATGTCTAGGGGGGTCGGATCCATATTTGCAACAAGAGAATATCACAATACTTTGGTGGATATAAGAATAGGATATGACTGTAGAAGGTTGAGTGCATATATCAATCCTCATTGTGAGTGGAATTTGATTCATATTGAATTCTTGACCATTATTTTTGAGAACATACAACCAACAACTCATTCTTCTATCCTCATGGATGATGAACATTATGAATGCATGGGTCAAGTTGTGTTGCCTGTTATGGTGGGTGATATGCAATTTTCGGAAACATTCCTTGTCATGGATTGTATAGATGAAGGCTTGATCATTGGCACCCAAAGGTTCATTAAACAAAATCATCAAGAATTTGAGGTGCCTTCTCCACCTATCATCCATGCTTCTACATATATGTCTATGGAAAATCCTAATGACTATCCACCTTATGATAATTGGGGGCAAAATCATCTTTTCACAGAACGTGCTTTTCATGAAAAAAATTTTCTTTCTACTCATGTTTTTGAATCTAATCCTTCTTTGAGTAAATCACAAGAAACCTTAGAGAATGGAGATATGGGGGACTCCAAGTGTTTGGGGGATGTGGAAGGACCCTCTCTTCCTGTAGATTTGGATTCCCCTCATGAAGCCATAAGTAGGGATGATCTACACTCAGATGGTCAAGAAGGAGATGATCAACCACTGTTGTGTAGCACTGATGTGGAAAAGGAGGTCGACTCTAGGGTGAATCATGACAATCCATCACCCATTTGTACGTCTAGAGATTCAATGTGTAATACGGACAAAGGTATTGATGAATCTCTAGATCAATCTCCAACAACACTACCCGTTGACCCCTTGCATAAGCCTGATGAATGTATAGAAAACCAACCTTTGTTGCATTCCCCATGTAAAGATGAGTTTTGTCAAAAAACTCACATAGGAGGCCCAAAAGACCCTTACATCAAGAAACAGAAATCACCTTTTCTTGGTAATGTCAAGCAAATTTGGGTGGCCAAGAAATTACTTAGAGCCCAACCCAATCGCACTATGATATGGGTACCAAAGAAAGCCCTGGCAAAAAATCAGTCCCCTCACACTAGACTTCAAAATCTATGGTCTAGGCCTACCACGAATTATCCTCAAGAAAGACCACTTCCAATCAAAGGATCCCAAGCAATCAAGCCTAAGCTCAGACAAAATCCAAGGAGGGACATCAAGGCACCAACCTGCACAACAAAGACACCAAGGCGAGGTAAAGAACTGAATCAAGCACAGAGCTCCAATAAAGATCAAAGAACCTCTTCTGCAAGGATTTGGGTTTGGAAGACGAAAGCACCGATAGCATCCACCAAAATAAAGAGCCAGCCACAACGGATCAAACCCTTAGGAAATCATTCAAACATGAAGTGGCCAAAGGTGATCTCTACCCAATCGCAGACCGTTCTCAAGTGGATCCCTATAAGGAGGAATGATCAGTTGTCCTCTCGAGATACAATGGATACCTCCAACAAAGATGGCATCAATATCTGCAAATAACATTGAAAACCTCGACGTGCGACAACCATGTGCCCTTTGCACAACCCTGTCTTATGCACCATTCATGTCATGCATTTCCCAAGTATGCATCATTATAGGGCCACATTACACGGTCATGCATAGACACACTTGAGAATCCCAAGCACAAGAGCACAGTGACATATGTCAAATTTTTTCTACTGATACTAACTTTTGTGTTCTTGTTTTGTGATAATTTTCCCAAAAAAAAAAAAAAAAAAAAAAAAAAAAACGAGGAAGAACTTGTTCCCAGGTTTCGCTCATGGAACATGAAGGAGTCATGCTTAGTTGAAGATTGAACCATCGATTACTGGGCATTTATCAGTTTGGATAGAAGTGTGTCTTGGCTAGCAGATGATTTAATTGCTGCCTTATCTCATAAATGTCAAGAACTTAGCATGAGCAGGGCATCCACAACTATGGTTTCCTCTTACTATGGTGGGTGTGAAGAGCTTGAAGGTCCACAACTTGAGTGATGCTTAACTACTGTATGTACCAGAGCAGCCAAGGAGATATCTGCAAAAGGTAGTTCTGGAGGAGAAGACTCCTGTATATGGTGAGCTAAAGAGAATATGTGAAACTCAGCTTGGTGTAGTTACCCGATGTTGCTTGCCAAAGAATATAAAGCAATTCAATTCTCAATATTTCCTGAACCAGTATGGAACAGTAGCACTGGTGAATGGTCTATGTCAATCAGCATGGTAATCTCTTAGAAACCGGCACGTGTCCAATATTCCTCTGAGTGTCAATATAGGGAAGTGAACGTGCATGAGCCCAAGCTCAGAAATGCACATTGTTAGTGACAAATGTTGCTTTGAAAAGAGGAAAGGGGATTCACCACTCAAAAGATCATCAGTGGACAATCAACATGGACATTCATCAACAAGGTTCCATCCCAAAGGCCGAGCGTACAACACGAAGAGACAAAACATCCATCAACCTTCTCCATGGTAAGTATCATTACTCTGGAAACACCATAACCATGATAGTTTAGGAAACCTCTTCGTCAGCATACCCTTGAGCACTTAGCTCAAGAACTGCAATTTTTGCACCATACTTCTTCCAATGCATTTTCCAAGTAAGCATGCGTAGGGCTACATTACAAGGCCGTGCACAAGGCACATACTTTTTTCAACCCAGGCACGAACACACTTACCCATCATTCATTATGGGTTATGAGTAGTTGGCATGACTGCTCTCAACATCATCTTTGGAAGAGCTAGCGGACGTCATGGGAACAACATCCATACCTAGGAAGCAATTCGAAGCTAGTAGTTGCTCTAACTCGATCTTGACAACCTCTTTTGAGCAACTCGCGATTTTTGAGAGCTCACAACGACGCATTCATGCTGCAATTCATGAAAGAAGCACATACCAAGGGACTACGACTTGTAAAGGCTTGCAGTGACACATGAAGAACCGGACAACCAACACTACCAAATTTGGAAGATAGACGGCTCTCGTTCATACAGAATGGATACTACCTCTCAAAGCACTACATGGAACAACCACTACAACAAGGGTCTGTCAGGGACGACAGACTCGAGAGGGGGGGGAGTGTTGGAACTCAAAGTCAAGCACAAGCATGGAAGCACATCAGAAAGGTGGAAACACACAAGAAGAAGGAGCACGTAGGGAGCTCCATGAAGTAACTGTCAACTTTTCATAAGAATCCCCTACAAAAAATAGTGATTTCCATCACTAAAATCATTGTAAATACCATTTTCTATTTTGGTAGCTCCATTTTGTGCAAGCCGAGGAGTCCTCGAGCTTGAGGAGCATTAGAAGTACCATCGTACCAATTTTCATAATTTTTAGACTCCGTTTGAGCCCTCAAATAAGCCCTGGAACCTAATTTTTAACTAGGCCGGACACTAGGTCTGGACAGGGCCAAAACTAGTTAAAAACCTATAAAAAGAGCTAGAGAGCTCATTTTTGGGGTTAGCTTCTTGTAGATTTCAGTTTTGTAATAGATTTCTTTTTGTAATCAAAATCCTTCCATTGTTCCTCTCTTTGATCTTACCGTGTGCGCGTGTGTGTGTATGTGTGTGCATGTTTGTGTGCTTTCACTCACGCACTTGTGCCTCCACTTGCTCGTGGTCTTCATACCGGTCCTCACGTCTCCGCGGATTGACAAGTAAAGGAGGTGGTGCTTACGCTTGAGCTACACCAAATTTTGGCGCCGTTGCCGGGGAGAGTGCTTCGAGGACGAGCATTGTGATGGTAAGATCGTAGATTTGCGACGTTGGAAGGTAAAAAAATTGTCATTTCAGTTCATTTTCTGTTTTTTCCTCTTCATCTTCATCATCATCATCATCTCCACCTTCTTCCATCTTCTTCTTCATAGAAATTTCTTGTTTTTTTGTGCATTTTCACCATTTTCATACCATTTTTCATGCATTATTGTGTGGGAAGGAGTTAGGAGGTGCAAGGGAGAGCAAGCGCTGTATTTTTTTCATGATTTTCTGCTCATACGGAGCTCGCCATAGCCGGCGCTCAGAAATTTGAATTTCCCGCCAAAAAACGCGATTCTGTGATGAAAATCGCGATTCTGTGAAAATTCAAAATTTTTTGAAAAATCACGATTTTCAGTTTTCCCGCCTAAAAGTTGGTTGAAAAGAATTGCGATTCTGTGTTTTTTCTCAAAAAAAAACACGATTCTCTATGACAAAATCGCGATTCTCACCAATCACGATTTTCAGCAAAAACACGATTTTGTAAAAATCGCGATTTTAAAAAAAAAAACACGATTCTCTGCTCAAAATCGCGATTCTCAAAAAAAAAAAACACGATTCTCTGCTCAAAATCGCGATTCTCACCAATCACGATTTTCAGCAAAAACACGATTTTGTGAAAAACACGACTTTCTGCTCAAAATCGCGATTCTCACAAATCACGATTTTCAGCGAAAAATACGATTTTGAGAAAAACACGATTCTCTATGACAAAATCGCGATTTTCATGCCAAAAACACGATTTTGTGAAAAAGGCGATTCTGTGAAAACACGAATTTTTGCTCAAAATCGCGATTTTCAAAAACACGATTTTGTGCTCAACATCGCGATTTTCATGTGAAAAATACGATTCTGAGAAAACACGATTTTCAGTCAAAAACATGATTTTGTGAATCACGATTCTCTGAGTCAAAATCGCGATTCTCTAAAACACGATTTTGTGCTCAACATCGCGATTTTCAGGTGAAAAACACGATTCTGAGAAAACACGATTTTCAGTCAAAAACATGATTTTGTGAATCACGATTCTCTGAGTCAAAATCGCGATTTTCAGAAACACGATTTTGTGATCAACATCGCGATTTTCAGAAACACGATTTTGTGATCAACATCGCGATTCTCTGAAACACGATTTTGTGATCAACATCGCGATTCTCTGAAACACGATTTTGTGATCAACATCGCGATTTTCAAAAACACGATTTTCTGCTCAAAATCGCGATTTTTTTGACTTCACAGCATCGCGATTTTCAGAAAGTTCACAAAATCGCGATTTTCTCCAAAGGTCCTGTTTGCCTGTTTTGACCCCCAGGAGCCTGAATTGGCATAACTTTTTCTTCCAAAGTCCATTTTTTGAGCTCTATAGCTTGTTGGAAAGCTCGTTTCAAATCCTACACGACCTCAACTGTTTTTTTCAAGAATAATGCATTGATTTTGAGATAGGATAATTTGAAGTTGACCCTCAAGTGGGACTAGGAAACTAGGGGGGCTCCCAAGGACTTTTGAGCAATACAAAGGGGGAGAAAATTGTGTCATGGGAAAGAAAAAAGCAAAAGATAGAAGAAAAGGGGCTAAGATCGAAAAAAAGGAGGGGGATAAACATGAAATACCTGAGATAATATCACATAAAGGTGAAACATCTAGAGAAAAATTGCAAGCAGTCAAGGAAAAGGAGGAAATGTCTAGGGGGGTCGGATCCATATTTGCAACAAGAGAATATCACAATACTTTGGTGGATATAAGAATAGGATATGACTGTAGAAGGTTGAGTGCATATATCAATCCTCATTGTGAGTGGAATTTGATTCATATTGAATTCTTGACCATTATTTTTGAGAACATACAACCAACAACTCATTCTTCTATCCTCATGGATGATGAACATTATGAATGCATGGGTCAAGTTGTGTTGCCTGTTATGGTGGGTGATATGCAATTTTCGGAAACATTCCTTGTCATGGATTGTATAGATGAAGGCTTGATCATTGGCACCCAAAGGTTCATTAAACAAAATCATCAAGAATTTGAGGTGCCTTCTCCACCTATCATCCATGCTTCTACATATATGTCTATGGAAAATCCTAATGACTATCCACCTTATGATAATTGGGGGCAAAATCATCTTTTCACAGAACGTGCTTTTCATGAAAAAAATTTTCTTTCTACTCATGTTTTTGAATCTAATCCTTCTTTGAGTAAATCACAAGAAACCTTAGAGAATGGAGATATGGGGGACTCCAAGTGTTTGGGGGATGTGGAAGGACCCTCTCTTCCTGTAGATTTGGATTCCCCTCATGAAGCCATAAGTAGGGATGATCTACACTCAGATGGTCAAGAAGGAGATGATCAACCACTGTTGTGTAGCACTGATGTGGAAAAGGAGGTCGACTCTAGGGTGAATCATGACAATCCATCACCCATTTGTACGTCTAGAGATTCAATGTGTAATACGGACAAAGGTATTGATGAATCTCTAGATCAATCTCCAACAACACTACCCGTTGACCCCTTGCATAAGCCTGATGAATGTATAGAAAACCAACCTTTGTTGCATTCCCCATGTAAAGATGAGTTTTGTCAAAAAACTCACATAGGAGGCCCAAAAGACCCTTACATCAAGAAACAGAAATCACCTTTTCTTGGTAATGTCAAGCAAATTTGGGTGGCCAAGAAATTACTTAGAGCCCAACCCAATCGCACTATGATATGGGTACCAAAGAAAGCCCTGGCAAAAAATCAGTCCCCTCACACTAGACTTCAAAATCTATGGTCTAGGCCTACCACGAATTATCCTCAAGAAAGACCACTTCCAATCAAAGGATCCCAAGCAATCAAGCCTAAGCTCAGACAAAATCCAAGGAGGGACATCAAGGCACCAACCTGCACAACAAAGACACCAAGGCGAGGTAAAGAACTGAATCAAGCACAGAGCTCCAATAAAGATCAAAGAACCTCTTCTGCAAGGATTTGGGTTTGGAAGACGAAAGCACCGATAGCATCCACCAAAATAAAGAGCCAGCCACAACGGATCAAACCCTTAGGAAATCATTCAAACATGAAGTGGCCAAAGGTGATCTCTACCCAATCGCAGACCGTTCTCAAGTGGATCCCTATAAGGAGGAATGATCAGTTGTCCTCTCGAGATACAATGGATACCTCCAACAAAGATGGCATCAATATCTGCAAATAACATTGAAAACCTCGACGTGCGACAACCATGTGCCCTTTGCACAACCCTGTCTTATGCACCATTCATGTCATGCATTTCCCAAGTATGCATCATTATAGGGCCACATTACACGGTCATGCATAGACACACTTGAGAATCCCAAGCACAAGAGCACAGTGACATATGTCAAATTTTTTCTACTGATACTAACTTTTGTGTTCTTGTTTTGTGATAATTTTTCCCAAAAAAAAAAAAAAAAAAAAAAAAAAACGAGGAAGAACTTGTTCCCAGGTTTCGCTCATGGAACATGAAGGAGTCATGCTTAGTTGAAGATTGAACCATCGATTACTGGGCATTTATCAGTTTGGATAGAAGTGTGTCTTGGCTAGCAGATGATTTAATTGCTGCCTTATCTCATAAATGTCAAGAACTTAGCATGAGCAGGGCATCCACAACTATGGTTTCCTCTTACTATGGTGGGTGTGAAGAGCTTGAAGGTCCACAACTTGAGTGATGCTTAACTACTGTATGTACCAGAGCAGCCAAGGAGATATCTGCAAAAGGTAGTTCTGGAGGAGAAGACTCCTGTATATGGTGAGCTAAAGAGAATATGTGAAACTCAGCTTGGTGTAGTTACCCGATGTTGCTTGCCAAAGAATATAAAGCAATTCAATTCTCAATATTTCCTGAACCAGTATGGAACAGTAGCACTGGTGAATGGTCTATGTCAATCAGCATGGTAATCTCTTAGAAACCGGCACGTGTCCAATATTCCTCTGAGTGTCAATATAGGGAAGTGAACGTGCATGAGCCCAAGCTCAGAAATGCACATTGTTAGTGACAAATGTTGCTTTGAAAAGAGGAAAGGGGATTCACCACTCAAAAGATCATCAGTGGACAATCAACATGGACATTCATCAACAAGGTTCCATCCCAAAGGCCGAGCGTACAACACGAAGAGACAAAACATCCATCAACCTTCTCCATGGTAAGTATCATTACTCTGGAAACACCATAACCATGATAGTTTAGGAAACCTCTTCGTCAGCATACCCTTGAGCACTTAGCTCAAGAACTGCAATTTTTGCACCATACTTCTTCCAATGCATTTTCCAAGTAAGCATGCGTAGGGCTACATTACAAGGCCGTGCACAAGGCACATACTTTTTTCAACCCAGGCACGAACACACTTACCCATCATTCATTATGGGTTATGAGTAGTTGGCATGACTGCTCTCAACATCATCTTTGGAAGAGCTAGCGGACGTCATGGGAACAACATCCATACCTAGGAAGCAATTCGAAGCTAGTAGTTGCTCTAACTCGATCTTGACAACCTCTTTTGAGCAACTCGCGATTTTTGAGAGCTCACAACGACGCATTCATGCTGCAATTCATGAAAGAAGCACATACCAAGGGACTACGACTTGTAAAGGCTTGCAGTGACACATGAAGAACCGGACAACCAACACTACCAAATTTGGAAGATAGACGGCTCTCGTTCATACAGAATGGATACTACCTCTCAAAGCACTACATGGAACAACCACTACAACAAGGGTCTGTCAGGGACGACAGACTCGAGAGGGGGGGGAGTGTTGGAACTCAAAGTCAAGCACAAGCATGGAAGCACATCAGAAAGGTGGAAACACACAAGAAGAAGGAGCACGTAGGGAGCTCCATGAAGTAACTGTCAACTTTTCATAAGAATCCCCTACAAAAAATAGTGATTTCCATCACTAAAATCATTGTAAATACCATTTTCTATTTTGGTAGCTCCATTTTGTGCAAGCCGAGGAGTCCTCGAGCTTGAGGAGCATTAGAAGTACCATCGTACCAATTTTCATAATTTTTAGACTCCGTTTGAGCCCTCAAATAAGCCCTGGAACCTAATTTTTAACTAGGCCGGACACTAGGTCTGGACAGGGCCAAAACTAGTTAAAAACCTATAAAAAGAGCTAGAGAGCTCATTTTTGGGGTTAGCTTCTTGTAGATTTCAGTTTTGTAATAGATTTCTTTTTGTAATCAAAATCCTTCCATTGTTCCTCTCTTTGATCTTACCGTGTGCGCGTGTGTGTGTATGTGTGTGCATGTTTGTGTGCTTTCACTCACGCACTTGTGCCTCCACTTGCTCGTGGTCTTCATACCGGTCCTCACGTCTCCGCGGATTGACAAGTAAAGGAGGTGGTGCTTACGCTTGAGCTACACCAAATTTTGGCGCCGTTGCCGGGGAGAGTGCTTCGAGGACGAGCATTGTGATGGTAAGATCGTAGATTTGCGACGTTGGAAGGTAAAAAAATTGTCATTTCAGTTCATTTTCTGTTTTTTCCTCTTCATCTTCATCATCATCATCATCTCCACCTTCTTCCATCTTCTTCTTCATAGAAATTTCTTGTTTTTTTGTGCATTTTCACCATTTTCATACCATTTTTCATGCATTATTGTGTGGGAAGGAGTTAGGAGGTGCAAGGGAGAGCAAGCGCTGTATTTTTTTCATGATTTTCTGCTCATACGGAGCTCGCCATAGCCGGCGCTCAGAAATTTGAATTTCCCGCCAAAAAACGCGATTCTGTGATGAAAATCGCGATTCTGTGAAAATTCAAAATTTTTTGAAAAATCACGATTTTCAGTTTTCCCGCCTAAAAGTTGGTTGAAAAGAATTGCGATTCTGTGTTTTTTCTCAAAAAAAAACACGATTCTCTATGACAAAATCGCGATTCTCACCAATCACGATTTTCAGCAAAAACACGATTTTGTAAAAATCGCGATTTTAAAAAAAAAAACACGATTCTCTGCTCAAAATCGCGATTCTCAAAAAAAAAAAACACGATTCTCTGCTCAAAATCGCGATTCTCACCAATCACGATTTTCAGCAAAAACACGATTTTGTGAAAAACACGACTTTCTGCTCAAAATCGCGATTCTCACAAATCACGATTTTCAGCGAAAAATACGATTTTGAGAAAAACACGATTCTCTATGACAAAATCGCGATTTTCATGCCAAAAACACGATTTTGTGAAAAAGGCGATTCTGTGAAAACACGAATTTTTGCTCAAAATCGCGATTTTCAAAAACACGATTTTGTGCTCAACATCGCGATTTTCATGTGAAAAATACGATTCTGAGAAAACACGATTTTCAGTCAAAAACATGATTTTGTGAATCACGATTCTCTGAGTCAAAATCGCGATTCTCTAAAACACGATTTTGTGCTCAACATCGCGATTTTCAGGTGAAAAACACGATTCTGAGAAAACACGATTTTCAGTCAAAAACATGATTTTGTGAATCACGATTCTCTGAGTCAAAATCGCGATTTTCAGAAACACGATTTTGTGATCAACATCGCGATTTTCAGAAACACGATTTTGTGATCAACATCGCGATTCTCTGAAACACGATTTTGTGATCAACATCGCGATTCTCTGAAACACGATTTTGTGATCAACATCGCGATTTTCAAAAACACGATTTTCTGCTCAAAATCGCGATTTTTTTGACTTCACAGCATCGCGATTTTCAGAAAGTTCACAAAATCGCGATTTTCTCCAAAGGTCCTGTTTGCCTGTTTTGACCCCCAGGAGCCTGAATTGGCATAACTTTTTCTTCCAAAGTCCATTTTTTGAGCTCTATAGCTTGTTGGAAAGCTCGTTTCAAATCCTACACGACCTCAACTGTTTTTTTCAAGAATAATGCATTGATTTTGAGATAGGATAATTTGAAGTTGACCCTCAAGTGGGACTAGGAAACTAGGGGGGCTCCCAAGGACTTTTGAGCAATACAAAGGGGGAGAAAATTGTGTCATGGGAAAGAAAAAAGCAAAAGATAGAAGAAAAGGGGCTAAGATCGAAAAAAAGGAGGGGGATAAACATGAAATACCTGAGATAATATCACATAAAGGTGAAACATCTAGAGAAAAATTGCAAGCAGTCAAGGAAAAGGAGGAAATGTCTAGGGGGGTCGGATCCATATTTGCAACAAGAGAATATCACAATACTTTGGTGGATATAAGAATAGGATATGACTGTAGAAGGTTGAGTGCATATATCAATCCTCATTGTGAGTGGAATTTGATTCATATTGAATTCTTGACCATTATTTTTGAGAACATACAACCAACAACTCATTCTTCTATCCTCATGGATGATGAACATTATGAATGCATGGGTCAAGTTGTGTTGCCTGTTATGGTGGGTGATATGCAATTTTCGGAAACATTCCTTGTCATGGATTGTATAGATGAAGGCTTGATCATTGGCACCCAAAGGTTCATTAAACAAAATCATCAAGAATTTGAGGTGCCTTCTCCACCTATCATCCATGCTTCTACATATATGTCTATGGAAAATCCTAATGACTATCCACCTTATGATAATTGGGGGCAAAATCATCTTTTCACAGAACGTGCTTTTCATGAAAAAAATTTTCTTTCTACTCATGTTTTTGAATCTAATCCTTCTTTGAGTAAATCACAAGAAACCTTAGAGAATGGAGATATGGGGGACTCCAAGTGTTTGGGGGATGTGGAAGGACCCTCTCTTCCTGTAGATTTGGATTCCCCTCATGAAGCCATAAGTAGGGATGATCTACACTCAGATGGTCAAGAAGGAGATGATCAACCACTGTTGTGTAGCACTGATGTGGAAAAGGAGGTCGACTCTAGGGTGAATCATGACAATCCATCACCCATTTGTACGTCTAGAGATTCAATGTGTAATACGGACAAAGGTATTGATGAATCTCTAGATCAATCTCCAACAACACTACCCGTTGACCCCTTGCATAAGCCTGATGAATGTATAGAAAACCAACCTTTGTTGCATTCCCCATGTAAAGATGAGTTTTGTCAAAAAACTCACATAGGAGGCCCAAAAGACCCTTACATCAAGAAACAGAAATCACCTTTTCTTGGTAATGTCAAGCAAATTTGGGTGGCCAAGAAATTACTTAGAGCCCAACCCAATCGCACTATGATATGGGTACCAAAGAAAGCCCTGGCAAAAAATCAGTCCCCTCACACTAGACTTCAAAATCTATGGTCTAGGCCTACCACGAATTATCCTCAAGAAAGACCACTTCCAATCAAAGGATCCCAAGCAATCAAGCCTAAGCTCAGACAAAATCCAAGGAGGGACATCAAGGCACCAACCTGCACAACAAAGACACCAAGGCGAGGTAAAGAACTGAATCAAGCACAGAGCTCCAATAAAGATCAAAGAACCTCTTCTGCAAGGATTTGGGTTTGGAAGACGAAAGCACCGATAGCATCCACCAAAATAAAGAGCCAGCCACAACGGATCAAACCCTTAGGAAATCATTCAAACATGAAGTGGCCAAAGGTGATCTCTACCCAATCGCAGACCGTTCTCAAGTGGATCCCTATAAGGAGGAATGATCAGTTGTCCTCTCGAGATACAATGGATACCTCCAACAAAGATGGCATCAATATCTGCAAATAACATTGAAAACCTCGACGTGCGACAACCATGTGCCCTTTGCACAACCCTGTCTTATGCACCATTCATGTCATGCATTTCCCAAGTATGCATCATTATAGGGCCACATTACACGGTCATGCATAGACACACTTGAGAATCCCAAGCACAAGAGCACAGTGACATATGTCAAATTTTTTCTACTGATACTAACTTTTGTGTTCTTGTTTTGTGATAATTTTTCCCAAAAAAAAAAAAAAAAAAAAAAAAAAAAAACGAGGAAGAACTTGTTCCCAGGTTTCGCTCATGGAACATGAAGGAGTCATGCTTAGTTGAAGATTGAACCATCGATTACTGGGCATTTATCAGTTTGGATAGAAGTGTGTCTTGGCTAGCAGATGATTTAATTGCTGCCTTATCTCATAAATGTCAAGAACTTAGCATGAGCAGGGCATCCACAACTATGGTTTCCTCTTACTATGGTGGGTGTGAAGAGCTTGAAGGTCCACAACTTGAGTGATGCTTAACTACTGTATGTACCAGAGCAGCCAAGGAGATATCTGCAAAAGGTAGTTCTGGAGGAGAAGACTCCTGTATATGGTGAGCTAAAGAGAATATGTGAAACTCAGCTTGGTGTAGTTACCCGATGTTGCTTGCCAAAGAATATAAAGCAATTCAATTCTCAATATTTCCTGAACCAGTATGGAACAGTAGCACTGGTGAATGGTCTATGTCAATCAGCATGGTAATCTCTTAGAAACCGGCACGTGTCCAATATTCCTCTGAGTGTCAATATAGGGAAGTGAACGTGCATGAGCCCAAGCTCAGAAATGCACATTGTTAGTGACAAATGTTGCTTTGAAAAGAGGAAAGGGGATTCACCACTCAAAAGATCATCAGTGGACAATCAACATGGACATTCATCAACAAGGTTCCATCCCAAAGGCCGAGCGTACAACACGAAGAGACAAAACATCCATCAACCTTCTCCATGGTAAGTATCATTACTCTGGAAACACCATAACCATGATAGTTTAGGAAACCTCTTCGTCAGCATACCCTTGAGCACTTAGCTCAAGAACTGCAATTTTTGCACCATACTTCTTCCAATGCATTTTCCAAGTAAGCATGCGTAGGGCTACATTACAAGGCCGTGCACAAGGCACATACTTTTTTCAACCCAGGCACGAACACACTTACCCATCATTCATTATGGGTTATGAGTAGTTGGCATGACTGCTCTCAACATCATCTTTGGAAGAGCTAGCGGACGTCATGGGAACAACATCCATACCTAGGAAGCAATTCGAAGCTAGTAGTTGCTCTAACTCGATCTTGACAACCTCTTTTGAGCAACTCGCGATTTTTGAGAGCTCACAACGACGCATTCATGCTGCAATTCATGAAAGAAGCACATACCAAGGGACTACGACTTGTAAAGGCTTGCAGTGACACATGAAGAACCGGACAACCAACACTACCAAATTTGGAAGATAGACGGCTCTCGTTCATACAGAATGGATACTACCTCTCAAAGCACTACATGGAACAACCACTACAACAAGGGTCTGTCAGGGACGACAGACTCGAGAGGGGGGGGAGTGTTGGAACTCAAAGTCAAGCACAAGCATGGAAGCACATCAGAAAGGTGGAAACACACAAGAAGAAGGAGCACGTAGGGAGCTCCATGAAGTAACTGTCAACTTTTCATAAGAATCCCCTACAAAAAATAGTGATTTCCATCACTAAAATCATTGTAAATACCATTTTCTATTTTGGTAGCTCCATTTTGTGCAAGCCGAGGAGTCCTCGAGCTTGAGGAGCATTAGAAGTACCATCGTACCAATTTTCATAATTTTTAGACTCCGTTTGAGCCCTCAAATAAGCCCTGGAACCTAATTTTTAACTAGGCCGGACACTAGGTCTGGACAGGGCCAAAACTAGTTAAAAACCTATAAAAAGAGCTAGAGAGCTCATTTTTGGGGTTAGCTTCTTGTAGATTTCAGTTTTGTAATAGATTTCTTTTTGTAATCAAAATCCTTCCATTGTTCCTCTCTTTGATCTTACCGTGTGCGCGTGTGTGTGTATGTGTGTGCATGTTTGTGTGCTTTCACTCACGCACTTGTGCCTCCACTTGCTCGTGGTCTTCATACCGGTCCTCACGTCTCCGCGGATTGACAAGTAAAGGAGGTGGTGCTTACGCTTGAGCTACACCAAATTTTGGCGCCGTTGCCGGGGAGAGTGCTTCGAGGACGAGCATTGTGATGGTAAGATCGTAGATTTGCGACGTTGGAAGGTAAAAAAATTGTCATTTCAGTTCATTTTCTGTTTTTTCCTCTTCATCTTCATCATCATCATCATCTCCACCTTCTTCCATCTTCTTCTTCATAGAAATTTCTTGTTTTTTTGTGCATTTTCACCATTTTCATACCATTTTTCATGCATTATTGTGTGGGAAGGAGTTAGGAGGTGCAAGGGAGAGCAAGCGCTGTATTTTTTTCATGATTTTCTGCTCATACGGAGCTCGCCATAGCCGGCGCTCAGAAATTTGAATTTCCCGCCAAAAAACGCGATTCTGTGATGAAAATCGCGATTCTGTGAAAATTCAAAATTTTTTGAAAAATCACGATTTTCAGTTTTCCCGCCTAAAAGTTGGTTGAAAAGAATTGCGATTCTGTGTTTTTTCTCAAAAAAAAACACGATTCTCTATGACAAAATCGCGATTCTCACCAATCACGATTTTCAGCAAAAACACGATTTTGTAAAAATCGCGATTTTAAAAAAAAAACACGATTCTCTGCTCAAAATCGCGATTCTCAAAAAAAAAAAACACGATTCTCTGCTCAAAATCGCGATTCTCACCAATCACGATTTTCAGCAAAAACACGATTTTGTGAAAAACACGACTTTCTGCTCAAAATCGCGATTCTCACAAATCACGATTTTCAGCGAAAAATACGATTTTGAGAAAAACACGATTCTCTATGACAAAATCGCGATTTTCATGCCAAAAACACGATTTTGTGAAAAAGGCGATTCTGTGAAAACACGAATTTTTGCTCAAAATCGCGATTTTCAAAAACACGATTTTGTGCTCAACATCGCGATTTTCATGTGAAAAATACGATTCTGAGAAAACACGATTTTCAGTCAAAAACATGATTTTGTGAATCACGATTCTCTGAGTCAAAATCGCGATTCTCTAAAACACGATTTTGTGCTCAACATCGCGATTTTCAGGTGAAAAACACGATTCTGAGAAAACACGATTTTCAGTCAAAAACATGATTTTGTGAATCACGATTCTCTGAGTCAAAATCGCGATTTTCAGAAACACGATTTTGTGATCAACATCGCGATTTTCAGAAACACGATTTTGTGATCAACATCGCGATTCTCTGAAACACGATTTTGTGATCAACATCGCGATTCTCTGAAACACGATTTTGTGATCAACATCGCGATTTTCAAAAACACGATTTTCTGCTCAAAATCGCGATTTTTTTGACTTCACAGCATCGCGATTTTCAGAAAGTTCACAAAATCTCGATTTTCTCCAAAGGTCCTGTTTGCCTGTTTTGACCCCCAGGAGCCTGAATTGGCATAACTTTTTCTTCCAAAGTCCATTTTTTGAGCTCTATAGCTTGTTGGAAAGCTCGTTTCAAATCCTACACGACCTCAACTGTTTTTTTCAAGAATAATGCATTGATTTTGAGATAGGATAATTTGAAGTTGACCCTCAAGTGGGACTAGGAAACTAGGGGGGCTCCCAAGGACTTTTGAGCAATACAAAGGGGGAGAAAATTGTGTCATGGGAAAGAAAAAAGCAAAAGATAGAAGAAAAGGGGCTAAGATCGAAAAAAAGGAGGGGGATAAACATGAAATACCTGAGATAATATCACATAAAGGTGAAACATCTAGAGAAAAATTGCAAGCAGTCAAGGAAAAGGAGGAAATGTCTAGGGGGGTCGGATCCATATTTGCAACAAGAGAATATCACAATACTTTGGTGGATATAAGAATAGGATATGACTGTAGAAGGTTGAGTGCATATATCAATCCTCATTGTGAGTGGAATTTGATTCATATTGAATTCTTGACCATTATTTTTGAGAACATACAACCAACAACTCATTCTTCTATCCTCATGGATGATGAACATTATGAATGCATGGGTCAAGTTGTGTTGCCTGTTATGGTGGGTGATATGCAATTTTCGGAAACATTCCTTGTCATGGATTGTATAGATGAAGGCTTGATCATTGGCACCCAAAGGTTCATTAAACAAAATCATCAAGAATTTGAGGTGCCTTCTCCACCTATCATCCATGCTTCTACATATATGTCTATGGAAAATCCTAATGACTATCCACCTTATGATAATTGGGGGCAAAATCATCTTTTCACAGAACGTGCTTTTCATGAAAAAAATTTTCTTTCTACTCATGTTTTTGAATCTAATCCTTCTTTGAGTAAATCACAAGAAACCTTAGAGAATGGAGATATGGGGGACTCCAAGTGTTTGGGGGATGTGGAAGGACCCTCTCTTCCTGTAGATTTGGATTCCCCTCATGAAGCCATAAGTAGGGATGATCTACACTCAGATGGTCAAGAAGGAGATGATCAACCACTGTTGTGTAGCACTGATGTGGAAAAGGAGGTCGACTCTAGGGTGAATCATGACAATCCATCACCCATTTGTACGTCTAGAGATTCAATGTGTAATACGGACAAAGGTATTGATGAATCTCTAGATCAATCTCCAACAACACTACCCGTTGACCCCTTGCATAAGCCTGATGAATGTATAGAAAACCAACCTTTGTTGCATTCCCCATGTAAAGATGAGTTTTGTCAAAAAACTCACATAGGAGGCCCAAAAGACCCTTACATCAAGAAACAGAAATCACCTTTTCTTGGTAATGTCAAGCAAATTTGGGTGGCCAAGAAATTACTTAGAGCCCAACCCAATCGCACTATGATATGGGTACCAAAGAAAGCCCTGGCAAAAAATCAGTCCCCTCACACTAGACTTCAAAATCTATGGTCTAGGCCTACCACGAATTATCCTCAAGAAAGACCACTTCCAATCAAAGGATCCCAAGCAATCAAGCCTAAGCTCAGACAAAATCCAAGGAGGGACATCAAGGCACCAACCTGCACAACAAAGACACCAAGGCGAGGTAAAGAACTGAATCAAGCACAGAGCTCCAATAAAGATCAAAGAACCTCTTCTGCAAGGATTTGGGTTTGGAAGACGAAAGCACCGATAGCATCCACCAAAATAAAGAGCCAGCCACAACGGATCAAACCCTTAGGAAATCATTCAAACATGAAGTGGCCAAAGGTGATCTCTACCCAATCGCAGACCGTTCTCAAGTGGATCCCTATAAGGAGGAATGATCAGTTGTCCTCTCGAGATACAATGGATACCTCCAACAAAGATGGCATCAATATCTGCAAATAACATTGAAAACCTCGACGTGCGACAACCATGTGCCCTTTGCACAACCCTGTCTTATGCACCATTCATGTCATGCATTTCCCAAGTATGCATCATTATAGGGCCACATTACACGGTCATGCATAGACACACTTGAGAATCCCAAGCACAAGAGCACAGTGACATATGTCAAATTTTTTCTACTGATACTAACTTTTGTGTTCTTGTTTTGTGATAATTTTTCCCAAAAAAAAAAAAAAAAAAAAAAAAAAAAAAACGAGGAAGAACTTGTTCCCAGGTTTCGCTCATGGAACATGAAGGAGTCATGCTTAGTTGAAGATTGAACCATCGATTACTGGGCATTTATCAGTTTGGATAGAAGTGTGTCTTGGCTAGCAGATGATTTAATTGCTGCCTTATCTCATAAATGTCAAGAACTTAGCATGAGCAGGGCATCCACAACTATGGTTTCCTCTTACTATGGTGGGTGTGAAGAGCTTGAAGGTCCACAACTTGAGTGATGCTTAACTACTGTATGTACCAGAGCAGCCAAGGAGATATCTGCAAAAGGTAGTTCTGGAGGAGAAGACTCCTGTATATGGTGAGCTAAAGAGAATATGTGAAACTCAGCTTGGTGTAGTTACCCGATGTTGCTTGCCAAAGAATATAAAGCAATCCAATTCTCAATATTTCCTGAACCAGTATGGAACAGTAGCACTGGTGAATGGTCTATGTCAATCAGCATGGTAATCTCTTAGAAACCGGCACGTGTCCAATATTCCTCTGAGTGTCAATATAGGGAAGTGAACGTGCATGAGCCCAAGCTCAGAAATGCACATTGTTAGTGACAAATGTTGCTTTGAAAAGAGGAAAGGGGATTCACCACTCAAAAGATCATCAGTGGACAATCAACATGGACATTCATCAACAAGGTTCCATCCCAAAGGCCGAGCGTACAACACGAAGAGACAAAACATCCATCAACCTTCTCCATGGTAAGTATCATTACTCTGGAAACACCATAACCATGATAGTTTAGGAAACCTCTTCGTCAGCATACCCTTGAGCACTTAGCTCAAGAACTGCAATTTTTGCACCATACTTCTTCCAATGCATTTTCCAAGTAAGCATGCGTAGGGCTACATTACAAGGCCGTGCACAAGGCACATACTTTTTTCAACCCAGGCACGAACACACTTACCCATCATTCATTATGGGTTATGAGTAGTTGGCATGACTGCTCTCAACATCATCTTTGGAAGAGCTAGCGGACGTCATGGGAACAACATCCATACCTAGGAAGCAATTCGAAGCTAGTAGTTGCTCTAACTCGATCTTGACAACCTCTTTTGAGCAACTCGCGATTTTTGAGAGCTCACAACGACGCATTCATGCTGCAATTCATGAAAGAAGCACATACCAAGGGACTACGACTTGTAAAGGCTTGCAGTGACACATGAAGAACCGGACAACCAACACTACCAAATTTGGAAGATAGACGGCTCTCGTTCATACAGAATGGATACTACCTCTCAAAGCACTACATGGAACAACCACTACAACAAGGGTCTGTCAGGGACGACAGACTCGAGAGGGGGGGGAGTGTTGGAACTCAAAGTCAAGCACAAGCATGGAAGCACATCAGAAAGGTGGAAACACACAAGAAGAAGGAGCACGTAGGGAGCTCCATGAAGTAACTGTCAACTTTTCATAAGAATCCCCTACAAAAAATAGTGATTTCCATCACTAAAATCATTGTAAATACCATTTTCTATTTTGGTAGCTCCATTTTGTGCAAGCCGAGGAGTCCTCGAGCTTGAGGAGCATTAGAAGTACCATCGTACCAATTTTCATAATTTTTAGACTCCGTTTGAGCCCTCAAATAAGCCCTGGAACCTAATTTTTAACTAGGCCGGACACTAGGTCTGGACAGGGCCAAAACTAGTTAAAAACCTATAAAAAGAGCTAGAGAGCTCATTTTTGGGGTTAGCTTCTTGTAGATTTCAGTTTTGTAATAGATTTCTTTTTGTAATCAAAATCCTTCCATTGTTCCTCTCTTTGATCTTACCGTGTGCGCGTGTGTGTGTATGTGTGTGCATGTTTGTGTGCTTTCACTCACGCACTTGTGCCTCCACTTGCTCGTGGTCTTCATACCGGTCCTCACGTCTCCGCGGATTGACAAGTAAAGGAGGTGGTGCTTACGCTTGAGCTACACCAAATTTTGGCGCCGTTGCCGGGGAGAGTGCTTCGAGGACGAGCATTGTGATGGTAAGATCGTAGATTTGCGACGTTGGAAGGTAAAAAAATTGTCATTTCAGTTCATTTTCTGTTTTTTCCTCTTCATCTTCATCATCATCATCATCTCCACCTTCTTCCATCTTCTTCTTCATAGAAATTTCTTGTTTTTTTGTGCATTTTCACCATTTTCATACCATTTTTCATGCATTATTGTGTGGGAAGGAGTTAGGAGGTGCAAGGGAGAGCAAGCGCTGTATTTTTTTCATGATTTTCTGCTCATACGGAGCTCGCCATAGCCGGCGCTCAGAAATTTGAATTTCCCGCCAAAAAACGCGATTCTGTGATGAAAATCGCGATTCTGTGAAAATTCAAAATTTTTTGAAAAATCACGATTTTCAGTTTTCCCGCCTAAAAGTTGGTTGAAAAGAATTGCGATTCTGTGTTTTTTCTCAAAAAAAAACACGATTCTCTATGACAAAATCGCGATTCTCACCAATCACGATTTTCAGCAAAAACACGATTTTGTAAAAATCGCGATTTTAAAAAAAAAACACGATTCTCTGCTCAAAATCGCGATTCTCAAAAAAAAAAAACACGATTCTCTGCTCAAAATCGCGATTCTCACCAATCACGATTTTCAGCAAAAACACGATTTTGTGAAAAACACGACTTTCTGCTCAAAATCGCGATTCTCACAAATCACGATTTTCAGCGAAAAATACGATTTTGAGAAAAACACGATTCTCTATGACAAAATCGCGATTTTCATGCCAAAAACACGATTTTGTGAAAAAGGCGATTCTGTGAAAACACGAATTTTTGCTCAAAATCGCGATTTTCAAAAACACGATTTTGTGCTCAACATCGCGATTTTCATGTGAAAAATACGATTCTGAGAAAACACGATTTTCAGTCAAAAACATGATTTTGTGAATCACGATTCTCTGAGTCAAAATCGCGATTCTCTAAAACACGATTTTGTGCTCAACATCGCGATTTTCAGGTGAAAAACACGATTCTGAGAAAACACGATTTTCAGTCAAAAACATGATTTTGTGAATCACGATTCTCTGAGTCAAAATCGCGATTTTCAGAAACACGATTTTGTGATCAACATCGCGATTTTCAGAAACACGATTTTGTGATCAACATCGCGATTCTCTGAAACACGATTTTGTGATCAACATCGCGATTCTCTGAAACACGATTTTGTGATCAACATCGCGATTTTCAAAAACACGATTTTCTGCTCAAAATCGCGATTTTTTTGACTTCACAGCATCGCGATTTTCAGAAAGTTCACAAAATCTCGATTTTCTCCAAAGGTCCTGTTTGCCTGTTTTGACCCCCAGGAGCCTGAATTGGCATAACTTTTTCTTCCAAAGTCCATTTTTTGAGCTCTATAGCTTGTTGGAAAGCTCGTTTCAAATCCTACACGACCTCAACTGTTTTTTTCAAGAATAATGCATTGATTTTGAGATAGGATAATTTGAAGTTGACCCTCAAGTGGGACTAGGAAACTAGGGGGGCTCCCAAGGACTTTTGAGCAATACAAAGGGGGAGAAAATTGTGTCATGGGAAAGAAAAAAGCAAAAGATAGAAGAAAAGGGGCTAAGATCGAAAAAAAGGAGGGGGATAAACATGAAATACCTGAGATAATATCACATAAAGGTGAAACATCTAGAGAAAAATTGCAAGCAGTCAAGGAAAAGGAGGAAATGTCTAGGGGGGTCGGATCCATATTTGCAACAAGAGAATATCACAATACTTTGGTGGATATAAGAATAGGATATGACTGTAGAAGGTTGAGTGCATATATCAATCCTCATTGTGAGTGGAATTTGATTCATATTGAATTCTTGACCATTATTTTTGAGAACATACAACCAACAACTCATTCTTCTATCCTCATGGATGATGAACATTATGAATGCATGGGTCAAGTTGTGTTGCCTGTTATGGTGGGTGATATGCAATTTTCGGAAACATTCCTTGTCATGGATTGTATAGATGAAGGCTTGATCATTGGCACCCAAAGGTTCATTAAACAAAATCATCAAGAATTTGAGGTGCCTTCTCCACCTATCATCCATGCTTCTACATATATGTCTATGGAAAATCCTAATGACTATCCACCTTATGATAATTGGGGGCAAAATCATCTTTTCACAGAACGTGCTTTTCATGAAAAAATTCCCCTCATGAAGCCATAAGTAGGGATGATCTACACTCAGATGGTCAAGAAGGAGATGATCAACCACTGTTGTGTAGCACTGATGTGGAAAAGGAGGTCGACTCTAGGGTGAATCATGACAATCCATCACCCATTTGTACGTCTAGAGATTCAATGTGTAATACGGACAAAGGTATTGATGAGGTTGAATAAGCCTGATGAATGTATAGAAAACCAACCTAGTAAAGATGAGTTTTGTCAAATCACATAGTTAGAAACAGAAATCAAATGTCAAGCAAAAAGGAGGCAATGATATGGGTACTGGCAAAAAATCAGGGGGGCCTACCACGGATTCCAATCAAAGGATTCAAGCCTAAGCTCAGACAAGGAGACATCATCACAATACTTTGGTCTTCTGGATATAAGAATAGGATATGACTGTAGAAGGTTGAGTGCATATATCAATCCTCATTGTGAGTGGAATTTGATTCATATTGAATTCTTGACCATTATTTTTGAGAACATACAACCAACAACTCATTCTTCTATCCTCATGGATGATGAACATTATGAATGCATGGGTCAAGTTGTGTTGCCTGTTATGGTGGGTGATATGCAATTTTCGGAAACATTCCTTGTCATGGATTGTATAGATGAAGGCTTGATCATTGGCACCCAAAGGTTCATTAAACAAAATCATCAAGAATTTGAGGTGCCTTCTCCACCTATCATCCATGCTTCTACATATATGTCTATGGAAAATCCTAATGACTATCCACCTTATGATAATTGGGGGCAAAATCATCTTTTCACAGAACGTGCTTTTCATGAAAAAAATTTTCTTTCTACTCATGTTTTTGAATCTAATCCTTCTTTGAGTAAATCACAAGAAACCTTAGAGAATGGAGATATGGGGGACTCCAAGTGTTTGGGGGATGTGGAAGGACCCTCTCTTCCTGTAGATTTGGATTCCCCTCATGAAGCCATAAGTAGGGATGATCTACACTCAGATGGTCAAGAAGGAGATGATCAACCACTGTTGTGTAGCACTGATGTGGAAAAGGAGGTCGACTCTAGGGTGAATCATGACAATCCATCACCCATTTGTACGTCTAGAGATTCAATGTGTAATACGGACAAAGGTATTGATGAATCTCTAGATCAATCTCCAACAACACTACCCGTTGACCCCTTGCATAAGCCTGATGAATGTATAGAAAACCAACCTTTGTTGCATTCCCCATGTAAAGATGAGTTTTGTCAAAAAACTCACATAGGAGGCCCAAAAGACCCTTACATCAAGAAACAGAAATCACCTTTTCTTGGTAATGTCAAGCAAATTTGGGTGGCCAAGAAATTACTTAGAGCCCAACCCAATCGCACTATGATATGGGTACCAAAGAAAGCCCTGGCAAAAAATCAGTCCCCTCACACTAGACTTCAAAATCTATGGTCTAGGCCTACCACGAATTATCCTCAAGAAAGACCACTTCCAATCAAAGGATCCCAAGCAATCAAGCCTAAGCTCAGACAAAATCCAAGGAGGGACATCAAGGCACCAACCTGCACAACAAAGACACCAAGGCGAGGTAAAGAACTGAATCAAGCACAGAGCTCCAATAAAGATCAAAGAACCTCTTCTGCAAGGATTTGGGTTTGGAAGACGAAAGCACCGATAGCATCCACCAAAATAAAGAGCCAGCCACAACGGATCAAACCCTTAGGAAATCATTCAAACATGAAGTGGCCAAAGGTGATCTCTACCCAATCGCAGACCGTTCTCAAGTGGATCCCTATAAGGAGGAATGATCAGTTGTCCTCTCGAGATACAATGGATACCTCCAACAAAGATGGCATCAATATCTGCAAATAACATTGAAAACCTCGACGTGCGACAACCATGTGCCCTTTGCACAACCCTGTCTTATGCACCATTCATGTCATGCATTTCCCAAGTATGCATCATTATAGGGCCACATTACACGGTCATGCATAGACACACTTGAGAATCCCAAGCACAAGAGCACAGTGACATATGTCAAATTTTTTCTACTGATACTAACTTTTGTGTTCTTGTTTTGTGATAATTTTTCCCAAAAAAAAAAAAAAAAAAAAAAAAAAAAACGAGGAAGAACTTGTTCCCAGGTTTCGCTCATGGAACATGAAGGAGTCATGCTTAGTTGAAGATTGAACCATCGATTACTGGGCATTTATCAGTTTGGATAGAAGTGTGTCTTGGCTAGCAGATGATTTAATTGCTGCCTTATCTCATAAATGTCAAGAACTTAGCATGAGCAGGGCATCCACAACTATGGTTTCCTCTTACTATGGTGGGTGTGAAGAGCTTGAAGGTCCACAACTTGAGTGATGCTTAACTACTGTATGTACCAGAGCAGCCAAGGAGATATCTGCAAAAGGTAGTTCTGGAGGAGAAGACTCCTGTATATGGTGAGCTAAAGAGAATATGTGAAACTCAGCTTGGTGTAGTTACCCGATGTTGCTTGCCAAAGAATATAAAGCAATCCAATTCTCAATATTTCCTGAACCAGTATGGAACAGTAGCACTGGTGAATGGTCTATGTCAATCAGCATGGTAATCTCTTAGAAACCGGCACGTGTCCAATATTCCTCTGAGTGTCAATATAGGGAAGTGAACGTGCATGAGCCCAAGCTCAGAAATGCACATTGTTAGTGACAAATGTTGCTTTGAAAAGAGGAAAGGGGATTCACCACTCAAAAGATCATCAGTGGACAATCAACATGGACATTCATCAACAAGGTTCCATCCCAAAGGCCGAGCGTACAACACGAAGAGACAAAACATCCATCAACCTTCTCCATGGTAAGTATCATTACTCTGGAAACACCATAACCATGATAGTTTAGGAAACCTCTTCGTCAGCATACCCTTGAGCACTTAGCTCAAGAACTGCAATTTTTGCACCATACTTCTTCCAATGCATTTTCCAAGTAAGCATGCGTAGGGCTACATTACAAGGCCGTGCACAAGGCACATACTTTTTTCAACCCAGGCACGAACACACTTACCCATCATTCATTATGGGTTATGAGTAGTTGGCATGACTGCTCTCAACATCATCTTTGGAAGAGCTAGCGGACGTCATGGGAACAACATCCATACCTAGGAAGCAATTCGAAGCTAGTAGTTGCTCTAACTCGATCTTGACAACCTCTTTTGAGCAACTCGCGATTTTTGAGAGCTCACAACGACGCATTCATGCTGCAATTCATGAAAGAAGCACATACCAAGGGACTACGACTTGTAAAGGCTTGCAGTGACACATGAAGAACCGGACAACCAACACTACCAAATTTGGAAGATAGACGGCTCTCGTTCATACAGAATGGATACTACCTCTCAAAGCACTACATGGAACAACCACTACAACAAGGGTCTGTCAGGGACGACAGACTCGAGAGGGGGGGGAGTGTTGGAACTCAAAGTCAAGCACAAGCATGGAAGCACATCAGAAAGGTGGAAACACACAAGAAGAAGGAGCACGTAGGGAGCTCCATGAAGTAACTGTCAACTTTTCATAAGAATCCCCTACAAAAAATAGTGATTTCCATCACTAAAATCATTGTAAATACCATTTTCTATTTTGGTAGCTCCATTTTGTGCAAGCCGAGGAGTCCTCGAGCTTGAGGAGCATTAGAAGTACCATCGTACCAATTTTCATAATTTTTAGACTCCGTTTGAGCCCTCAAATAAGCCCTGGAACCTAATTTTTAACTAGGCCGGACACTAGGTCTGGACAGGGCCAAAACTAGTTAAAAACCTATAAAAAGAGCTAGAGAGCTCATTTTTGGGGTTAGCTTCTTGTAGATTTCAGTTTTGTAATAGATTTCTTTTTGTAATCAAAATCCTTCCATTGTTCCTCTCTTTGATCTTACCGTGTGCGCGTGTGTGTGTATGTGTGTGCATGTTTGTGTGCTTTCACTCACGCACTTGTGCCTCCACTTGCTCGTGGTCTTCATACCGGTCCTCACGTCTCCGCGGATTGACAAGTAAAGGAGGTGGTGCTTACGCTTGAGCTACACCAAATTTTGGCGCCGTTGCCGGGGAGAGTGCTTCGAGGACGAGCATTGTGATGGTAAGATCGTAGATTTGCGACGTTGGAAGGTAAAAAAATTGTCATTTCAGTTCATTTTCTGTTTTTTCCTCTTCATCTTCATCATCATCATCATCTCCACCTTCTTCCATCTTCTTCTTCATAGAAATTTCTTGTTTTTTTTGTGCATTTTCACCATTTTCATACCATTTTTCATGCATTATTGTGTGGGAAGGAGTTAGGAGGTGCAAGGGAGAGCAAGCGCTGTATTTTTTTCATGATTTTCTGCTCATACGGAGCTCGCCATAGCCGGCGCTCAGAAATTTGAATTTCCCGCCAAAAAACGCGATTCTGTGATGAAAATCGCGATTCTGTGAAAATTCAAAATTTTTTGAAAAATCACGATTTTCAGTTTTCCCGCCTAAAAGTTGGTTGAAAAGAATTGCGATTCTGTGTTTTTTCTCAAAAAAAAACACGATTCTCTATGACAAAATCGCGATTCTCACCAATCACGATTTTCAGCAAAAACACGATTTTGTAAAAATCGCGATTTTAAAAAAAAAACACGATTCTCTGCTCAAAATCGCGATTCTCAAAAAAAAAAAACACGATTCTCTGCTCAAAATCGCGATTCTCACCAATCACGATTTTCAGCAAAAACACGATTTTGTGAAAAACACGACTTTCTGCTCAAAATCGCGATTCTCACAAATCACGATTTTCAGCGAAAAATACGATTTTGAGAAAAACACGATTCTCTATGACAAAATCGCGATTTTCATGCCAAAAACACGATTTTGTGAAAAAGGCGATTCTGTGAAAACACGAATTTTTGCTCAAAATCGCGATTTTCAAAAACACGATTTTGTGCTCAACATCGCGATTTTCATGTGAAAAATACGATTCTGAGAAAACACGATTTTCAGTCAAAAACATGATTTTGTGAATCACGATTCTCTGAGTCAAAATCGCGATTCTCTAAAACACGATTTTGTGCTCAACATCGCGATTTTCAGGTGAAAAACACGATTCTGAGAAAACACGATTTTCAGTCAAAAACATGATTTTGTGAATCACGATTCTCTGAGTCAAAATCGCGATTTTCAGAAACACGATTTTGTGATCAACATCGCGATTTTCAGAAACACGATTTTGTGATCAACATCGCGATTCTCTGAAACACGATTTTGTGATCAACATCGCGATTCTCTGAAACACGATTTTGTGATCAACATCGCGATTTTCAAAAACACGATTTTCTGCTCAAAATCGCGATTTTTTTGACTTCACAGCATCGCGATTTTCAGAAAGTTCACAAAATCGCGATTTTCTCCAAAGGTCCTGTTTGCCTGTTTTGACCCCCAGGAGCCTGAATTGGCATAACTTTTTCTTCCAAAGTCCATTTTTTGAGCTCTATAGCTTGTTGGAAAGCTCGTTTCAAATCCTACACGACCTCAACTGTTTTTTTCAAGAATAATGCATTGATTTTGAGATAGGATAATTTGAAGTTGACCTTCAAGTGGGACTAGGAAACCAGGGGGGCTCCCAAGGACTTTTGAGCAATACAAAGGGGGAGAAAATTGTGTCATGGGAAAGAAAAAAGCAAAAGATAGAAGAAAAGGGGCTAAGATCGAAAAAAAGGAGGGGGATAAACATGAAATACCTGAGATAATATCACATAAAGGTGAAACATCTAGAGAAAAATTGCAAGCAGTCAAGGAAAAGGAGGAAATGTCTAGGGGGGTCGGATCCATATTTGCAACAAGAGAATATCACAATACTTTGGTGGATATAAGAATAGGATATGACTGTAGAAGGTTGAGTGCATATATCAATCCTCATTGTGAGTGGAATTTGATTCATATTGAATTCTTGACCATTATTTCTGAGAACATACAACCAACAACTCATTCTTCTATCCTCATGGATGATGAACATTATGAATGCATGGGTCAAGTTGTGTTGCCTGTTATGGTGGGTGATATGCAATTTTCGGAAACATTCCTTGTCATGGATTGTATAGATGAAGGCTTGATCATTGGCACCCAAAGGTTCATTAAACAAAATCATCAAGAATTTGAGGTGCCTTCTCCACCTATCATCCATGCTTCTACATATATGTCTATGGAAAATCCTAATGACTATCCACCTTATGATAATTGGGGGCAAAATCATCTTTTCACAGAACGTGCTTTTCATGAAAAAATTTTTCTTTCTACTCATGTTTTTGAATCTAATCCTTCTTTGAGTAAATCACAAGAAACCTTAGAGAATGGAGATATGGGGGACTCCAAGTGTTTGGGGGATGTGGAAGGACCCTCTCTTCCTGTAGATTTGGATTCCCCTCATGAAGCCATAAGTAGGGATGATCTACACTCAGATGGTCAAGAAGGAGATGATCAACCACTGTTGTGTAGCACTGATGTGGAAAAGGAGGTCGACTCTAGGGTGAATCATGACAATCCATCACCCATTTGTACGTCTAGAGATTCAATGTGTAATACGGACAAATGTATTGATGAATCTCTAGATCAATCTCCAACAACACTACCCGTTGACCCCTTGCATAAGCCTGATGAATGTATAGAAAACCAACCTTTGTTGCATTCCCCATGTAAAGATGAGTTTTGTCAATAAACTCACATAGGAGGCCCAAAAGACCCTTACATCAAGAAACAGAAATCACCTTTTCTTGGTAATGTCAAGCAAATTTGGGTGGCCAAGAAATTACTTAGAGCCCAACCCAATCGCACTATGATATGGGTACCAAAGAAAGCCCTGGCAAAAAATCAGTCCCCTCACACTAGAATTCAAAATCTATGGTCTAGGCCTACCACGAATTATCCTCAAGAAAGACCACTTCCAATCAAAGGATCCCAAGCAATCAAGCCTAAGCTCAGACAAAATCCAAAGGAGGGACATCAAGGCACCAACCTGCACAACAAAGACACCAAGGCGAGGTAAAGAACTGAATCAAGCACAGAGCTCCAATAAAGATCAAAGAACCTCTTCTGCAAGGATTTGGGTTTGGAAGACGAAAGCACCGATAGCATCCACCAAAATAAAGAGCCAGCCACAACGGATCAAACCCTTAGGAAATCATTCAAACATGAAGTGGCCAAAGGTGATCTCTACCCAATCGCAGACCGTTCTCAAGTGGATCCCTATAAGGAGGAATGATCAGTTGTCCTCTCGAGATACAATGGATACCTCCAACAAAGATGGCATCAATATCTGCAAATAACATTGAAAACCTCGACGTGCGACAACCATGTGCCCTTTGCACAACCCTGTCTTATGCACCATTCATGTCATGCATTTCCCAAGTATGCATCATTATAGGGCCACATTACACGGTCATGCATAGACACACTTGAGAATCCCAAGCACAAGAGCACAGTGACATATGTCAAATTTTTTCTACTGATACTAACTTTTGTGTTCTTGTTTTGTGATAATTTTTCCCAAAAAAAAAAAAAAAAAAAAAAAAAAAACGAGGAAGAACTTGTTCCCAGGTTTCGCTCATGGAACATGAAGGAGTCATGCTTAGTTGAAGATTGAACCATCGATTACTGGGCATTTATCAGTTTGGATAGAAGTGTGTCTTGGCTAGCAGATGATTTAATTGCTGCCTTATCTCATAAATGTCAAGAACTTAGCATGAGCAGGGCATCCACAACTATGGTTTCCTCTTACTATGGTGGGTGTGAAGAGCTTGAAGGTCCACAACTTGAGTGATGCTTAACTACTGTATGTACCAGAGCAGCCAAGGAGATATCTGCAAAAGGTAGTTCTGGAGGAGAAGACTCCTGTATATGGTGAGCTAAAGAGAATATGTGAAACTCAGCTTGGTGTAGTTACCCGATGTTGCTTGCCAAAGAATATAAAGCAATCCAATTCTCAATATTTCCTGAACCAGTATGGAACAGTAGCACTGGTGAATGGTCTATGTCAATCAGCATGGTAATCTCTTAGAAACCGGCACGTGTCCAATATTCCTCTGAGTGTCAATATAGGGAAGTGAACGTGCATGAGCCCAAGCTCAGAAATGCACATTGTTAGTGACAAATGTTGCTTTGAAAAGAGGAAAGGGGATTCACCACTCAAAAGATCATCAGTGGACAATCAACATGGACATTCATCAACAAGGTTCCATCCCAAAGGCCGAGCGTACAACACGAAGAGACAAAACATCCATCAACCTTCTCCATGGTAAGTATCATTACTCTGGAAACACCATAACCATGATAGTTTAGGAAACCTCTTCGTCAGCATACCCTTGAGCACTTAGCTCAAGAACTGCAATTTTTGCACCATACTTCTTCCAATGCATTTTCCAAGTAAGCATGCGTAGGGCTACATTACAAGGCCGTGCACAAGGCACATACTTTTTTCAACCCAGGCACGAACACACTTACCCATCATTCATTATGGGTTATGAGTAGTTGGCATGACTGCTCTCAACATCATCTTTGGAAGAGCTAGCGGACGTCATGGGAACAACATCCATACCTAGGAAGCAATTCGAAGCTAGTAGTTGCTCTAACTCGATCTTGACAACCTCTTTTGAGCAACTCGCGATTTTTGAGAGCTCACAACGACGCATTCATGCTGCAATTCATGAAAGAAGCACATACCAAGGGACTACGACTTGTAAAGGCTTGCAGTGACACATGAAGAACCGGACAACCAACACTACCAAATTTGGAAGATAGACGGCTCTCGTTCATACAGAATGGATACTACCTCTCAAAGCACTACATGGAACAACCACTACAACAAGGGTCTGTCAGGGACGACAGACTCGAGAGGGGGGGGAGTGTTGGAACTCAAAGTCAAGCACAAGCATGGAAGCACATCAGAAAGGTGGAAACACACAAGAAGAAGGAGCACGTAGGGAGCTCCATGAAGTAACTGTCAACTTTTCATAAGAATCCCCTACAAAAAATAGTGATTTCCATCACTAAAATCATTGTAAATACCATTTTCTATTTTGGTAGCTCCATTTTGTGCAAGCCAAGGAGTCCTCGAGCTTGAGGAGCATTAGAAGTACCATCGTACCAATTTTCATAATTTTTAGACTCCGTTTGAGCCCTCAAATAAGCCCTGGAACCTAATTTTTAACTAGGCCGGACACTAGGTCTGGACAGGGCCAAAACTAGTTAAAAACCTATAAAAAGAGCTAGAGAGCTCATTTTTGGGGTTAGCTTCTTGTAGATTTCAGTTTTGTAATAGATTTCTTTTTGTAATCAAAATCCTTCCATTGTTCCTCTCTTTGATCTTACCGTGTGCGCGTGTGTGTGTATGTGTGTGCATGTTTGTGTGCTTTCACTCACGCACTTGTGCCTCCACTTGCTCGTGGTCTTCATACCGGTCCTCACGTCTCCGCGGATTGACAAGTAAAGGAGGTGGTGCTTACGCTTGAGCTACAATGTTGAAGATGTATTACATAGTGAACGTAGGTCTATCAAGAGTGCACAATCTATGCCAAAGTGGTTGAAACAAACTTTGCAGGACACCAAATTGAGTGCATCTTTACTTGGTAGAACAAGATCAAGCTCTCACCATGCATCAAGTAATTTTGTGGATTATTCTCTTATTGCCACAGCATGTAATGAAGAGCCACTTTCTTTTGAAGATGCATGTGACGATCCACAATGGATGAGTGCTATGCAATAAAAAATGGATTCCATACATAGGACTTGGGAGTTATGTGAATTGCCAAAAGGAAAGAATGTCATTGGTACAAAGTGGGTTTATAAGATTAAGAGAAAATCTGATGGTAGCATTGATCACTATAAAGCTAGATTGGTTGCCAAAGGATATGGACAACAATATGGCATTGATTATCAGCAAACTTTTGCACCTACTTCACGCATGACTACCTTTCCTACTGTGAGAGAGTGCCTTCATGCGGGAGATATTGATTTGGTATATGTGCCTACACAAGATAATGTTGCAGACATATTCACTAAAGCTCTTCCACAAGAAAAGTTTGAAGCTTTTCTCAAAGCTTTAAGCTTATTACTTTGTGGGGGCTGTCCCTATATGTGTTCACATCATTCGCTCCAGGGGGGTTTGTTGCACTTATGTGTTCCTCGAGTAGCTTTGATGTGAACCTTTTCCTTATACATGGGCACTTTTTACTCTAGTGCTAGCTAGAGGTTTTTTCCCCATGTTACCACATACTTGATACTCTCATATGTGGTGGTACTTTGTACTTAGGGATATTATTTAGCTTTTACTTCAGTTCAGTTCATCATCAATAGAGAGACCTATTACAGCCATCATCTTCTTCGTGTGTCTTGTTGCGTTTGTGCTCCTTGTGTGTGCTTCTCATGTGTCTCTTGCACTTCTACACACACACCCAATAATAGATACCCATGCATCGTGATAGATACCCATCCATCATGATTGACAGTTGTCCATCATGAGAGATAGCCCCTGATGGATAGCTTTGACCATCGTGATTCACAACCTTGGATTTTAGACCTATGGTAGTGGAAAGGAGCAATTTCCAAGACCGACGAGAGATAAAAGTGTGATCAAGGTGACCAAAAAGCTTGAAATTCAAGGAACCCTATTCACAAGTGCATTGTCAATTTTCTCATCAGATATCTCTTTTTAGATAAAAGTTCTACATAAGAAGCTTAGAAGGAAAAGGGAGCATTGCAGGGTATTTTTGCTGGATTTTGGGGATAGGAGGGATAAAAACAACACTAGTAAGAAGAAGATGCTTGGAGCACACCACAGTGTATTACTAAATGAATGTAAAAAGATAAGTAGCTCGTTAAAGTTATTGGCATATGTACAAGTTGTGGGAAATAGAATATCATAATGAGGGAAAAAGTGCCATCAAAGTCCTTAAGTGTGTTCACACACATCATTACCAAAGTATGCTAACTAATCCCCCTAGAAGTACTTGTTTCCTCTTTTTGTTCATTGACATATTGTACTGAAGAGATACTACAAGGAAAATCTTGTACTTGGTCAAATCTTATTGTTGGATATGAAAGAGTGGCAAGCAGAGGGGGGAGCACATCGTGGCAGGCACGAGGTGTAGGTGCAAGGACATTTAATGTGTGGTAGGTCTTACTTGAAGGTGTTGCATGCATGGATCAACAGTAGGAGGTGAGGTCATATAGGAGGAAGAAGGATCAAGATGGGAGAAGTTGAATCAATTGAGAAGAGATGGAGGATGATCGTTAGAGCTTTAATGAGTTAATCGAAAGTTGTCATTTGAGTGATGGTGATAGAGAAAGAGGAATGGAGTATAATGGTGAAAGTTAAATTGAAATGGAGTACAATATTGAATAATAATGGAAGGTTTAAAAGCTTAAAAGATGATGTGGACAGTGGATTTAGGTAGTCAATGAATCGATTGAATTTATTTATGAAAAAGAGAAGGTGCTACGATGGAGAGGGTTAATGAAAAGAATGGAAGTAGAGGAATGATAGTTGATCATGATGATGCTTTTTTTAATGCAAGGGAAAAATTAGATAGATAATGAGATGGTGAATAGATAATAGATGCCTTAGGGGGTCACTGAGGAATGAGTGCAATGAAAAATTAAGAAATAGATTAAGAATTCCAATGCTGCAAGGGAATACGGAGAAATTGAATTGGGTGACCATGGAATATGTTAATTCGGATTGCACCACAGTGTAATGTGATTACATCAAGGCATAATCGTGATTATGCCATGGCATAATTGTAGTGTAAAGTGAAACTCAATGAAGTGTGCATAAAGAGAGATACCGATATCTGATTGAGGTGATCTAGAACTCATTTTAGGGTTTTGCACTATATCAAGCACTTTTTTACACTAAAAGATACCAATCAACATAGTATTTGGTATTCAAGCAAGATTTCATTCAACTAGGAGAATGGAAATGGAGGTTAAGCAATCAAAGGCAAGAATAGGGAATCACTATAGCATATCAGCGGTATAACAAGGCTTCTACCGAGCCAAATGCATGGGTGCCATTTTTCCTTGATGCGGGTGTAAGCTTCAGCATACACATTGGTACCAAAGCGTCGGTATAAGCATCGGTATATGTGTCGATATAGGTGTTGGTATATACATCGGTATAAACATAGGTAATCCCTTGGGCATTAGCATCGATATGTGTGTTTATATGCGACTGGGCATACGGACATGCATATCGGCAACCATATTTGCAATTTTTTTCTGGGTAGAGTGTGTTGTCTCTTTCTACAGCAACATTACCATGTTCTTGCATAGCAAAAGAAAATACACTCTGGCAAAAAAAAACTTGTGTGTTAATATCGTATATACTTATGGTGTTAATATTATTAAATGCATCCTCACTTGTGTGTTTTATATCGTATATACTTATGTATACAGACATGATCACTGGTATATATGGTCCGTATGTAGAAGTTATCCAGTACCTCAGTGTCATACAGACTATTAACTTGCATCAAGCATTGGAGTACTAATCACTGAAAATTATGTATGAAGTGACTTAACATTTATCAAGTACGATAGGATACATCTTGGATGTACAATGCAGAACTCTCTACATTTTTTTCGTTTCTTTTAAAAAAGAGCATGATAACAATATACTACAATATACTAAGTACTTAGTGCATATCGCAACTCTCTATGTTGTCCAGTTCCATTTCTTCTTGGAGATTACTTCAAGAAAATCAAATTATGAAGGGCATTTACATGTTCACATGCCATTATACATCATGAGTACAATTTATATGCTTGTTCTTGTGCATGTTTCAAATACATCTTAGTCAAGGTCCTTGGATCCAAATCAAATGGGATCATGTTTTGCTGTGTCTTATGGATGGTATTCCATTGGATTGGGGGTACATCTCGATGGGAATAGTCTTTGAGATTGACTTTTGTAGTCACTCCTAAATGTTGTAAGTACAAAGAATTAGTTCCCCAATCTTGTACGATTTGCAACTGACGCATGAATGGTCGTCCTAAAATCATCTCGTACGCATGATTTTTCCCAAACTCACAAATGGCAAAAGTATGCTCAAACTCCACACCACATGTGGTGAGAGAAACGCCTTCTAGTAAGCCTAATGTTTTTTCTGTATGTCCATCAGCCATTTGTAGCTTCATCCTGGTAGGTCTTAATGCTGGCTTACCCCAACGTTTCCATAAGGCAGTCGTAGTTATGGCTACTCCGGCTCCTGAATCTAAGATGGCTTTGGTGGTGTAGCCTTGATGGGTTATTGGAAGATAAGTGTTTCCTTCCTCTCCCTCGCTTACATCTCTGATTCCTTCTATGGGTATCTCGGGTACCTTCTTGTGTGATCCTACCTGTGAGGGAGTAGTAGCAAGCTCAGGGAATTGATTTGCTACATGCTTTCACAATTCTGGTTTTACCTTCAACAGTTCCTCTAGAGTGAGGTGACATTGTACTTTAGTGTTCTTGATCACTTATGTGTTTCTAGGGATTACTAATTCTTCATTCCTCACTATTATAGTGGGTGATCTCATGCTAATAGACTTGGCTCATTTTAGCGGTCTCGGGTCCTTCTTGTAATCCTGCCTGATATGCACGAAACATCATGTCTAGGTTTTTTGGTATGGGTTTCGCTAAAACTGATCCTGATCTCTGAGCTAGGTTCTCTTTATTCAATTCTTGAGAAGTCAATTCTAAGATCTTGGCTCTAGATTCCTTTAAACTCCCTTCCAACTCAGTTATCTTTTTACTCCACTTTCTCTTAATCCTTTCTCTGGAATCTTTCCAAGATTTTGTCTTTTCACTGCTAGATTCCTCAACTTCACTAGTTCTAGCTACTTTCTCAGGATTAAGCTGTTGATTCTGTAAGAGGGCCTGGGCTCTTGTAATAGCTTGGATAGGCACGTATGTGGGGTTGGATCCATCTGTGTTGTTTACAATACCTATCACATTAATGGGCATCACTTTCAAAGCATTAGCAGGGTTCTTCGAACAATCTTTGATGACATGCTCTTTACCACACTCGACATAAAAGCCTTGTATGTTATAGTATTGTGATTGTCCTGCTATCGGAGGATGTGGAAAATCCTTTATGAAATGATCTCCTTGGCACCTAAAGCATGGTCCTCTGGGGCCCTGTGGTCTTTGTTGTCTTAATTGAGGCCGCAGATTAGGGTTTGTATACATGAAATTGGCATAGTCGGGCTCCCAACTGGGTTCCAATGGTGGACTATTGTATTGATATGTCTCCACATGCTCTGGTGACTCTGTGTAATATGCGGGTGGACTATCTACATGGGTAGAGTCAAAACTGTTGGAGTTAAGGTCACTTTCTATTATCAGGGGGGAAGAAGGCACTAAAGCCCTATTGACATTCTCTTCTGCAGTAGCGTATTTGATAGGGATGACATTCGTTGGTGGGGGTGTCTACTGAGCTAATACAGGTTGAGGTCTCTATTGAGCCTGATAAGGATAGTTCTAAGGAGGCCTATAATAATGAGGCTAAGCATCATACTAACCTTGATATCTACGTGGTTGTGCGTATGCTTGCGGGTAGCTCGGTCTCACTACTTGTTTGTTGTATGGTCAGTCTTGAGCTGTATGATTCATGTATCGTCTCTCAATTGTACAGTACACGCCACTAGGGTTGGCTTGCGATTGTGTTGCATTGGGACACACATTTGCCAAATGATTTCCACCACAGGTGTAACAATGTGTGTTTGTTGTTAACCTAGGCATCCGTTTGCTAGAAACTCCTAGTTTCTCAGCCACTTTTTCTGCTAGGTCTTCTATCGAGCTAGACAACTTTCAGGATGCTAGAGATGAACACTGTGAGTCCTTATAAATCTTTGAGAGTTCCAACTTGTCTCCAAGGTTGTCCTCAATGTCTATACAAATTCTTACACATTGCTCTAGTGTTCTAGGTTCCTTCAAGTATATGTAGGAGTGTAGTTTAGAGCTTAAGAGGCCATCTAAAAATAGTGATACTTGCTTGGCCTGTGAGGGTAACTCTGGCATCGGACATCTCTCCACTTATTGTCTAAACCTATGTCCTGCAAGTCTAACTATTTCTTGAGGGGTCTGTTTGAAGCTATGGATCAATGAAGACATATGATTCTTGATTCCACTTTTAGAGAATTCAGTGATGAATGACTCTAAAAAGTGATGAATATCCCTAAATTGCCTTTGTTGCAATGGTTGGAACCAAGTTAAGGCCGTGTTCTTTAACATTAGTCCAAACGCAATGTATTGTGTAAACATGTCTTCTACTTGTCTGCTTGTAGCACTTGCTTGAATTCCGCAACATGATCATAGGGATCTCTTGTCCAATCAAAGTAGTTTTTCATGGACTTTACTAACTGAGTGGGTCTCAGTACCCTCGGGTCTTCACGTGGCGTAGGTAGAGGAAAATCATCTCTACCACGTGGTACTCTTTGTTCCATTTGTCTCTCCACTCTATCGATGTCCATGGTGGTTCTATCTCTCCCTATGGGATGAGTGAAACTTACTTCCGGTCTCTCTTTGTTCTTCTCTTTGAGTACCATGGGCTGAGGATGTTCCTGCCCCGTGATGGCTCACGTTTACATTAGCTCGTGATGGAGGAAATACTAGCTCGCCTCTCCATGTGTAGGTATTGCTCGCATGGTATGGTACTATGAATACTCTTTCCAAAGTTTCGTCTAGGTATACAACCTTTCTACGTGTATCTGGGTCCTTGAATTCGTAAATCATGATGGAGCCTACCTCAGTGGGTTGTTCCATTCTGTACCTCCAAAATGCTTTATCTGTCTCCTTATTTAAAAACAACTCTATGCTTCTATTATCCTGAGGGATCCAATCTGGGATTAGCACTCTTGTTAGTACAGATTTCCCTCTAGGTTTCTTAGGTTCTTCTCCTACTGGTTCTTTTCCTTGGGCTTTAGCTTTTGTCTCTAACTGAATTACACCAAATTCATTGGTATTATTTGGTTGAGTACTTATGATGTACATTGTTCCTTCTTTGTCTATGTATGCATCTCTCTCAAATTTCACCACTGGACATTCCAATCCAATGGGTTGATCCAGACTGTGCATTTGCACCACTTGTCTTCGTAAACCATCCTCATAGATGTGAGCACCTAAGCGGTTGGTTCGGACATATTCTAATTGAGTCCTATAGGGTCCTTCGAGACTTTCCAGATATGCTATGTTTAACCCTACTTCTGGTCTTTCCGTGCTAAAAGCCATTTCTGACTCACTAGTATCTGAGCTCAACTCGTAAGGATAACTATTCAACTGTTGAGCCCTTGAACATGCAGTAGTTCCTACACTTGCTTTTGATGATCTATGGCTTCGTCGGTCTGACTTACCTATATGCTTGCCCGATCTAAGGTTCATGAATTTACTTCCTAGTTCTTCTGATCGTCAATGGTTCTTTGTTCTTAATGGCTTTATTCTTTTTAAATTCCCTTGAGTTCTTGTTTTGTCTTGCTGTAAGCATCAGGAATCGACTTTCCGTTTTACTTTTGAGTTCTCGTTCTGTCATACTTAAGTTCTTTCCTTTAGGTTTTTGTATCGCACACCTTTATCTTATTCTTGGACTTGAAAAATTAAGTCTCATGAACTTGAGGCATTCCTATCCTCTTTAATCCACAATGCTACCATTTAGCCTAAGTTAAGAATTGACTGAGGGGGTTGAGTATTCTTCCAACCTCAAGTCAACTGCTTTGAGTGCTCTGATGCCCAAGAAGTCACACTTCCCAAGCCTAGCATTCTTCACTGCCTTTCTTTGATCGCCCTTGATAGCCCTTGCTAGACCTATAAAAATCCAATGTTTAGACCACTTCTCAAATGGATGCTCAAGCACTTTCATATATACACCTTCTAGGGCCCCTCATTCTTTGACTCAAAATTTCTTCCAAGGCCCCCCTTTCGATGGTCCGAAGGCACGAGGCATCACGATGGTCCGAAGTGAAGCATCACGATGGCGTGTCTAGCGAGTCGTCGTGATGGTCTAATCAACGAGCAATCGCAATGGCGTCGGTCAACAGTCAACGCAATTGTCGCAATGGTGTGGTACAATCACGATGGTCACGAGGCACGATAGCTTGAGCCAATCGCGATGGTTCAAATTTTCGAGGCATCGTGCGATGGTCTGGGGTATCGTCGCGATGGTCTAAGTGCCACATGGCAGATGAGTCATCATGATGGTGTGGGCCAATCACAATGGCGTGGGGTCGACGGGATCGTCGTGATGGTCAAGGACTGTCATGATGGTTCAAGTGAACTGTCGTGATGGTGTGAGACCGTCGCGATGGCGTGAGCCAATTGCGATGGTGTGACACAATCGCGATGGCATGAGCCCGTCGCGATGGTCCACCCAAATGAAAATTTTTGAAATGTGTTTGTGGATTCATGTATGCACTAGTGTCGCCTACTCTTGGTGTGGTCGCTTACCAAAAATGCCGAACTTGGCAGACCATCGCGATGGTCTGACACACACGATAGAAATCTGACAAAAAGTGGTTTTTTACCTTTTGGAAGCTTTCTTGATGCACTGGAGTAGTGTACCTGCAAGAAAACTCAAAAACACAGAAGCACATGCAAGCACAAAAGCTCTCTCTCTCTCCCGCATGCACAAATGAGGGGAAATGAGGAGAGTAGGTGGATATGGTGAATTTTTTTATTTTTTTTTAGTTGAAGAAGATGATGCGGTGGTGAAGAAGGAGTGTAGAGGAGATGAAAAACACAAAAAACTAATGAAAAACAACAACAAAAACTGAAATTTTTATCTTCCAACACCCCTTCTTGCTATACTCTTACCATCACACATTTGTCCTACACTTGATCCCCAGCAACGGCGCCAAATTTGGTGTTGCTCTAGCACAATGGTAAGTACCACGTTAAGAAGCTCCACCTCCTTAATGTCAATCCACGGAAGAGATAGGAGTGATATGAAGATCGTGAATGTGAGATGAAGTGAGAGTGAAGGTGAGAGGCATAGAGATGCACACACACATACACACTCACAATGAAGAGACAAGCAAGACACAATGGAAGGTAGGACAATAGAATCTATTACTCAAGATCTCAATTACAAGCTCAAGCTCACTCTAGCTCATGCAAGACTACACTAGCTAGCCTCAAAAATGAGCTCTCTAGTTCTATTTATAGTTTTTAGACTAGTTTTGACCGGTTTCACATCTAGTGACCGGCATAGTTAAAAAATAGGTTCTAGGTGCTATTTGATGGGGTAAACGGAATCTAAAAATAGCCAAAATTGGTAGGATCATTCTACCTAGACTCCTCAAGCTTGAGGACTCCTCGGCTTCCACAAAATGGAGCACATCTGCACAAAAGTGGTTGTTCTATGTTATGTATGGTACAAGAGTGATGACAATTACTATTGATGGTTTTGGAAAAGTATTTTAAAACATATTTCTTTGAAAATATGATCCGACTAGCTCCTTGCTACTTTGTTGTGATCTGTCTTTACATGTTGTCTCGATGTCTGTGCCTCTGGCTACTGCCAACAAGCACTATGAGAGCTTGAACGAGTATGAGATGACAAAGGTGCATCTAATTTGTTATCTATCAAATTTTGCACTAGCTATTTAGGCATACTTTTAGCCTCTAATATGTCATCTGTCTCATCAGCAAGTGCACGTGAAAGGCCAAATGGCCATAGAAAACTTTGTATATGTTCTTCAACAAAACATATAGTGGCTTGGTCAACCACAGATTGTAAGTTCAATCGCATTTGTAACACCTAAGAAATTTGTGTTCATGCACTCTGTGTACTTTGTTTTTCCATGTATTCTACAGGCTTGTGTGGAGTACTTTGCACATTGAGAGCTTGGTTTCCTACTATGAGGGTATTGTCGTAGAGTCTTGAGAAGGAGAATCCACCATGATACATCACCATCAAAATACTTCACTAGTATCAAATTGTTTTGATGCAAAAGCTTTGTTGTTATTGTGTGACCAAAGTGAGCACTCACTTACCCACCCAAGGCTTATGACTAAGGCAGCAACCAAGGCATAGACCTTGGCATAGCTTGTTATCCGAGTCACTGAATTCATCATTGATGTGGTTGGTTGCACATGAGGGAGGACCTCAACAATCAAGGAAGATGGAGGTTCTTGGTACTTCTCGGGAGGTCACCCATCCCAATACTTTTACCCTCACACCTTGCTTAACCGGCAATCCCTTTCCACTAAGCTACACTCTTGTGGTGCTTGATTAAGGGGAAATACTAAGGTTCACATTACCTTGCACATGTTTTGGGGTCCTCAAAGCTTCATTCTTTGCTTCCAAAGTCTGTTTCAAAGCATTTTTGGGGTGATTCTTGGAGCAACTTTGGAGTACTTTCATGCATAGTTCTCTTTACACACGTTCAAGAACATCAAGAAGAGTACTATTTATACTTCTTCGACAAAATATTCACCTTTGGAGCTATTTTTTAGACACACTAGTAAATCTACAGGTTTCTTGAAAGTCTTTTACTTGTGGTGGGACAAGCCACAACACGTTTATGCATGTTTTTTAGCCTAAAGAACACAATTTACAAACACTTGCAAGTGTTGTTGGCTAGTGTTTGGGCTATAAATTCAGCTTTTGAGTGCCATTTTACTGCATATATTGAGCATATGCACACCATGTTGTTGGAATCAATGTCTAACGGTGGTCCAAAAACTCATAAGTTGATGACATATCATATGTTGTTTATAATCCTCTTCAAGCAAGTAAGTGGGGCACGTTGGTTAAAATGCACATCTCTATTCAAGCATTGCACATGAATCCTTACATGCAAAGGAGGTGGAACAACATCTCATATTGGCTCAACTTCAAACCCCATTTGCGGCTACAAAGGGATGTGCTGCTTTTAGATTTATTTTATTTGAAAATCCCAGAGACGTTCACATAGAGTTGTTTCACGGATGATTTGTTTTTTGTTTGTGCTTTTCAAACATGAACACCGAGAGTGATGGCTTTTGAGTGTGCTTTTCATGAGATCAAGCAAAGCTATATAAACAAGGCTTTGGCCTATTGTTCATTATCACTCAAGAAATCCTCTCAAGGAGATCAAGGAGAAGTCTCACACACTTGGAGAAGGTGATCAATCTTCTCAAGCTAAGAGAAGATCTTGGAGGCATCTTGGAGGAGGAGTTCTCACACTCTTAGAGGAGTTGTGGTCTATGTCTTGGTGATTATCTGGAGGACATTTTTTCAGCTTACCATCAACATCCATTGTTGATTTACTGTGAGTAGCAAGTCTATTTTTGTTCTTACTTGCTAGGTCACTCATTTCTAATTTAGGTTGATCAGAATTTAGGTTTGTTATAAAACAGTTCTAAAATGTTCTTATTCTTCATATTCTCACACACACACTCTTCATACCTCTTAGGCACACAATCTCTTGTATCTAGTTCCTATTTCTGCCTTGATATAGATATTGTCAGTTTGTATCATATACGCACATTGTAATTTGACATTTATATATAGATAGTGTAGGTGAGCCTCATAGCTTACTATTACACTTGAAATCTCCTCTATTCTCTCTCTATCTCTCACTAATCTATTTTTGAGTCTTCAGGTGTGTATGTTAAGGTTCATCTATTGGAAGATCCTGTAAACCGGTGATATATTGTTATTCTAGCCCACTACCACTTCCAACATATGGTATTCAGACCTTAGAGTACCAACATTTGGTATCCGAGCCTAGTTGACATACACCCGTAACAAAATGAGTGATTATAGACTTGAGAATGAAGAATAGCTTGAGGGCATGCCTAATTATCCAATATGGAGTTTTATGATGATGAACTTGTTAGTATCAAAGGACTTATGGAATATTGTCAATGGCATTTATCCAAGCCCAAGACAAGTTGGAGAAGAGGCTACTTCATCTTCTAGAAGAACCCCTATTCCTAGAAGATGAAGTAAACACACTTCTAAACTCACATTTCAGATGAGGAGATGGTAAACACACTACTAAACTCACTTCCATCCTCATATCATGCTTTTGTTACCTCTTTATCTCTCTCTACAAGAGATAGGGAAGTTTCATTTGAAGAACTATAGTTCATATTACTTCAAGATGAATATCAACAAAAGGGCATGGAAGAGAATGTTGAAGCCATGTTATCATCGTCAAAGGGAAAGAAGAAGAAGGAGGCAAAGAACGAGGCAAAGAAGGAGTAGAAGATTCAGCAATCCAAGAAGGAAATTAAGTCTTCTAATCCTAAATTTTCTAGTTCTATCCCTAATTCTCCCTCTACACCTAAAGAAAAATCTTCAACTACATCTTATTCAAAGAAAGGAGTATGTCGTTATTGTAAGAAGTTAGGTCATTTAATAGCAGAATGCAGAGCAAGGATTTTCAATCAAAAGAAGAAAGCATCATGTAATAGTGTTGAAGATGATCCAAAACCTTAATCTTCAAAGGTAGATTCATATGAATTTTCTATTATTCAGACCTCAAGGTCTTTATGTAGCGTCCTGTTTCCTTTTCTACCTGTGATTTAAATCTCTTGAACATGGAGAACACATCTGATTTTTGTTTTATGCAAAACATCCATACTTTTCTTGAATGATCATCAATAAAAGTGACAAAATATCTATTACCAGCCATCGATAGTTGTTGTGATGGTCCCCATACATTCGTGTGTATCAAATCGAGGACATTCCTTGCCACATAGTTGCTCTTCTTGAATGGTTGTCGAGTTTGCTTTCCTAGTTGGCATGCTTCACAAAACTCATGTAGTCCAACATCATTGAATCTTGGAAGACCTCTTACCACTTCATGGTTGCTCATGTCCTTGAGCTTGGGAATGTTGATATGTCCAAACCTTTTGTGCCACAAATTGATTTTAGCAATCCTCTTGTTTCCAAACTGAATATACATCACCTTTCCATGTGGTTGTTGAATGTCCAAAGTGAACATCCTACCTTCTTTCCTTCCTTGAGCAATGACCTTGAATCCTTCTTTTGGATTCTTTATAAAGCAACCCTTTTCATTGAAGATAACATGATATCCTTTCTCTACCATTTGTCCTACTGAAATCAAATTCTTTGCAATAGTAGGAACATGAAGAACATTAGCCAATACCTTCTTATCTCCAAGCTTGATATCTCCAACATGCTCAATTGCGTGTTGATTTTCATCGCCGGTTTGCACACATCCTTTTCCAGTTGGAGCTTGTAGCTTTGCGAATAAATGTCCTTGGCATGTCATATGGTTGTTGCAACCTGAATCTATGAACCATTTTTTATCATCACTTCTCGAGTTGTTGTAGTCATGCTTCATGGCAAGCATGGTTTTCTTGTCTCCTTCACTTGATGTACTCGCATAGTTATTTTGGCTCCTTTGGTTGCCTCCATTCAGCCTTCCATTCTTTTGCCAACAATCATTTGCATAATGTCCTAGTTTACCAGAATGATAACATGTTATACCTTTATGAGGATTGTATGAACCTTGACCTCTTCCTCTATTTCTTCCTCGACCTCTTCCATGTGTGTTATCATTTGAGTTGTCCTTGTTGTCCTCTGAGTTGTGTTGGCTAGAATTTGTGTTGTTGTAGCTTCTCCCTCTTCCTCTTGAGCCTCCTCTTGAGTTCCTTCCTCTACCTCGTCCTGCATATAGCATTTGACTATGGCTGTCCTTACCTTTGTTGCCTTCTCCTTGTTGAGCAACCTCTTTAGCCACAAGATTTGGTATAATCTCGTCGAATGTTGGTAGAAGATCTCTATAAAGAATGTTTGTGATGAGGGGCTTCCACTTTTCTTCACTCCTCAAGCCATTGAGGGATGTTTGGATGATGTCTTCCTCTTCTATCTTGCACCCAACTGATGCTAGCTGATCTCAAAGCTCCTTGATCCTCAATGTATACTCACTAATGCTTTGGTTTGAGCTTTTCTTCATGTTGTTGAGCTCGTTCTTGAGTTGCATCCTCCGAGACCTTTTTGAGGTAGCATACACCTTCTCCAATGCTTCCTAAACCTCCTTGGATATTTCTAAGCTTTGCACATGACCAATCATAGTGTTAGAAATAACCTGTGAGATGAGGAACATCACCCTTTGATTCCTCTCTTCCCAATCAGCAAATTGTCTCCTTTGTGTGAGAGTAATGTTGGGATCTTCAAGGTCCACCGATTGTGGATCATCTCCAGTAACTAGACTCCATAAACATTTACCTTTAAGGTAATTTGTCATTCTATACCTCCAAGACTGAAAATTGTCTTTGTTTAACTTCTCAACTTGTTATCCTAAATCAACCATTGAAAACTACTAAGATTGAAGTTTACCTCAAGTACATTGTGGCGCTCTTCCTTGACTTTACAAAAATCCCCCTTGATTTGTAGCTTCTTCTTTGCTTCACTTAAGTTCCAATGTTTTGCCTCTTCAAACTCCAATGCTCTGATACCAATTGTTGGAGAATTCCTCTCCTATTTGCAGCGGAAAGTGTAGAAGATCTTCTGAGGATCAAGACTTTTTCCAACAGCTGAACCTTCAAATGAAAACTGGTACCAACTGAAAAATGCAATGAACTTGAAATGTTGATCACTCAAACTAGACACTTATATCTTTCCAATGAGCTATCAAACACTCAATGTGGAGTAGTTTTGGGTTGGCAACTCTTTGCCTCAAAACAGGCTACCTATGCACTCAGTTAAGCTAAAACCTCGACTTCACAAAAAACTAAATAACTCACAAAACATAAGGAATCTAATAAAAATGTTCTAAATAAAGGAAGTACTCAAGATAAGCTTTCAAACGAATGTTTAAAATCTAAAATTGGATACATACATTGAGAGATATGACTCTCACAAGTAGACTACCTAGAAATGGGTATGCGACTGGACATAGTCTATGAGAGTGAAGAGAACGAAATGACTCAAACCAAATGAAATAGCTACAAGGGGACTTCCATGACTTCTTCCTTTATTGTTGAGTGTCTTCTCTTGCCTCATTTATAGCCAAGTGACCAAAAACTCTCATGATGAGTTTGAGAGCTCTTCTCCATAACTTCTCCACTACTTTGGACAACCACTCCTTTTGCAGTTCAGATTTTGGATTTGATTCTCTTTTGATTGATTCTCTTTTGGCCTCCACTACTTGATGAAGTAAATGCTTCCATTTTCATTTTTGTATTTTCCTTATATTTGAAGAAAATCCTTTTTGCAAAAATATATACGACCTTACTTCTTTATTTTTAACAATAAGGAGGTAACAAAAGCACGATATGAGGATGGAAGTGAGTTTAGAAGTGTGTTTACCATCTGCTCATCTGAAATGTTGACTCCAACATTGAGTAACTAATCTCCTAAATCTTTAAGCTTCAAAATATGTGTCTGAACTGATTCACCAGATTTCATCCTTGTGTTGGCTAGTTGTCTCCTTAGATGAGCTTTCCTAGCAAGGTTTCTACTCTGATAGAGATTGTCTAACTCCAACCAAGCATGTCAAGAACTTCTACATGACCCGATTTGAGTTATAATATGCCTCTTGACTCCCATAGCAATATACTAAAGTGATAGTGCATCCCTTGAATCCCATATCAATTGGTCTTCTATAGGAAGTAATTTGGTAGTAGTAGGGACTTCTGATGATGAAAGAGTTTCTTCTTCTTCACTAACCTCCTATTGAGCAGAAATAGGAACAGGAGTTCTTCTAGAAGATGAAGTGGCCTCTTCTCCAGCTTGTCTTGGCCTTGGATAAGTGCCATTGAAAATATCCCATAAGTCCTTTTATACTAACAAATTCATCATCATAAAACTCCATATTGGATAATTAGACATGCCGTCAAGCTTGTCTTCATTCTCAAGTCTATAATCACTCATTTTGTTAAGGGTGTATGTCAACTAGGCTTTGATACCAAATGTTGGTATTCTAAGTTTTGAATACCATATGTTGAAGGTGGTAGTGAGCCACAATAACAATATACCACAGGATCTTCCAATAGATGAACCTTAACATACACACCTTAATATTAAGAAATAGATGAGTGAGAGATAGAGAGGAAATAGACGAGATTTCAAGTGTACCGGTAAGCTATGAGGCTCACCTACACTATCTATATATAAACGTCAAATTACAATGTGTGTATATGATACAAACTGACAGTATCTATATCAAGGTATAAATAGGAACTAGATACAAGAGATTGTGTGCCTAAGAGGTATGAAGAGTGTGTGTGTGAGAGAGAGAATATGAAGAATAAGAACAGTTTAGAACTGTTTTATAGCAAACACAAATTCTGATCAACCTATGCTAAGAGAAATCAATTTAGCAAATGAAGCTATACCCCCGATTTTTTAGGACTGTAGAAGACATTGACCAGTGATCACCTCGACTCGAATTTCTCTGAAATGGCTGTATAGAATCTCCTCAAATTTTGGTAGCATGTAGATAACTCCAAGCTGAATCCAACAAGATTTAGATCATTGTATTTGGTCAAGATTTGACTGAGATATGCACTTTACAAGTTGATAGACTTTCAAGGAGTATAACAGAGAACTCAGAAATGAACAATGTGAATGTATGTATTAATGAACACTTGTATACAAACCCATTGGCATGAATGTCATTGCCTAATGGTGTAGATAGGTGTGGGCTAGAGTGTAGGCCTCACACACACTCAGAATCAATAATGAGAAGCTCGGGAGTGATGAGTTCTACATGCGACTTTTTCATGAGCATTTTTATAAGGAATGATTAAAAATTTGAATTCAAATTCAAACTTCTGGCTCCCTATGATCAAGCTCCTATATCCTAGGAGATATTCCTTCAATCAAAGAGCTAACTTTTTCCACGAATCCTTTTGGTAGGTGATTACAAAAGATTCCAAGTCAATTTGACTTTTTACAAGAAGATAAAATGGTAATGAACCACTAGCAATGGTTCCTATGCTTCTCCATATGCGTATGGACTTCAATGCATCTAACAATCCAAATGTGTAGGCTTGTGATTTACACCAACAAAAGAGAATCAATCATAAGAGCCTCATTGGGCACAATATTTTCAAGTTTCAATGCATCAACATCATCAAATATAGCATTAATTTATTTTATCTTCATAGTCAAAGCAGATGGTGCAGGTAATTGTTTAACATGTCCATCAAGATATTGTCGTTTACCTTTATCATTCTTCAATTCATAACAATCTTTCTTCATATTTCCTTCTTATGACAATAATGGCACTCAATATCCCTCTTCCTTGATTCACTTCTACTCTTATATGTTTGACCATTCTTTTCCTTGTTTTTACTGTTGCCACATTGTTGATTCTTTCCTTGGCAAGAATTACAAATACTATATGCATCTCCACTATGAGTGCCAACCATAGACTTTCTATGGATCTCCTTCACTCAAGAGCACTCCACATATGTCATCATATACTAGTTTACCACTAGGTGCACTATTGCTAATAGCTCTATAAAACATATCCCATGATGATGGCAATGCGCATAACAAGGTTGCTTTCATTTCATTGTCCATATGCATTTTTTGAGCCTATAATTGAGAAAATATAGCATCAAAATCATTTAGATGAGAAGCAACATTGTCTATGTCCTTCATGCAAAGGTCATACTACTTTTTGTTCAGATACACTCTATTGGATGTCATTTCTTTTTCATTTGTATTACATAACTTCTTCCAAAGCTCCTTTGCACTTTCATAGTCCAATACTATAAAGTAAACATTATGTACCAGGTGCAATTGAATGGTAGACTTGGCCATTTCATTCAGATCATCCCAATCATCATCATCCATATCAACACACTTCTTTGAGATTCCATTTAATGGCTTCCATTGCCTCCTTTGAATCAATATATCTTTAATATGATTCTTTAGTAGAACAAAGTTTGTGTCATCAAATTTTTGAATCTCAAAATGGTCTTTGCCCTGCAAGTTATAGCTCCTCTTGGGAACACCGACACTAAAACCTGGTCCACAAGATGTGCCTAAGATCTCTGATCCCATGATGATAGAGAACTAACTAGAATGATAATGGAGCTAGAATAGTCCAAACACCACTAATGCTAAAAAAGGGATGACCAAGTGTCAGATTATGAGAAGATTTCAATAGAGTCTCCCCAAGAAAATGGATCAATGAACAACTATGACCAACCAAAATGATTACGCTAGAATGTATCTGATCACACCAATAAGTGTGCCAAGGAGTAAAATCAACCACTGTATAGTTGAAAAACTAAAATCTGGAAAATTTTTGCAAGAGTCTCCTCTATAGAATATGCATATGAACAAGATCAAAAACTCATAAAACTACAAGTACTAACACATAAACTTGCATTCCGAATCACTGACTCTAATGCATATTACCACTTAATTGAAAGAAGCAAATTAGGCGTATCAACCACCTATGAAAAACTAGCATACATCTCTTATGGTGAGGCTAGGTAAGTGTTCCATGTACATCATCAAAGAGACCCAAACATTTAGGTATTTCCTAACTAAGAAAACCTCACCGCAAACCTCTTTATCAATATCAAAGTCTTTATGCACAAAGGTAATTGTTATATCATGACCACATGGACATACATAAGCAATATCCACAAAAACATACATAATGTGTGTAGTAAGATGGTACAGAAAGGTTGAATTTGCATCCCAAACACTAGCCAACAACACCTACAAGTGTCTATCAACTCTGTTCTTTAGGCTCAAAAACTTGCATAAACTTGTGGTGGCTAGTCCCACCATAATTGAAAACCTTCCAAGAAACCTATAAATTCACTAGTGTGGCTAAAAAAACAGACCCAAATCTGAATATTCATTATCTTCTCGATGTTCTTGAGCCTCTGTAAATAGAATTATGTATGAAAGTACTCCAAGATGGCTCCAAGAATCACCCCGAAAATGCTTCAAAAAGGCTTCAAAAGAAAAGAATGAAGCTTTGAGGGACCAACATATGTAATGTGAAACTAAGTCTTGATGTTGGTGCAAATGAGTCCAAGCCTACATACTTGGACAATTAGTATTCACTTCATATAGTCATTTGAAAGTCACATATGACTATTCTCTTGTAAAAGGAATTTATTTTTATCCTTGTAAAAATGCATATCACTTACTCTCATGTGGAGTTGGAGGAATCAAATCACGAATCATTTGGTAGGTGATTGATGAGAAAGAAACTCATAAAGTTTAGGATTCACCTTATGGTGAGAGTTTGAATTTGAATTGAAACAATGGCTCCAACTCTAAGTTATAAAAATGGATCAAAATCTTGCATGATCATAAGCCTGATTTAGAGATCATTTGAGAGGGATCTTTAGTGTTTAGTGAGCTCATGATATAACTTCATGACTACCCTCACATTGTGCAATTGTACATTGCCAATGTCTTTGTAACTTTATGTGATTTAATACATATACATTGATCACACCTCTACTTCACTTCTCTGTTATGTTCATCTCAAAACAATGAACTTCTCAGACTTGGTTCTCAGTGCATACTTGATCATTTGATGTGATTTAAAGTGGTATAGATTCAACATACTATCTATTTCGCTGGTACAAAACTTCATTTTCATTACCTTACTCAATCTTGAGATATCTTTGAAACTTTACTCACTATTTTGCATACTGTGGAAGCTCGAAAATGTGGGGATGGTCATCTACTTGCTAAGCATGATTCTCATTGTAAACTTAATCATTCTTAGTGAAATAACTTGTGATTGGTAGCTATCTAAGTCAATTAGATATTCCCAAAAGGAATTTGATCAATTGTTGGTAGGTTGAGAGCATTGTTCATTTTACTCAGCATGTGTAGAGACCAAAATAGCAAGTCTTAGCTCATAGTTAAATCCCCTACTCATTTGTTTTGATCCATTAATTAGAGGATCATACTCCAAAGCACTTAGGTGATTATTTCTGGTTTTTGGGAAGCTCAAGGGGTCTACTTTACACTCCTCAAATTTTTCTTGGTTGGTGTAAAGCAGGTGTTTGTAGCACCACTTCATTTCTGGAATCTATCCACCATCTCATCCAATAGTGGTAAGAGCAACATCAAAAGCAAAATGGGAGATGGATTTCCATCATTCATTGACAAATTGGATAGGGGCAATTATCAAGAAGGGTCCCTTAGGATGCAAGCTTACCTCCAAGGAAGAACTTTGTATGGATACATCTTTGGAGATGAAGAAATGCCAATATTCACAAGTAAACATCAGCCTACAAGAGAAGAGCAAGAAAGACTAGCTGCATGGTGTGCAAAGGATGCTCTAGATAGGTCTTTTATACTTAAATCAATATCTAATTTCTTATTACCTCATATTGGGAATTGCAAGACCTCCCAAGAGACTTGGGAAGTACTTTCTTCATACTTGTCATCAAATGCAAGGGCTAGGAAGAACCAACTTTGGATGGAGTTCACAAGCTTGAAGAAGGAACCAAAGCAAAGTGTAACTGACTATGTGACCAAGATGAAGGATGTAGTTGACCAACTTGGGAGCATTGGAGAAGAAATAGAAGAGGAGAAGATAGTAAGGCGGATCATAAATGGCATCAAGGCTGATGACAAATGGGTGTCCACCACAACAATGGACCTATATATGGATACGCAAATACCTGACCTCAACACATTGATGGGGAAACTATTCACACATGAGACAAAGCTCAACAAGAATGGAGATAACTCTAGAGGTAATCAATCTTCTACTCTTTACACAGATAGAAATAAGAGTAAAGATAAAGGCAAAGGTAAAAGGAATGAAGAAGAGGCAAGTACCTCTCAAGTGAACTTCACAAGTAGAGGAAGAGGTACTAGAGGAAGGGGTAGAGGAGGAAGGCAAGGCAAGGGGAGATCATAAAACTCTTCACCTTGCAATATATGTGGCTTGACCAATCATACCACAAATGAGTGCTTCAAGAACACAAAGAACTAGAGAGGAAGAGGCTTCCATAGAAGAGGCTATGGACAATCCAGAGGCAGGTTCAATAATGGAGGAAGCAATTACCATCATAATTACAATCAAGGTTACAACAACAACTATCAAGGAGGATTCAAAGGTAGAAGAGACGACAACAACTATATAGAAGACCAAGAGGATTCTCTATTGATCATGAACATGACACCCAAGCAAGGTAAAGATGATAAGCATCTATTCTATATTGATTCTGGTTGTTCAAATCATGTGGCTAGAAATGGAGCATTGTTATCCAATCTTGAAGAACCTAAAGGGAAGCATGAAGTCCAAAAAGGGTGATGACACTAGGCACTCTTTTAAGAAGATTGGAAATGTTAAAGCATATGATGGTAACATGAACCTCTTAAGTAAGGTATTATATGTGTCCATCATAACAAAAAACCTAATCAGTGTTGTGCAGATTGTTGAGAAAGGCTTACAGGTTAGATTCACAAGGCATGGAGCATATGTGGAGGACCCTCAAAAAGGCTTCAAGGGGATTGCAAAAGGTGAGAAATTTGGTAGACTCTTTACATTTGAAGTTGAAGATACCATAAATGTTGCTCTCTTCAATTACAAAGATCAAACCTTGTTTGAATTGGAGATATGGCATAAGAGACTAGGACATATAGGTGAAAGAACACTAAAGCAAATATGTAGGGATCAAAGTGTGATTGGCATTCCAAATGTGTCCAAGCAAAATATGATTTACAAATGTGGAGCATGCCAATTTGGCAAATCACAAAGGCAACCATTCAATAGAAAAGGATACATGTATGAAGACTACTTGGAGCTTGTGCACACAGATGTGTGGGGTCCTAACAGAGAGCCATCAATCTTAGGATCAAGGTATTATGTTTCATTCATAGATGACTATAGTAGATGGAAAATACTTTACCTTATGAAGCATAAAGATGAATTCTTCACGTGTTTCAAAAAGAATTTGGCATTAGTTGAGAATCAAACAGGTAGAAGGTTGAAGAGGCTCAGATCTGATGGAGGTGGTGAGTATTTCTCACATGAATTTGACTCCTCCTTACAAGACAGAGGCATTAAGATAGATGTTACAACAATGTACACTCCTAAACAGAATGGAGTGGCTGAGAGAAGGAATAGACTAATAGTAGAGGCTACAAGATCAATATTGAATGAAAAGAAACTTCCAAGTTACTTATGGGCAGAGGCTATTTCCATAGCCACATACTCAATTAATAGGCTTCCATCCAAGTCCTTGGATGGAATGACACCTTATGAGGCATGCAATGGTGGGAGACCTTCCCTAAACCATTGTAAAATCTTTGGGTGCATTGCTTATGCACATATGCCCTCACATATTAGAGGAAAGCTCGATCCAAAAGCTGAAAGGTGTATATTCATTGGCTATGACCAAAATTAGAAAGGATATAGGTTGTAGAATCCCACTAGAAAAGGATTTATAGTTAGTAGGGATGTGGTGTTTAATGAAAATAATTCTTGGTTTGAAGATGAATGCAGGAAAATAAAGCTACCCTATGACTTGGAAAGTGATTTTCCAACTCTGACTCAAGAAGAACCACAAATATAAGAAGGTCAACTCAAAAGATGAAGAACATATTGACTTCAAAGCTTGGAAGTCCAAGGGCAAGACAAAATTCAAACAATTGGAAGACATTCCAAAGCCATCCAATCAAGCTCTTAGAAGATGTCAAAGAGAGGTAAGAAACTCATAAGGTATGGCTATGACACATCACTAATCACCAAGCATACTATATACATGGCTAAAGATTCTGTGTCAAAAGAGACTTCTACATTTGAAGAAGCTAATAAGAAGGAAGAATGGAGAGAAGCTATGCAGGAGGAAATTGAAGCACTTCAACAGAAAAATATTTGGGATTTGGTCCCCAAGAAACCAAGCATGAAGGCAATAGGATCCAGGTGGATTTACAAAGTAAAGAAGAATTCAGATGGTTTAATCAACATGTATAAAGCAAGGCTAGTAGCAAATGGGTTTGAACCCATGGAGTGTATTATGAGGAGACCTTCTCACCTATGGATAAGATGCCAACAATTAGAGTTTTAGTAAGTATTTCTACTTCAAAGAATTGGAACTTGTATTAGTTAATGTTAATAATGCATTCCTTAATGGATGGGTCTTAGAAGAACTCTACATGGCTCAACCACCAGGATATGAAGACAAGAACAAACCAGATTATGTATGCAAATTAAGGAAAGAACTTTATGGTTTAAAACAAGCTCCTAGAGCTTGGAACCATAGGCTTGTCACATATTTGCAAGACCAAGGATTTGTTGCTAGCAAAGCAGATTCTTCTTTGTTCATAAACAAGACTAACTCATAAGTTATTTATCTATGTGTTTATGTGGAAGACATTATCATTACAGGGAATGATGCCAATGGCATCAAGCAAGTCAAAGGTCAGTGATGGAAGAGTTTAAAATCAGTGATCTTGGTTTTTTAACATACTTTCTTGGATTAGAACTTGTATATTCAAATTCTGGTTTCTTTATTACTCAGAGGAAGTACATTCATGATATGTTGGTTAAATTCAAGATGGAGAACACTAAAGTTGTACGTACACCCATGGAAATCAATCACAAACTTAGTTCTCATGAGGGAGAATGTCAAACTCCAAGGAATCCCCCAATTCTGTCGTCTTCCTCTGCGCACCATTCAAGACCGTTAGCTGTCCTAACTCAGATGCATGGAGATATTCGATGCTTATGAACCGCCCAGCAGCGTGGTAGTATTTCATATTTACTCTCTCTCTCTACTCACCCAAAATGGGTTATAGTCAGAGCTCCTCCAATGAGTGCCACTTGGCACTCATATGAGTATCCCACTTAATATGAACAAGAGGAGGGTCTCACCTCAAAGTCCTATTCATATTAGATACTCCATGTGACATTTTCTTCCCTTAATTCCATTTTTGTCCTCAAAAATGGTATTGGAAGGTCTGATAGAGAGAGAGCTATCATAGAATTACCACTCCCACTATATCCCCATGTATAGAAATACATGGTCCTGTCTCCGTGTTGTTTCCCCATATCCTTCCCCTTACGAAGAATCTTGGGAAGGTAGTCTAAAATTGGGAAATCGTCCCTGAAGGGTGCTAACCCGCTCCCATGTGGCACTATCTTCTGAACCATCTTTCCACTTTACTAGACACTCTTTATACAAGTGACTTCTCATCCGTTTCTCTCGAGTGCATAGTATGCTCTCAGGCTCATGTGGAATAGATTGAACAGAAATAGGCTCTACTACCTCACTATCTGGAATGAGGTTGTCAGATTCACCCAGCCTTTTCTTAAGTCGGCTAACATGAAAAATTGGATGGATTTGACTTTTCTCTGGAAGTTGGAGCTGGTAAGCCATCTTTCCTATTCTCTTAAGTATTTGGAAAGGTCCAAAATACCTAGAGATAGTTTTGGACAAGGTCCCGTCTTCATGGTTTCAGATCTAGATGGAACTCTAAGATAGACCTGCTCTCCTACCTCAAAGTTGATATCTCTCCTTTGAGGGTCAGCATAGGCTCTAGCTCTATCCTGAGCTCTCCTAATGCTGTCCTTAGCAAGCCTAAGCATATCATTCATCTCTTCCAAGAAATCCTTTGCAGCTTGAACTTTCTCATTATGCAAGCCTACTGCATAAGGAGCTCTTGGCTGAAACCCATACATAAGCATAAATGGACTATGACCAGTGGAAGAGTGCTTGGCACTATTATATGCAAACTCTACTATAGGTAAGTACTCTTCCCAATTAGTTTGCCTTTCATTTACATATGCTCGAAGCATATCCTCTAGGATTTGGTTAACCCTCTCTGTTTGCCCATCCGACTGTGGATGCTCGGCCATACTCATGCTAAGTTTCGTATCCAACCTTTTGAAGACTGCTCTCCAAAAGTGGCTAGTAAACTTCCTATCCCGATCGGAAACTATATAACCGGTATAGGTTCTCTACAAAAAGTCTAGCCAACTCTGGTGTCTTCACTGTAGTACGTGTCAGAATAAACCTAGCCATTTTAGTTAACCTATCCACAATTACCCAGACCGAGCCGTGCCCTCTCTGTGTCTTAGGTAATCCGACTATAAAGTCCATGGAGATGCTCTCCCACTTCCCATTAGGAATATCCAATGGCTGGATTAGTCCTCCAATCCTCAACCTCTCAGCTTTGTTGACCTGGCATTTATTGCACTTAAGCACATACTCTAGGACGTCCTTATGAAGTCCAGGCCAATAAAACTGCCTCTTAACAAGATCATAAGTCTTGTTAACTCCTGGGTGTCCCGCACTAGGTGTGTCATGACAGTCATACAAAATATGCCGTCTCATCTCAGTATCTCTAAGGACACACACCTTTCCTTTATATAACAGATATCCATCATGGACACTGTAATTCTTCCACTTGAATCCTTCTTGAGTACCCGTCGATACTCCATCCTCAGTGGAAACCCATATATCTCGATCCCCATTCTCTATGGCTTCCCAAATTTCGGAATATGCAGGATCAAGCCTACATTTTCCTCTAATGGACTCAAGTAGTGATCTAAGTAAAACTTAGTCCATTGAGCATAGGCCACTACATTAAACTTTCCCTTCCTATACCTAAGCTCATAATCAAACTCTTGAAGGGTCTCTGCCCATCGGGCCTTACGACCTTTAAGGTCTATTTGATTAGAGAGCCATTTAATGCTCTCTTGATCAGCCACTATCGTAACTTTCCCTAGTGAATCAGCCACTACATTAAACTTTCCCTTCCTATACCTAAGCTCATAATCAAACTCTTGAAGGGTCTCTGCCCATCGGGCCTTATGAACTTTAAGGTCTATTTGATTAGAGAGCCATTTAATGCTCTCTTGATCAAACACTATCGTAACTTTGGCACCATATAAATAATGATGCCACTTCTTCAAAGCATGGCCAATTGCATACAACTCCTTCTCATAGACGGAGTAATTCTTTTGAGCCGGTTCTAGTTTCTTGCTCTCAAAAGCTACTTGTCGACCATCCTGCACTAAAACCGCTCCTATAGCAAAGTCACTCGTGTCAGTCTCAACCACAAATGGTTTGTTGGGATCTGCTATATGTAAAAGTGGAGCTGTAGCAATTGCTACTTTCAACTTCTCCATACTTTGCTTCTGTTCATCTTCCCAATGAAAGGCTTTCCCTTTCCCTTTAAGTTGTTCCGTCATCAGGACAGCAATCTTAGCATAGTTCTTAATGAATCTTCGATAGAAACCTGATAAACCTAGGAAGATCTGCAGCTCTTCCAGGTTCCTTGGATGTGGCCATTCCATAATAGCCCTTACTTTTTCAGGATCCATCTGGATTCCATCCTGGGAGACTATATGCCCAAGGTATCTAACCTCTGTCTTGAAAAATTCACACTTTGATTCCTTAGCAAAGAGTGAATTTTCCCTTAGTGAATTTTCCCTTAGCACTTGAAATACTTTCCTCAAGTGTTCCAAGTGTTGTTCTTCTGATACACTATAGATCAGAATGTCATCCAAAAAGTCTACCACAAAGTGTCCTAGATAAGGCCGTAAAACACTATTCATGAGTTTCATGAAAGTGGCAGGAGCATTGGTGAGACCAAAAGGCATCACCAAGAACTCACAGTGCCCATATCTAGTCCTAAATGCAGTCTTAGGGACATCCTCTGCCCTAATCCTGATCTCATGATATCCTGATCTAAGATCAAGCTTGATAAAATACCTAGCTTGATGTAACTGATCAAACAGGTCTTCCAATCTAGGCATTGGAAACCTTTTTTGATAGTTATCTTATTGATTGCTCTATAATCTATACATAGTCTCATAGAGCCATCTTTCTTTTTAACTAGGAGCATGGGAAATGCCCATGGTGAGTTACTAGGTTTGATGAAGCCCTTATCTAAATAATCCTACAATTGCTTCTCAACCTCCTCATGCTTAGAAACACTAAGCCTATAAGGTGGTCTACAAATAGGGTTAGTGTTAGTAACAACCTCTATGGCATGGTCAATGTCCCCTCTCTCAGGTGGTAGCCCTCTAGGTAAGTCAGTGGGAAAAACATCTCTGTACTCAAACATAAGATCCTTAAAACTTTTAACCACACACTCTTGCAAAAAAGAATAGTAGAAAGTCCTATTCATATTTACATTCATAGCATGAAAATATACATCAGATGAGTTGTCTGTACAATGCTCCATATCATGACTATACAATAAGAACATGTCCTCTACATGCTGAGAATAACAGAGACTATACAACTCTAGTGATGAAATGAGAGGTGCACTAGGAACATCTCTCTCTCCCTGAATACAAACTTTACTTCCATTCTTTTCAAATTCGAGTGTGTTGTTTTGATAGCTGCATTTAAGTGTATCTCCCAACCCCCATAGCCACTCTCTTCCTAAGACTAGATTTGTCCTCTCCATGTTCATAATTTGGAAGTCCATATAATCTGTATAATTCTGCATCTTGACTTCCAAATTGGATACCATAGTATCCCATATCCTTTTATCTTGCCCTTGCATCATAGGTACAATGTATTTATGTGCACTAGGCTGCTGGGGAATCTTAAATTTCTCGACCAAAGCATAGTTTATAAAATTATGAGTAGCTGAGTCATCTATCATGACCCGCACCCTAGTCCAGTATACACTACCATGCAATTTGACTAGGTCATGTGATCCAAACTGCTGTGACCATAATGACTGAGTCAAACAACAGGTGTGCTTAACATCCTCATGCATCACCTCCACTCCCTTGCAGCTGGAGCTGCCATGAATAGGAAGGGTCTGCACTAGGTGGACCGCCTTTTAGCCCTTTTTGGGGGCCGTACTAGACTCTGGTCCCTTTTTCTTTTCTTCCCCCTTTTTGAGTGGACAGTTCCACTGTAAATGGCTAGGAGATAGGCCCCTAAAACATAGGTTCTCCCTTTTGGCCTTCTCAAACTGGTCTGTGGATAACCTAGGCCCTTGTGATCTTTGTTTTTTAATAAAAACTTTGTTTTTCCCAAAAGGCAACTTCTTCTTGAATTTAGTCGTACTAAGAGGCTTGAGGGGCTGATCCGTCTCCATAGGAGTATACTCAGGACATGTATGGTCCTCATAAATTGTGCATATTTGATCGCCTCCTCAAACGTCTTAGGCACATTCCTTCTTACTCCCTCTTTATGGCTTTATTGAAGCCCCTAACAAACCCTCTGGTCTTCTGAAAGTCATCTAAGCCTTTAAGTTTTAAAATGATCTCTCTATAGTGGGATAGGTAGACCGAAAGAGGCCTACCTCTCTGAGTAATCCTATCCCACTCATACCAATTCCTCTCCTCCTCATTCTCGGGAAGAAACTCTTTAGAAAAAGAGTCTCAAACTGAGTCCAGTCAATAGGGATAGAGTTCGCCTCCTTAAGACTCATCCACCACTTATAAGCACGCGGGCCGAGGGAGAGACTCGCCTCCAGCACACGATACTCAGGTGGGGTGCCTTTCAATTGATGTAAATCATGCCACTTTTGTGAAAAAGTGTAGATTGCATCCTTATTCCTATCTCGTTCATCCCCTGTAAAGGTAGGTGGCTTCAAGTCTTTCAAGAGGGGAGCTTCCCTAGAGCTCTCTCCTTTATGCTTACTAGGAAGAGAAGTATCTTTCCTAGTGAGCTCCAAAGGAATAGGAGGGGTCTCTCTTTCCTTCCTGGCTAGGAAAGAAGTGACACTAGTCTCAAGTGAGATCATTTGAGACTTAAGCTGTTGTATAAGAGATGTGATGCTACCAAGATCTTTCTCTAATTTAAGGGTCTGCTCTTTTAAGTCTATGAATTGGTCACGAGTGACAAATTCATCTATAAGTTCTTCATAAGTGTATTCTTCCTGTGAAGGCTCTTTCTCTTCTAAGTTCTCTTCTATTTCTTGCCCTAATTCTACTTCTTCCATTCTAGAATCAGGATCCTCTAGTTGCTCTTTAGATGGAGAAGTGGTCTCAACTACTTGTTTGCCTTTAGTTTCCATGTTTAAGTTCCCTTCCCCCATTTGCTAACTAGAGTGTATGAAAATGAATGGAAGTAAAGCTCAAATATGCAAGAAGAAGAGAAATATATCACAAGAGCTCTTCCTTGTTACAAAGTAGAGCTGTGGAAGCGAAATCCAAGTGGTCCTTGAAGCTTTAGGTTGCTGATTTTGAATTCTCGCCACACCCAAATGAAAATTGGAAATGTCCGGTTGGTCCGGGGAGGTTCTAAACACCATAAACCATCCAAAACAACACCAAAAGCACATGGGAATAGCCCCAACTGGGCAAACTGAGTAAAACTGAGCAACTTCAGAGATTTATCAATCCTCGCCAGTCCAAGAATTGCTGCCCAGCACCTGTACTTCAAGAATTTGAGACTATCCCAAGTGAAAAAAAGTGGATTTGGAGTCCGGATGACGAAAAACTAGGCCCGGGAGTGGCCACCTAGTTCCTGCTGAAGTGCTGCAAAGAGATTTTGGTGAGGCAAATCTCATCCAAATCCAACATCGATGGTTTTTGAGCGAAGCTTAGGGATGTAGCTTTGAAACATGACCAAGATTTTTGAAATCCGATATCGTATGAGGAAGCTATGGTGCGGAGAAGCCGGGTAGGTTAAGGGTAGGAAGTAAAAGAACTCATCTTCATAGGTGGATGACTTTGAAAAGCTCCAAATGAGGGATTGAAGCTACTTTGAATCAACCTGAAACCCATAACCCATCTCCACGGCCCATATTACATTTATGCATCATAATTTTCCCAAAAATTTGGCTCATAGCATCCCTTTTCCACTCCAAAATTCCAAGAAGTTTTCAAAAAATATACCTCCTTGCTCAGCTCAAACTCATTGTCACGATACAGGGTTTCGACGATACACGATATTGGATGATCAAACGATACATGATACACAAGCTGTGATGATATACGATACTTCAGATACCACAATACACGATACACATGGAAATCACGATACATGATACTTGGGGTATACGATACATGATACATGGGGTGTATGATACACGATAGTTGGGGTATACGATACACGATACTTGGGGTATACGATATATGATACTTGGGGTATACGATACACAATACTTATATATCATGATACACAGATGGTCACAATACACAATACCTCAATAGCCACGATACACGATATGTCATGATACACAATACTTCAGTATCGCGATACACCACAATCACGATACACGATACTTGAGTATCACGATACACAACAATCACGATACACGATGCTTCAAAATCTCGCAATACACGATACTCAATGATCGGCGATACACGATACACAGGGTATCATGATACACGATACTTGCATATCTTGATACTCAACCCAACAATACACAATACCAAGGTATCACGATACATAGGGAGTAAAAGGTATCCGCAATACACGATACCTGCCAGATATCGCGATACATAGGAATTCAAGTATCACGATACTTGAACTCAACCGGTTGTGATACTTGGGCTTAACTCACTCAAATGAAATAATTTTTTGAAACTTTTTGTGCCCATGTGATCCTTGTGCACTCCTCTTTCCCCTTGTAGAAAGCAAATCTCATTCTATCCCTCAATATCGACCCCATGATACCAATCATACCTGCGATCACATTTACAGAGATTTTAATTTGATTTCCATAGTAGATCTTAGGTGGTGTCACCTCACTGATGCTCTCTCTTGATTCTCTTCTTGCTTAGCTTCTCTCTAAGGTAGCAAATGTGCATGATCTCTCAGCCATGATACTGGTCATCAGCTCTCCACGATACTTGCAAGTGATTTTTGCAAATGAACTTTCTGGCTTTTATACCCCACACTAACCCAAGGCTGAATGGTACATAAATAAATGAAATTTTTGTGATTTTGGGAAATCTATCTACCTACTCTCTACTCCTACTCAGTCGCTTTCCTAAGTCTACTAACTTACTACACACACTTTCCAAGAGCAAAGTAATAAGTGCAAAAAATTCGACTTACCAAAGTAGAGTATTCATCTCTTCACAACTTGTATCTTCTCCTAAGAGCTCTTACCATCATGCGAGTACCTTGGTCGAACTCGTACTTCCCCAACAACGGCATCAAAAAACACGTGTACCTAACTTAGAGACTTGTGACAAAAGAGACTATTCCTCTATCACCAACAAGTGCATATAGTGGGGACTACACATTTAAATTATCAATCCAAGAAGTATCTTGAGCCTAATCGAGTGTATGAAGACATGCACTTGCACAATGATCAATGAAGTGAGATAGCTATTATGGAATGCATATGAGTATTATCACACACATTCATCACTCTCACAAGTAGAACATGAAACAAAAGTATGCACAAAAACATACTTTTCTCTTAGCTCCGAACTTGGAATACAGTCAATACAGGTCCATTTTGAAGTTTCAGTGACACGCATCCAATGGTGGTACTCTTGTTCAATTCTAACAAATCTACTTCAAGATATGGGCAAAAAACAAAGCTACACAACTCACCTAGTTTCATCACCCACCTCCTCACATACACATTACACACTTCAAAAAAGCAATGAATTGGATAGACAACACTTCCATGCACTCATTCCAAGCTACATACACACATGCAAGCTCACAAGCAAGCAGATGCAAGAGGAAGAAAAACAAATTCGAAAGTCAGAGCTCTCCTACTCACAATGGAAAAAATTCTTTGCAAAGTGTCATCAAATGACTTATATACATGTGCCCTAAAAATGGTCCTTTCACACAAGAGACCAACACTTTATTATAGAAACCCTAATTTCCTACTATTTTCAAGGATTATAATACACTGCTTGGGATTTATGCATCTTGAGGACTCCTCTAGCGCATTTACATGGCTTTATGAGGTTTTCATAGGACTTTGAAGAAGAAACATTGTGCCCATAATTCTAAAAATTGTGGGGCTCCTCTTTTGTGCTTCTTTACTCTACAACAAAAGTGCTACTAAGTCTACTCCACATAAAGAAGAAAAACCTCAAAGCCAGCTACAAATTAGACAACCACATAACAAAACGATACATGGAAAAGGGCAAAGATGTACGAATAGGCGGAGAACCAAGCATACCAAAAACTTGGCTCAATGTGGATGTGGCACAGCTTAAGCCAATGGTAAAACAAATGATACAGACAGCCATGGATACATAACAACAACTCATAGAGGCAGATAGCGATTATGACCAAGCTCTCATAGAAAGAAATCAATTCAAGGCGTTAAGTGAAGAGCTATCTGATAAGGTATTGCAAGCTCAACAAGCACTTACAAATAAAGAACAGTAAACAAAAGAAGCTATGGAGAGATGCAACCTACTCACAGAAGAAAGTCAGAAGATGCAAAATCAGCTTAAGGATCTTCAAAGCAAATATGAAGGCAGCAAAGCTGAGAAGGTACACTTATCAAATAGAAGTAAACTATTGGAGAATCAAATAAAAGTATATATGGACGAGGCAGATAACCTGATGAACAGGAATAAAGAACTAATGAATGCAATCCTGCTCAATCAACATATCGAGGTGCAAGAAAGTCAACAAAATAACACACAAGAACTAGAAGCTTAGATAGCTAAGTATGCAGATCAGCTAAAGCAAGAGAAAGAGTTAAGAGAAGAATGGGAGAAAAAGAATATGTATGATACAAATGAGTTCAGAAAAAAGTGGAAGGCTGCAGAATCCATGATTGTAGAGCAAGGCAAGGAGGATGCAGATCAAGTAGCATTACTTGGTGAACAACTCTTGTAGAGTAGGGAAGCACTCACAACAACGAATAATGAAATCATTAAGAAAGATGAAATCATTGAAAGCTTGCGGGCTCAATTACTAAAGAGCAATCAAATGGGGACACCAGTAGAGGAGCCCGAGAAGAGTGCTGATAGAAATACACGGTCTATTGCAGAACTAAGCCCAAATGAGCGGGCACTATTGGTGTCCCAACTTATGGGACAATTTGAAGATCAAGTGGTGAAGGTAATGAAAGAAACCAAAATCAAAAGCAAGAATTTAGAATAAATTTTGAAGCCCTTCAGCCTACCATATGGCCTACTAAAAGAAGGAACTAGGCAATATGTCAAGAGGACTACACAAAAAGAACTAGATCAAGACCTACAGTTCACAATAGATACATTCTCTTATACTCAAGAAGGATTCGACAAAGCAGATATGATCTGGAGACAAAATTTTTTGGAAAAGAATCTGACTCTACAAGTGCATTGGGAGGTTGCATCATACTTACTACAAGTAAATCCATATTTTTGCCACATACCACAAAGATGATCCTGGATGCAATTTTGGGAAGCACAGTGCTAGGGCACTATCAATAATTAGTGGCTGAACTATCCATTATTACCTAGCCCATCACATAACTACTTACCCATCGGTAAATATATGGTACTTACAATCGAATTTTGGCTCTCAAGATATGCGACAATTCTGGACCTAGCAATAAAGATGACGAATAAAGTGTTGAGCATGCGAGTCACAATTTTGGAAGTCTTCAAACATGCTCAATATACATTTTTGAACTTTATCGACATTAATCAAGGCACAAAAGCTCATATTTTTTATCTATCTATCATGTCGAGCTGACTCACTATCATGGATATATACTTGTGCTTGATGTTCTTACCAAGTCAATATATGTAGACATTTGAAGAAGAAATTTTAACATGAATTTTTGAAATGGACTCGGAACATTTTTGTCAACATAACTAAATGCTCGATTGGTGTCCTATGAGTTAAGTTTCTTTACAGATCCTAAACAGGCACCAAATGATGGAGTAAAGTCAAAACAATGGAAAGAAATAATGATATGTGAAGCTAATCTGTTGAATCAAAGAGAGCAAACAATCATTCAAACATACTCACATCGCCAGCCAAAGCTTGTTGAGGATGATAGAGTTCAGGAGGAGGGACGTGTGGAGGGAGAATCAAGCAAGAGAAGAACAAAAAGAAAATAAAAAAGAAAAAATGTCCAATGAATAAAACCCATCCTCTACCCAAAGCCCCACAGGGGCACGCATTAGGCCACAACGCGAAAGAAGGAGGTCTCGAAGAGTGGAAACAAAGAATTACAACAAGACCTTTCAAGCACCACCCTCACTAAAAGAGATGCAACACTTACCATTGGGGCATGCATGGCAACCCAAAGCAATACAACAGGGCCAGATGTGTGAGAACAAAGATTTATTTGAAAGCCAAAAGTTAGAAAGGGATAGAGGCTGAAAAGCGAAAATGGTTGACTAGGACATTCACATTCTTAGCCACTAGATGCGTGTGTGGTAGCCCAAATTATCACCACAACCCAGAGGTATGAATGTACGGAATACCAAGGGGAGGACGGAAGCACATGACTTAGGATCTGTTATGTAAAGTATCCTTTATGAGGTGGATGTAAGGGGTGTGAACCACCTCTTAGACATCTAAAGAAGGATACTCACATGAGTTCCAAGTGGCACTCATATGAGATACATCAGAAATTGCTCTCTATGGGTAATGAATGAGAGAGAGAGATATATAGTACTCCATGCGGCTGGGCGGAAAGAATATCTGAGAACTCCATGCATGCTCTTCGAAGATATAGCCAATGCATTCAACTTCTCCTGCCTCGGGAATAGTGTGAGAGCCCCTCAAAATAGAGGATATCATTGAGAGCTTATGATATTGGTAATCAGAGACAGCGTCGCATGAAGGCGCTGAAGGACATAAGGTTTTTCACACTAGAGCCATAGACGAGCGCTCGTGAGAGCAGCTGCGACCCTCTCTCTCTCTCTCCATCCACCCTCTTGGATGTGAGAGCTCTACCTCAAGTGGCTTATATGTATTGCTTCTTTGAGCCTTGCAACCCCATATGTGGGATAATATCGACGCCCACGATTGCTCATCTATGAAGCTTGGCAAAAAAGCTCTTGGGAAGCACGTAAATCGAAGCTACTTCAATTTGAGTTTTTTTTTCTTAAGTTGGGCGGGAAAAGCCTTGCTATAGATCAAATCTTTGGAAAAACAATGATGCACATATGTAATATGGGTTGTCAATTTGGGATATGGGTCATTAGTATATTCAAAGAAGCTTCAAATGCTCAGTTTTGGGCCCCTAAAGGCACCCTATCATGAAGGTTTGTTTTCCCACAGTCTATCTTTGACACACCCGACTTCTCTGCACGATAGCTTGGTCATACGACGTCCGATTTTAGAAATTTTTGTCATTAAGAAGTTATCAATTCTAAGCTTTGATTAGAAACCATCAATGCTTGATTTGGACAAGATTTGGTCAAGCAAAATCTCTCTACCGCACTTCATGAGAACTAGGCAGCCACTTTCGAGCCTAGATTTTCATCATTGGGTGTCCAAATCCACTTTTTTCACTTGGAATAGCTTTATATCTTTGAAGTACAGGTGTTGGACCACATCTTTTGGATTGATGAGGACTATCAAAGTTCAAAAGAGCTTCGTTTTCACTCAGTTTACCCAATTGGGGCTATTGCTACATGATTTTGGCATCATTCTTGTCGGTTTTTGGTGATTAGAACCTCTCCGGACCAATTGGACATTTCAAATTTTTGTTTGGGCCTAGTGAGGATTGAAGATCATTGACCTCGAGCTTCAAAGATCACTTGGATTTCTCTTTCGTAGTTTCATTTTGTACTAGGGAAGTGCTCTTGTGATATATTTCTCTTCTTCTTGCATATTTAAATTTTACTTCCATTCTCCCCATATACTCTAGTTAGCAAACGTGGGTGTGGGGGAGTGAAACATGGATTTTAAAGGGAAACAAACAATAGAACACACTTCTCCATCTAAAGAGCAACTAGAGGATCCTGATTTTAGAGGAAGAGGTAGAAATGGGGTAGGAAGTAGAGGAAAAACTAGAAGAAAAAGAGCCTCAACAAGAAGAATATACCTATGAGGAACTTTTGGATGAGTTTGTTACTCATGACCAATTTGCAGACTTAAAGGAATAGACCCTTAGGATGACTAGGAAAGATCCTTCTTTTCCTCGTAAGCACAAAGGAGAGATCTCTAGGGAAGCTCCCCTTCTCAAAGACTTAAAGCCACCTACCTTTACGGGGGATGATCGAGATAGAAATAAGGATGCAATCTACACTTTTTTACAAAAGTGGCATGATTTGCATCAACTGAAGGACACCCCAATAAAGTATCGCGTGCTAGAGGTGAGTCTCTCGCTTGGCCCGCATGCTTATAAGTGGTGGATGAGTCTCAAGGAGGCGAACTCTATCCCTACAGATCGGACTCAGTTTGAAACTCTTTTCCTGAAAAAGTTTCTTCCTTAGAATGAGGAGTAGAGGAATTGGGATGAGTGGGATAGGATTACCTAGAGAGGTAGGCCTTTGACGGTCTACATATCCTACTATAGGGAGATCACTTTGAAACTTAAGGGCTTAGATGACTTCCAGAAAATAAGAGGGTTTGTTAGAGGCTTAGATAAAGCCATCAAGAGAGAGGTAAGAAGGAATGCACATAAGATGTTTGAGGAGGCAATCAAGTATGCATAGATCTATGAGGACCATAATTGTCCTCAATATACTCTTATGGAGACAGATCATACCCTCAAACCTCTTAGCACGAATAAGTTCAAGAAAAATTTTCCATTGGGGAAAAACAAAATTCTCATTAAAAAACAAAGACCACAAGGGCCTAGGTTACCTACAGATCAGTTTGAGAGGGCCAAAAGAGAGAACCTATGCAAGATACCTTGGGCATATAGTCTCCTAGAATGGAATCCATATGGATCCTAAAAAACTAAGGGCTATTATGGAATGGACACATCCAAGGAACCTAGAAGAGCTGCAGATCTTCCTAGGTTTATCAGGTTTCTATCAAAGATTCATTAAGAATTATGCCAAAATTGTTGGGCCGATGACGAAAAAATTTAAAGGGAAAGGGAAAACCTTTCATTAGGGAGACACACAGAAGCAAAGTATGGAGAAATTGAAAGTAGCAATTGCTAATGCTCCACTTTTACATATAGCAGATCCCAACAAACCCTTTGTGGTTGAGACTGACGTGAGTGATTTTGCCATAGGAGCAGTTTTAGTTCAGGATGGTTGACCAGTAGCTTTTGAGACTAAGAAACTAGAACCAACTCAGAAGAGTTACTCCGTCTATGAGAAGGAGTTGTATGCTATTGTCCATGCTTTGAAGAAGTGGCGTCATTATCTATATGGTGCCAAAGTCACAATAGTGTTTGATTAAGAGAGCATTAAGTGGCTCTCTAATCAAGCAGACCTTAAAGGTCGTAAGGCCTGATGGGAAGAGACCCTTCAGGAGTTTGATTATGAGCTTAGGTATAGGAAGGGAAAGTTTAATGTAGTGGCTAATTCACTTAGCCGCATGCCTATGCTCAATGGATTGAGTTTTACTCAAATCACTAGTGAGCTACTTGAATCCATTAGAGGAAAATGTAGGCTTGATCCTGCATATTCTGAGATCTGGGAAGCCATAGAGAATGGGGATCGTGATATACGGGTTTCCAGTGAGGAGAGAGTATCGACGGGTACTCAAGAAGGATTCAAGTGGAAGAATTACAGTGTCCGTGATGGATATCTCTTATATAAAGGTAAGGTGTGTGTCCTTAGAGATCCTGAGATGAGATGGCATATTTTGTATGAGTGTCATGACACACCTAGTGTGGGACACCCAGGAGTTAACAAGACTTATGATCTTGTTAAGAGGCAATTTTATTGGCCTGGACTTCATAAGGACGTCCTAGAGTATGTGGTTAAGTGCACTAAATGCCAGGTCAATAAAGTTGAGAGGTTGAGGATTGGAGGACTACTCCACCCATTGGACATTCCTAATGGGATGTGGGAGAGTATCTCCATGGACTTTATAGTCGGATTACCTAAGACACAGAGAGGGCATGACTCGATTTGTGTAATTGTGGATAGGTTAACCAAAATGGCTAGGTTTATTCTAACATGTACTACAGTGAAGACACTAGAATTGGCTAGGCTTTTTGTAGAGAACCTATACCGATTATATGGTCTTCCTTTAGACCTAGTTTTTAATCGGGATAGGAAGTTTACTAGCCACTTTTGGAGAGCGGTCTTCAAAAGGTTGGATACAAAACTTAACATGAGTATGGCCGAGCATCCATAGTCGGATGGGCAAACAGAGAGGGTTAACCAAATCCTAGAGGATATTCTTCGAGCATATGTGAATGAGAGGCGCATAATAGAGTACTTACCTATAGTAGAGTTTGCATATAATAGTGCCAAGCGCTCTTCCACTGGGCATAGTCCATTTATGCTTATGTATGGGTTTCAGCCAAGAGTTCCTTATGCAGTAGGATTGCATAATGAAAAAGTTCAAGTTGCAAAGGACTTCTTGGAAGAGATGAACGATATGCTTAGACTTGCCAAGGAGAGCATTAGGAGAGCTCAGGATAGGGCTAGAGCCTATGCTGACCCTCAAAGGAGAGATATCAACTTTGAGGTAGGAGAGTAGGTCTATCTTAGAGTTCCATCTAGATTTGAAACCATGAAGATAGGACCTTGTCCAAAACTATCTCCTAGGTATGTGGACCTTTCCAAATACTTAAGAGAATAAGACAAATGGCTTACCAGCTCTAACTTCTAGAGAATAGTGAAATCCATTCAATTTTTCATGTTAGCCGGCTCAAGAAAAGGCTGGGTAAATCCGACAACCTCATTCCAGATAGTGAGGTAGTAGAGCCTATTTTTGTCCAATCTATTCCACATGAACCTGAGAGCATACTACACACTCGAGAGAAATGGATGAGAAGTCACTTATATAAAGAGTTAATAGTAAAGTGGAAAGATAGTTCAAAAGATAGTGCCACGTGGGAGCGGGTTAGCACCCTTTAGAGACGGTTTCCCAATTTTAGGGTCTTTTTAAGGGGAAGGATACGAGGAAACAACAGAGAGATATGACCATGTATTGACATACAGGGGGATTTAGTGGGAGTGGTGTCTTATTATTTCTCTCTTTCTGTCAGACCTTCCAATACCATTTTTGAGCAAAAAAATGGAATTAAGGGGAAGGAAATGTTATGTAGAGTATTCTTTATGAGGTGGATGTAAGGGGTGTGAACCACCTCTTAGACATCTAAAGAAGGATACTCACATGAGTGCCAAGTGGCACTCATATGAGATACATTGGGAATTTCCCTTTATGGGTAATGAATGAGAGAGAGAGATATATAGTACTCCACGTGGTTGGGTGGAAAGAATATCTGAGAACTCTGTGCATCCTCCCCGAAGATATAGCCGACGCATTCAACTTCTCCTACCTCGGGAATAGTGCAAGAGCCTCTCAAAATAGAGAATATCATTCAAATTGTTTGAAGGTCCTAACTGTCTCCTCGATTGCTAGGTGCATGCAGTGGAATGAAATAGACTGGCCAAACCCAATGATCCATGTCCCAAATTATGGTCAATTCTTATAGAAAGTAATACATCACCTCTGAACTGTTAAGGCCTCACAAGGTATTGGTAGTGGTGATAAGGCTAGAGACAAAAAGCAAAGCCTGTCAAGGGACAACAAAGACATAGAGGGGGAGAGTGTTGTAGAGTAAAGGAGCACAGAAAAGGGAGCTCCAAAATTTTTAAAATTTTGGGCATAATTTTTTTCTTCAAATTCCTATGAAATACCTCAAGAAGCTATGTAAATGCACTAGAGGAGTCCCCTAGATGCATAAATCCCAATGATTCTAACATAATCCTTGTAACATAGTAGGAGACTAGTGTTTTTCAATAAAAAAACTTTTTGCCATTGTGAGAATTGAAGTTGAAGTTCAATTTTGCCTTTGCAGCTGATTATCTTCTTCTCCAAGAGCTTTTGTGTGTGTCATATGCTTGAAATGTTGTGTAGGATTTTTATCTACCCCTTCCTATCACTATTGAATTGTTGTAGTGCGTGTGTGAGACCTAAGGAGTTGTGGAGTGTCATATTATGTTGATGGGAACCCTCTCTTATGTTGATGTGGCAAGAAGTTCCACATGGCATCATGTAATGTATTATTCACATGCATTGAGAGACTCACACAGAGTCATGAGCGTGAGAAAGGGAGAGGGGCCTATTTTGCTCGGCGGTTGGGCAGAAAATACTATGTCGAGTCTCTCTGTGTGAGTCTGCTGGGTGAGCTTGTCAGAAGGATGGCACTCTGACATTGGTATCAGAGCCTACAGTGCCAGCTGCGCGTTCCAAAATTTGTGCTTTTCCAAGTCATTATTAGTAATGCCTTGGGCTCGAAGGATGCTTGATGGCATATTCATGACGGTGGAAATTTCTTTCATCTATCTGACGACATTTAATGTCTGTTCTTGCATGGCTTCCATAACCATTTCCAGTCTTCATCACCGATCTTTCACGTAGAGGAGCTTCCTTCAAAATGAGAGATACTCCATTTGAGAAGGCCTTGCCAGTCTGGCCCGCTTCTAGTCATCTAAGCGTGTATGACATTTCCGGAGTAAAAGTTTGCTTTGGTCGCAGATCATTAAAATTAAAAGAAGCTGTAACAAAAGAAAGAAGATTATGTAAGGCCACCTGAGGAAAGGGCGGAGGTTATGCATGATTCTTGCTTGCATCAACAGAATATTTTTGTTATAGATCTGTCATAATCTAGACCGAGATCCTAGATAGTGGAAGAAATATACAAGGCCTGCAGGAGTAGAGTTTTTCTCATGGGCAGGAAGAGATAAAAATTAAGCACATACATCCATGATTTGCTGCAAAATCTCATACGAGACTCCATGATTGAGCCCCATCGGCCAAGCTAATGACTCACTTTTGCACGCATCATCTTCACTAGAAAAAAAAAAAGCTTCCCAAATGGCTCTGCTATCATCACAGCTTGGATATCATCGGGCAACAAGACTTTCATATTTGGCTCCACAACTAATATGTCGCAAACTATAGGGAATTCATGAAGGCAGCACATTTGGTAATGGGGTGTTCAAATCGTATCATTCTCATATCCAAATCATACAGAAAAAAATTTATCGCAGTTCAGTATGTACCTTTGCTATGGATTACTCTCCTGGAGATGATGCTTCATATGAGAGGTTGAAAGTTGGAAGCCCAGTCATGATCACAGAGGCACCACCTTTTCTGAAAGTTGTAGAGCCTATGCCTATGATGTGTCCCAATAGAGGAGTTGTCATGTCTGGAGATGTTGGAAGGATAATAAGAAGAAAGCCAAAAGATGTATGGGTAGTTAGAGTTAAGGCAGGTGCATTTCTTCTTGATCAGCGCTATTTTAAACTTATAGAGGAGCAGAGCTAAAGGTCTATTTACAGGACAGGCCTGGTATTGCAGGTTTTGAAGGGAGAAGTGTTAACAATTGGCCCGACAAACCACCCATATATATCATTGAAGAGATGCTTAAGCTTGCATATGCAGTGGGAATAGTCAACATGTACATTATTAGTGTCGGAACATTGTAATTCGGACATGGCTAGAGATCTTGACACTCGAAAATCTACTAGTGGCTATATATTCACATTGGCTGGTGGAGTTATTTCATGGTGTTCAAGATTGCAGAGGATTGTTGCACTCAGTATTACTGAAGCTAAAGTGGCTTCATATAGTGGTATTCATACTATCATTGTTGCTCCTAATGGAGGAGAGATCATTAATGAATCGGCCGAAACACTCCAGGAATTTATTGATGCAACAACAGGAGTGGTGGTGGAATTTAGAAGTCACTTTCTCCTTTGTGACCTACTATTGGCACTATTGTTTATTTTCCATATACTTCGGGTTACAATTGAAATTCTATACCTAAATGAGTTCTGCTCAATTGCTATGGTCAAATCCATCATCTAGATGAGTTCCTCTATTTTACATTTGGATGATGTACCTAATATCTAGCAAGGACTCTTGTTCATCAGACATGTCTGGTATGCGCTAATGGATGTGAAAAGATCTCCCTTTGGAGAGTAGTGAGATGAATGCCATGTTCACATTCCAAAACTCACCTTCCTCATGAACTGGCTATAGGCCAAAGTCTAGAGCAGATTGATGCCTATTTAGATGTAAACAACATAAGGTGGCTCGTTCAGTCATGGGCATTTGGGAATTATTATTATTTGGTAGTATTCAAGTTTTGAAGGAATACCATGTTGCCCAACCTAGGTGCAACATGTAAAAGAGAACAACAAATGATTTGCTCAAATCGTACATAAAGTGAAAGTACAAAGGTGAATTTAGCCTCCTTCAACTTTGTCTGAGTATTCCCACATGGAGAAGATGCACATTGAGGATAGATTTTATCTCTTGAAAGCTACAGAGACAACTAACTCTCTCTCAAGCGGGCTTGGTCATAAATAAACTTTAGGTATTACTTTTTGTACACCTAGGTTAGAGGGAAACAATGCATATCTACGTTATATAGAAAGAAGAACGTTGCTCAAGAAGAATGCTGCTCTCTCTACAACGTAAGAAAAAGAAAATGCAGAGTATGCCCTCTTTTGCAACAAAGGTCAACGGCACCTGAGAGAGAGAGCATCCAAGCCCCTAATCTCCAGGCCATCCTCAAAGTTTTAGCTTCGAATGCTATTTCTAAGGAGTGAGGTGTCCTTGTTAAGCTTCAAAGAACTTGAGCAATAGTCTGCAATTGAATCATAAAGATAATTCAGGTTGAAGATGTCATGGATTTGAATCAGAGAAGAAGATAAGAAGTGAATCATGATGACTCATGTGGGATCAATGAGTTCAAGGCTTCATCGAGATTGAATGAGGGAAGCATTTTTGAATCCTTCTTCACCTTCTTTTGACTTTCTAGATATTTACATAACTTTTATGCATGTTCACTCATAGGAGGCTACCGCAAAGCATTTAAATGGTGTTATACTTTTGTCTATTTTGTTTAATAAGAAGACACATGGATGTGTGGTTGAGCATGCAAAGTATATATATATTTGATTATTTGCAAGAAATACAAGGTTATGCAACACAAATTGTGTTGCTAGCATTTTATGTTTTTGCAGGTTATGGAGTCCAGGTATTGGTTTATGGCATGCATGCCATGAGCTTGCCAAGCCCTCTGTTATATTGGATGGCCTGTGTGCCATTGAGATTATAGTAAATTTTTTTTGGGATTCCATTTCCTGGGGAAATGCTATAAAAAATTTTCCCATCTCATGGCATTATATATGCACTTGCCTTTAGGTAAGAATGTTATGGCATGATAACATGCCTTTTCTGTAAACATCAATAAGATGTAAGCATGCTTATAAGCATGTATTTGATGGACTTAGTACCATCATAGTATTATAGATAAGGCAACTTCATTAGAAACAGGATCCCTACACATAATCCTTATGGATTTAGACCATACGATTGCTAAGGAGAAGGACATGTACCTTCACCATTAGGAATGTGCACAAGCAATCCTATAGGTTATGGGAAGTTGCATATAGGTACGGGAGATATATATATGATACGGGGTATTAATAGGTATACCCAAAGAGTGACTAGTTTCACTCATGCACATCACTTGAGCAAGTAGTGAAGCATTTTTGTTATACTAGTAAGGAAACCAATTAGATGGGATCACAGATATGGGCTTCATGAGATAGCATCGACGGGTGCTTATGTGATTCGAGTGATGGTTAGGAAGGCGACAGGCATGGCACTAGCTCTATGGTATAGAGCATAGATCCCTTAGTCAGGAATAGTTGGGGTACCCAATACATATATATGTATATCAGGATCTACAAAGAGGTACTTAGACCTAGTCTTTGTACCTAGGAACAAGTTGGTTTGGAACAAAAAGGGATATCCAATGTCACTTGTTGACTAGAACCAAACTATACTTGTTCGAGGACATGGGACTCATTTGAGTCCACTGACATGATTTTAGGATATGGGATTCATTAGAGTCCACCTATATGTTCCATTACATGTATATGGAATATATATTCGGTTTAGTGTAGGTATGACACCGTGAATTGGAAGAAGTTTTCACTAGTATGGGATGGTGGAAATGACTTCCCTTTGAGCACTCTTCTTCTATGGCTAGGGAGAAAAGGACTCATCATTCATGGCATCATGTCTCACTAGATAAGAGGAGAGCTCTTAGTAGACATCTCCTTAGGATTGGAAGTTATCCTTCATAGTTTAGGAAATATTTATTCTTCCAACAGAGAATATGATAGGGGATTTTATCACCATTGGTATCACATACTCATTTTGAGCTTTTCATGAAGGATAATTCCATTAGTTGATGGGATCGTATAGATCCATACACAGAGGATGGTTGGCATGGTATCTTTAATATGGAGACACATGTGTTTATGGTATCATGTTATATCATTACTGACCATTTTAGTAGAGGGCTTTGAACATTATTAGGAATTTATTTTCTCCACTCTTCACTACATACACCTTCATTAGTTATGGAAGATTTATTCTTCATCTTCATATGAATGTATATAATGAGGGATTATGCATTAGTTATGGAAGAGGGGACTAAATGGATTCACAAGTTTCTCTTTCAAGGAAAGGAGAAAGTGGGAATTAGCTTAGAGATCGAGGAGAGATCTCACTTTAGCTCAGAGGTCTCACTTTAGCTCCTGTTCTTTGAGAGAGAAAAAAGGAAAGGAAAACATGATTTCTTCCTATGAGAAGAACAGAGTATGTTTTCCCTTTGGAGAGAAGAGGTGTTTAGAAACCATCTCTTAGTCTACATTCTAGAAGGAATTCATTTATTCTACTTTTCAATGTAATTTTCCTTCACATGGGAGTTTGATTCTCCATTATTTTGGAAGGAAAATTATGGAGAACTTATGTGCATGTTCTCAGCTATGGATGAGTAGAGAAAATGGATTCAATAGAATCTCTTTCAAAGGGAAAGGGAAAGTGGAATAGATTCCACTACCATAGCTCTTTTCCTTATAAGAGATTACAGAGAGAGACAGAGAGAGTTTCACTTTCTCGTTTTGGCTCTTTAGATAGAAGGGGCACTCTTCTATCAAAGACGAGGGAGATCAAATAATCATGATGGTTAGATTGAGTCTCACATGGAGACTCTAAAGAGAAGTAGTTATCTTTATTTCTAGTGATGGTCCTTGACTAGATGAGATGATCTAGTAATTGACATGAGTGAGACTGGGAGTTGAGTATGATTCTTCTCTTTAGGGTTTTTAGAAGATAGGGATATATCTAACCTACTGGGGTACCAAACTCTTAGTTGGTGTTACATCATGAGCATGATGTGTAAACATCAATTAGGAGGATGGTTCATTAGGGATTTTCTGAATCTCAAAGGGAATGCTTTTTGCATTCATATGGCAAACTACAGGGAAGAGAATATTTTAGAGTTTGCACTAGTGCCAATAGATGCTCTTCCAATAGATTTTATTCCAAAGGTAATGGACAATAAACCACAAACTTCTTAGTTGGTGAAATGTAGAGATTGCATTTTACTACCAAGAAATTCCTATGTATGAGCTACATGATGGATGTGCATAGCTCACAAGGTAGCTTAGATTAAACTATTACTTGTGATTACACTCAAGGTTAGGAAGACCTAGAGTGGTATGAGGGCAATCTATCATTTAGTCTTAGATGGGTTTGGAATCACTTGTTACGGGACTTTGTTCTATATCTTAGAGGATTCTATGGTTTACTATCTCCATTATGATATGGTCAAGCCTATAAGCTTGGCACCTTACACTTGCTTTTCTTACTATTACTCCATAGAGAAAACATCATATGGACTTAGGTCATTCTGAGGATGTTATATGTCATGGGAGTGATAGCTTGGAAGTTGAGTGTATATGGGAGATTCTAGGCACCACTCAGATGGTTTCCCACCTTTGAGATAATCTCATATGAGACTCCTTAAGGGGAAGGATACAAGGAAACAACACACAGAGATGACCATGTACATAAGAGTACATGGGGTTCAGGGGAGTCCGAGCACTTTCTTCTACCATTACAGACATTTCATCTACATTTTCGAGGATGAAAATGCTGTTAAGGGGAAGGAATTGTCACATTATGTTGGTGGGAACTCTCTCTTATGTTGATGTGGCAAGAAGTTCCACATGACGTCATGTAATGTATTATTCACATGCATTGAGAGGCTCACAGAGAGTCATGAGCGCGAGAAAGGGAGAGGGTCCTGTTTTTCTCGGTGGTTGGATGGAAAATACTATGTCGAGTCTCTGTGTGTGAGTCTGCTGGGTGAGCTTGTCAGAAGTATGGCACTCTAATATGGAGCAGGTGTTGGTGTTTCTCACCATTCACTATTTTGCTCATAATTTGAAGTACATTTGTTAGATTCGACTGAAAATACCACCATTAGATGCGCCTCATTGAGAGCTTCGAAAACTCGATATTGACCATATTTGGAGTTTTGAGATGAGAGAAAAGTTTGAATTTGTGCTTACTATTATAATAGGTATCACGACATGCATTTTCAGAGAATTAGTGAGTTGGAGAGGTAGTTGAGACATGTTACATGCATTGTAGCATTGACACTTCACTTCCCATAACGTGTGCACATGTCTTCATACACTTGGTATGTATAATCTCTCAGATTGATAATTCAACGTGTATTAATCCACCACTATATGCATTTGTGGGGTGATTGAGGTACAGTCTCATCGACACAAGTCCTTAAGGCTTCACGACTTAGGTACACACTAGATCTATCAAATATTTCATGTTAGCCGACTTAAGAAAAGATTAGGTGAATTTGACAACCTAGATAGTGAGGTAACATAGCCTATTTTTGTTCAATCTGTTCCACATGATATTGAGAGGATACTATGCACTCAACAATAACAAATGAGGAGTCATTTATATAAAGAGTGACTAGTAAAGTGGAAAGATAGTGCTACTTTTGCTTCGAGCAACTAAAGACGGGTGGCCCTTTAACTGCCGATGTGTGCCACACCTTGTGAAATTTTGAAAAAAGATTATCTGGATGAGCTGCTCATGCACAAGAAGATGATAATGAGTCGATTCTCTTTCTTCAAAGAATTTCCTTGCATGCACTCCAAGGAAGCTCTCCATGCAAGCAAGGCGATGACCTATCTTTTTTAAGAAATTCGATGAGCAAGCTCCTTCTCACAATGGTAGGCCCATGTAGACCAATGTAAGTCGTCCAATGGTAGGTCAATGTATGCCTAAATAGAAATATAAGATACCAAGAATGACAAAGCCCAAAGGTCTACTAAGGATAGAGACTAGGTAGGGAAGGTTCTAAGGCTGAATGAAGAGAATAATTTAAATCTACCATAGCGAGCATGACCATTGCCATCGGCTATAGAGCACAATCAGGGTGCGCAAAGACCCTCCAACCGAGGGGAACTAGTTGTCTTCTAGACGAGGGATATCCTATCAATATAGCCCACATGGCGTGAACTAGGCCTAGCTTGCCCCCAAAAGTATGCCCTTAGCCAATTTAGTAAGTGTTGGTGGGTGCTTCAACCTCGTTTTCTCAATGGATGGAGGAACTTCATTCATGATTTAAAATCCCAAAATATCATAACTATCTTGTGTTCTATGTGAAAAACACTATCACATACACATGTAGCTAGAAGAGAGTGAACTCATCCTTAGAGTAGTGAACTCATCCTTAGAGTAGGGTTGGTGAGAGTGTTTTTTTTCTTTTTATTCGTGATGCATTCTCCTTGTTCTGTCTTCGGGCCTATTCCACATAATGAAAGGAACATTCGCTCCCCAAAAAGTGTCCAATCAATGATTGACATTTGTTCCTATGGTTTTAAAGAAGATAGAAACCTACCTTGAAATGTTATACGTGGAAAAAATCGTTGCTTCCCGTTTCACTTCAGCAAATTTTTTCTACTCTTACTACATTCACATAACCCACAAACACTAAACATATTCCATTCGTTCCACTCATCCATGACTAAGTGAGGGTCGATCACTCTATTATTTAGCATGGGAAAATCCTCCACGTTTCATCTTTGTCCCCTGGCATTACGCGAGACCAGGCTCACAGACGAGACCTTTCGTCTCATTGAAAGAAATCGGCCTAAACCCTAAAGCTTCTTTCAATGTCCATCGCTATCTGGCCGGTTTGTGCTATGTTTGAACCCTAACGTAAAGGGTGGTTCGATCTCAGCCTGTGTCTGGTGCTGGTGATGAGTTGAGATTATCCTTGCGCTTGGAATAGGGCTTTTGTATTGGTGTACGCTTCTGTCCCGTACGGACGCGTGCTCTCATATAACGGTCCTTGATGAAGAAAAATACTTTCATGCCAGTCGCTAATCCTGGCTCTGAAGCGCCTCTGTTATTCTGTTCGGTGGACAGCGGATCTATGATGTTTTTTTTAATGCGTTATCTTTCTGTAGTGACCATTCTGGTCTGTGCAGAAGAAAATTTTTGCTGAGGTTCGCATGAATCACGTTGTAGTGTTACTGTTTCCTCGTTCTCTGCTAGGCTACTTGCTCATTTATTGTCTTCTTCGAATGCTGATATTTGAATTGATGCTGCGTCGACTGACAAGTTTTGCTGCTTGGGGGTCGTACTGTCTATTTTTTATTCTTTTAGAATGAACCCTTTGGTACTTGCAAAAAGTAGTTCCTCTACAATACTTCCATTGTATCAGAATTATGTACGCTATTTAATTTTGTTGTCCGCTGTTACTTGAGACTGCAGAAGAGAACCTACAAGTTATATAATTATGGAGCTGAGGTATTGTTGTGCAGTGTTTACAGGATCGTCTAATCGAATACTCTCATTGTAGACGCAGATCGTGTTTTGTCATGCAAGCATTGGCATGCATTTGCTCGGCGTATCTTCTTAGGGCCATTTATTGTGCAGAGCATATTCAAAGCTAACGAGTCGGACTGTAATTGAGAAAGTTGTCTCTGGGATGGTCAAGCCGCACGACGTGCAAATTGACAAGTAACACTATCGGATGGAGGCAGTGTTATGTGACATGCTTTATACCTCTTGAGCACGACAGCATTTATGCTGTAACACCCTCTTTTATGGTAGCGGTTTAAATTTTATGCATTGTGCCTTATGGAATGCCCACTTGCATTTAGAATGGAGTTATTCTTGGTTGAACGGGCCTGATGTTTTTCTGTCCGGCGAATTATATCTTAGTCAATGAAAGGAGTATCGTTAGCAACAGGATAACTTTTAATATTCGATTGTGTAACGAAGTTGAATTCTACCGGTAAGTTCTCAATATTTTGCAATTATCTGTTTCTCTTTTAATAGATCTCAAGCAATTCAAAGATCGTAGATTGTTTTATCAGAATAGAGTCAGTGACACGATGATCCGTTTCTAGAAAATTTAAGGTTTAACGTTACTCGATCCAACAAGCAGGTTGAATAACCAATGGTATGATGGGTATAACTAACTAGTGGCGCTCAGTGATACGGTTTACGTACATCGTGAGATGGGCAATCGGAATGATGTGGTTTAGGTGGGCAATCGGAATGATGTGGTTTAGGTGGGCAATTGGAATGATATGGTTTTTCGTACGTCATGAGATGGGCAATCAGAATGATGTGACATTAGATGTTGAGATTACGGTCTCTAGCAGGAGAAATCAGGCTCTTAGTCGGTATTGTCATCGCAATTGCAATATGGAATGTTCAACATTTGTAAGGTACTGGTATGGAATCTACAGGACGTGTAATTTCATTGATGAGTGAAGTTCATTTGACGAATGTAAGTCTGGGTACTACATATGCACGGTACATGTTCTATGTGATGGCACATTAACTCTTCTTGTTTCTTGGTCCCGCAGTTTATGGGGTTTCTCAAGATCTCATGCACTATTGCTGATAAACGAGGGTTGAAATATGTATTTTTGTTAGAAAGTCTGTGACAACAAACATCCGGATTATCAAGCTTATAACACTTACTGGATCTTTATGCAAAGACATCTGTGGCAGAACATCGCATAGTGTAGGGGGAGCGGGGGAGAGTTAATATCATCTCACCTAAATAACTTGGTCTTTTACGAATGGATTATGATATAGAAAAGTATTGATAGAAACCGTTCTTATAGTGAGCAAGGGACAAGAGTGCTGTATGCTCACAGGAAATTATGTTTAAAGTGCAAGACATTGTTGTTAGCGGTCTTCCGTTGTCAAGAAACAAACTTTTCCATGCGTCATTTGTGTATGCAAAGATGCCCTATAAGAAATCTAAATATGTAGGGGGCTATCTTGAACAAAATGAGCTCTGCATATATTCTCCAAATTTAAGAGCCCCCTATGAAATAGGCTTTAACAACTATTAGAATCAGTCACGTAAAAGTAAGAAGTTGGATGCAAACTCAAAATCACACGGGCTAGAGTGGGGTAGTTTGGATGAGTAACCTCGAAGAATGCCTTCAATCTTTCGCTTGAGCATTAGATTGAAACTTGCTCTTTCACCAACATGCACATTCGTATGCATACACAGAGACATTGATGTTGAATGATCTCTTCAGGAGTGCCTTAAATTCTGGTTCGATTTTTTTTTCAGTTGGAGCTTTTGAATCTTTCTTGTTCAATATGCACGTTCAAACACATCCATAGGCGTCGTAAAGATATGCAATACGCATATGCATATTTGTGTACGCGCACGTACATGTAAGCATGAACTCTGCTTACATACGTACATGTGCACATGAATATATGCACATGTGCGCACATGTACACGCATATGCATTTATAGATACATAGGCACTTATGTATACATATCTACATATAAATGCATGTACATGTGCATGTACAAACACATGTGCACGTGCACATGTACATGTATATAGGTATAAACATATTTTATTTGTAGAAAAAGCTTTGAACATTATGTTTAAGTCATTTGGGACAGGATCTGCTAATATTGAATTCGACTTAGGCATGGGTGGAGTCTAAAGGGTTATGAGGTGTGAGTTCTCCAATATTTGCCTTTGGTTTTTTTAAAGATTGTTTTTTAATTCAGTTGACTTTTTGGACTACTTTCTCTTTGCCATCTTTAGAATTTTCTCATGACTTCTTTTACCACTTTGGTCTCACTAGATGCTTGTTCTGTGTCTCGATTTCCTTGTTGGGCTTGTTGTGAAGCCTAAGCTCTAGTGATTGCATGCATGGGAGCTAATGTGGATGGAGTTTCGTTTGAGTTTTGCACTCTGCTCTAGTGATTGCATGCATGGGAGCTAATGTGGATGGAGTTTCGTTTGAGTTTTGCACTATGCTCTAGTGATTGCATGCATGGGAGCTAATGTGGATGGAGTTTCGTTTGAGTTTTGCACTATGTGTAGCACATTTATTGCTGTTATCTTTTGAGGCATTAGCGGGATTCTTGAGACATTCATGTAGAATGTGCTTTTCACAACGCTTAGAACAATGTCTTTGAATGTTGAGATAGTGTGGTTGACTTCTTGGTGGGATGTGGGCATTCATGTGTGAAATGAGCTCTTTGGCATCAATCACAAGATCGTCTAGGGTTTATGGCCTCATTTGTTTCATTTGGTGTTTAGGATTGGTATTGGTGAAATGAAGTTCCCAACCTTATTATTGTGACGGGGCTTCATATTGGTATATCTCATTGTGTTTTGGGCCTTGTGTAGTAGGTAGGGCTATTCTCTGCTGTGAGACTAGGGAAAACTATTTGCATTGGGGTCATTCTCCACATCAAATGAGAAATTGATAAAGCCTATATGGATTATCTTCCTCACATACTTGATTGATACCACATTGGTAGGGGGTGGAGGTCGTTAACATAGCACTAGTTGTGATCCAAGTTATGCTTGGTATTGTGGTTGGTAATTCTGTGCTGGCCTATAATAGGGTTGCTATTTGTATTGATTTTGATACCTATATGGTTGTTGATATGGCTGTTGATAGTCTTATTTGATTGTTTCTTTATTACAAGGACAATTTTGTGCTATATGGTTTGTGTAGTTTTTGGTGGTATAGTTTTTGTGTTGTAATGCGAGCTTGTTTATGGCATTTTGGGTTGAATGAGGTAAACATTGGCCATATGATCATTGTCGCATGCGTAATCATTGTCGCATGTGTAATATTGTTTGATAGCATTGATCTTTTGATTTTGCATATTTTGTAAGTTTCTTCCTAACTTTTGTGCAATTAATTTAGGTAATTCCTCTATTGACAATGAAGGTTTTGATGTCACACTTGTTGCATCATCCGATCTTTTATAGAGCTTTAATAATTCTAGCTCTTCTCTTAAGTTATTTTTATGTCTATGCACATTAATCTAGGGTGTTTGGCTCTTTCATGTATACATGATTGTAGTTTTGTGCTCAAGAGGTCATTTAAAAATTGCAAGACTTGTATGGCTTGTGTAGGTAGTTTTGGGATTAGGCATCCTTCTATGTACTACTTGAATCTACATCTTCGTCTTCCATGATAGATGATGTCCGTTGGGGTTTGGCTTGTTGCGACATATGGGATCTATGATGATATACGAGGTTTGTCATCTATTGCGTGTTTGGTTTGTCAAGTCAGAGCAAAAAACATAGTTTCTTTGATGTGTCTAGTATGTAGAGACGACATTGGGAGGCCTATGTCATGCTATAGATGCACTTGCAAAATAAGATCTTTTTTGGTATGCTATTGATTCACGCAGATTTCAAAAAATGTTGTCATATTTGTGTAGGCTTCGAGCTCAAGGTAAGCTTGCATTTTAGTAGTATAGATAGAGAAATTAACAAATAAGCGGATAAATGGAGAGAGAGAGAAACAATCAAACAAACAAATAAACAAAGAGATAGACACAGAGATCGAGACGGAGATATCACTTGCTCCAAAAGCCATGGTTGAGGATTATTCCTAATCCTCCCTCTTAGGGTGTGGTTTAACCATCTCTTTTCATTTTAGAGATCATTATCCTCCATGATCAATCCTTGATCTCCCCTTGAATGTTTGTCCTTACCCTTGCATAATCTCTTGAACCTTATTGTTCTCAACCTTGGTTTCTTGAACCTTGCCTTTTTTCTTCTTGGCCACTTAAATATGGAATTTCCTTGTTCGCAACCTTGGTCTCTTGAGCCCTTGCTCTCAACCTTGGTCTCTTGAACCTTGCCTTTTTGCTTTGCCACTTTCCTATGGATTTTTGCCTTGCTCGCAACTTGGTCCCTTGAGCCCTTTGTTCTTAACCTCAGTATCTTGAGCATGGTTCTCACCCATGCTAGGTATCTTGGATCCTTAATCCAGTGCTTTAATTTGAAAGTTCTTCTTGAGAGCTTTCTAATGGTACCTTATATGTCCAAATCAACCTACAGGATGGGAGCTACACTCCAATCTTTGTTGGGCACATTTGTGAAAGCGACATGTGCATCTTCTATCCACCTTGCTCAAGCGTACTTTATAAGCTTTGATACGAAATGTGGGAATTGCTCATGATCTACTTGATATGAGTATGATGGGCTAACCACTTGCCCTAAAAGGCATGGTTAAAGATTACTTGTACCTAATTCTCCCTCTTAAGGTGTGGTTCAACCATCTCCCCCTTGTCATTTCTTGAGTTTAAGACACACACAAGAGAGATATATGTTTATATATATACACAAACACATACAGAGAGATAGAGATATAGATAAATAAAAGGATACCTAGATAGGTAAATGGATTGATTGATTAATCAAATGACTTGTTGATTCATTTTATGATTGAGTGATTGATTGATAGATCTATAGATAGGCTTGCATGTGGGTGGATAGGTAGATAAAAAGATAGATAGATAGATGGATGGATCGATGGATGGATAGATATATGAACAGATAGACATATAGATGTATAAATCCATAGATAGATAGTCAATTAGTTATTAAGATAGACAATTGGATAGTTAGTTAGTTAGATAGGAAGATAGATAGGTAGATAGATAGATAGATAGATAGGATGGATGGATGGATGGATGGATAGGTAGATAGGTATGTAGATAGGTAGATATGTAGATAGATAGATAGAGAGATAGTTAGATAGAGATATGGATAGGTATGAAGACGAATAGGTAGATAGATAAATAGATAGACAGACAAATAGATAGATAGATAGAGATATAGTTATATAGATATATGGATAGGTATAAAGATAGATAGGTAGATAGATAGATTGGCTGATTGACTGATAGATAAATAGATAGATATATAGGTAGGTAGATAGATAGATAGATAGATAGATTGATAGAAATATATAGATAGATAAATGGGTATGTAGGTAGGTTGGTAGTAGGTAGGTTGGTAGATAGATAGATAGGTAGGTTGGTAGGTAGGTAGATAGATTGATTGATAGATTGATTGATAGATAGATGAATAGATAGATATATAGACATATAGATAGATAGGTAGATAGATAGAGAGAGAGAGAGAGTTAGATAAGAGATATGGATAGGTATAAAGATAGATGGGTAGATAGATAGAGAGATAAACAGATAGATGGATGGATGGATGGATAGATAGACATAGGTAGGTAGAGAGAGAGAGAGAGACACAGAGAGAGAGAGAGAGGTATAAAGATAGATAGATAGATGGGTAGATTGATAGATTGATAGGTAGGTAGGTAGGTACATAGATAGATAGAGAGATAGATAGAGAGACATAGATAGATAGAGATAGATAGAGAGAGATATGGATAGATAGGTAGATAGGTAGGTAGGTAGATAGATAGATAGATAAATAGATAGATATAGATAGATAGATAGATAGGTAGGTAGGTAGATAGATAGATAAATAGATAGATAGATAGATAGATAGAGAGAGATAGAGATATGGATGGATATAAAGATGGACAAGTAGATAAATTGATTGTTTGATTCTTAGATTGATTGATTACAAGATAGATAGGTAGATAGATAGATAGATAGATAGATAGATAGATAGATGTGTGTAGGTAGGTAGGTGGGGAGGTTGGTAGGTAGATGTATGTAGGTACGTAGGTAGGTAGATATATCTATATGTAGATATATAGACAAACAGATAGATAGGTAGATAGATATATAGATAGATAGAGATATAGATAGATATACAGAGAGATAAGTAGATAAATGGATTGATTGATTGTTAGATTGATTGATTACAAGATAGATAGGTAGATAGATAGAAAGATATATAGATAGATAGATATGTGGGTAGGTAGGTAGGTAGATGGATGGAGGGGTGGATCGATGGGAAGGTAGGTAGATAGGTAGGTAGGTAGATAGATAGACAGACACATAGACGAGCAGATGGAGGGATGGATGGATGGATGGATAGATAAGTAGGTATATACATAGATAGATACATAGGTAGGTATGTAGGTTCTTGTTGAGGATTGAAAACAAGAAAGCATAAGAAAGAAGTGAGGAAAACTAGGCCCCAAAATTTTCAAGAAATGGCTCGTTTACTTTTCCCAAAATCCTTTGTAAGACTTGAGAAGCATTGTAAATGCTCTAGAGGAGTCCTCCGGATGCATGATCCCCGAAGATCATAATATTGCCTTTATACAATAGTAGGAACTTAGTGATTTATAGAGAGTGCTGGTCTCTTATGTGAAAGGACCAAATTTAGGGCACATGTATATAAGTCACTTGTGACTTTTGTGTAGACTTTTTGCCAATTGAAGAGCTAAATCGCAAAAAATTTGAATTTTCTTTTTATTTTTTTTGTGTACCTTCTTCATGAGCTTGTGTGTGTGTTTGAGGTGTGGAATACCCCTTCATCTCTTTTTGCTGTTAGTGTGTGTGTGAAGCACAAGAAGTCTAGAAGTGAGAGTAGGTGTTTCTCACCACTCTGTTTTTTGGCCATAAGTTGAAGCACAAAGGTTGGATTGAGCTAAAAATACCACCATTGGATGTGTCTTGTTGAGAGATTCAACATGAACCCACTATTGTATTCAAGCATTGGAGTTGAGAGATATTGCTTGATTTGTGTCCACTAGTGCATCAAGTATCACAATACACTCTTTTGTGTAAGAGGTGTTGTGTTAGTTTGATGTTCCCTTTTTGCATTCATTACTTGTTCCTTTCCCACATTAACCATCATTCATGCACTTGACCACGTCAGCTCTTAGATTGATAAATTAATGCGTGCATCAACCCACCAATATATGTTTGTGCCTGATGATTGAGATTTAGTCTCTTTTATCATAAATCGCTAAGACTTGGTGACTCTAGGTAGACATGTTTTTGGTGCCGTTGTTGAGGAATCAAGCTTACATCAAGGTGCCTACGTGATGGTTAAAGCGTTGTTGAGGAGGTAGTGATCATGTGGAAGTAAATTTCACTAGCTTGGCAAGTCGCAAATCTTTTGCACTTGTTGCTTCATACACCTAGTGCGTGTGTGATAAGTTTTTAGGATTAAGTTAGGAGTGGAGGAATTACGTTTGGGGTAGATCAATCACAAATAAAAAACAATTTGTCATTTTCCACCTTTTCCTTGAGTCATTGGTCATGACTAGAGACTAAAAAACCAAGTATCATGACATTTAGTTCACTTGTATTTGCAAGTATCATGGAGCTCCCAGAATGATGAGTATCGCCAATCTTGTATTGCATGGAGCTTAGCATATAGCGAGGTTCTAGAGCTAAAATTTGAGGAGATTACTCTTTTAGGTGAGCAGTTCATTGTGAATAGAGATGACGTGCCTTTGAGACCAATGATCAATGCAAGAGCTTTTTCTAGATGGGGAATAGACTTTGTTAGACCCATTAATCCCCTAGCAAGAGGATCTCATGGAGAGTAATAGCATAGTAACAATAGGCTACTTAACACAATGGGTGGAAGCCAAAGCTACTAGGATAAATGATGCTTAAACCATCGTAAAATTCTTATTTGAAAACTTCACAAGAGTTGGACGACTAGTTGAAATAGTCAGTGATAAAGGTACAAATTCTATCAATAAGGTCATGGAGTCACAAATGAATGAGTTTCTAGTGATTCACAAAAAGTCAGCACCCTATCACCCATAAGCGACGAGACAAGCCAAGAGTTCAAATAAGGTATTATGCACAATTCTTACAAAGATAGTTAACAACGGTAGATCTTAATGGGATAAAGAATTGTATCATGCGATTTGGGCATTTTGAGTAGCTTATAAAATGGCTATTGGAACCACACCTTTTAATCTCGTTTATGGCCAAAATGCAATATTACTATTCTTGATTCCTAGTTAGCGAGTAGCCCATAAATTTGAATGGACAAGACATGAGCTGTCCAAACAATTGGATCAAATGAAGAAATTGCATGAAACTAGATTACGAGCAGTAGCAAGCATTTATGCAGCTAAGAGAAGAAAAAAGACTTACTATGATGCTCACATCAAAGACAAAGGACTTAGGTTGGAGACCTAGCGTTAATCTACACTTTGAAACATCATGCCAAAAAACTACAATAGCGGGGCTATGATCCCTTGATCAGAAATTGTATCTCCTAAGTGGAGCCAATAATTTAGCTACATTGGATGGAGACATATGTTCAAACTATATGAGCAATTGTAGAGTGAAAAAATACATGGAAACTGTGACAAAACAAACGTTGATCAAACTCTTAGGAGCTCAAAATGGAAAGAGGGAAGAGGAGAGAATAAGAGAAGAGGCAATACTAGAAGCATTATAACAAATTAAAAAAATGAAAGCAATGGATTAGAGAGTGAGATGAGAGGTACTTACGAGGTGAAGAATCCATTCCCATAGCAAATTATCACACCAAAAGTATCAAAACCCTTGGATGCCAAGTGACAACCTTATTTAAACCTAGGGATTGGAAAGGAGGAATACCAGTTGGTAGATTCCTTAATTGATACAGGAGCAGCCCTAAGTAGTGTACATGCTTTCTTTAGTGGAAAAATTAAAGATGTCACTCACTCCTACAAAGGCTTATATGATTGGAATTGGAGGTAATATCATTGAATGCCTACGAGAAGTAACATTGTCCTTACACTTAGGGAACAATATGATGCAACAAATATTTTTGTCTGTAACGACTCCGATATACTAGAACTAGTTTAGGATAGGATTGGATTTATGAATATGAGGTTACGATACATCTGGCCCAATGATATATGTAAGCAACAAATGCTTTATTACACATGGCATACAAAGAAGCAAGTGCATCCCAAGCTTGTTTTGAAGTATTGCATGATTGGATGTGTAGAATAATATATGTTGCTTCATAGAAAGAGCAATCAATGCATGAGCTTGAGCATCCTTTCATCCCTTCTAAGTTTCTCTTGCATAGGTGGAGAAGGCATAGTCACTATACTTGAAGAAGATATTGGATATATGACAATAGGTTGTAGTAGAAGAACCACCGCGTCGGTTGTTGACATCTGTCACTATGTTCTATAGCTGCTTTGCAACAAGAACATGCTTCATCATGTAAGAATACATTGGATATTTGGTCCCATCAAGCTTATCTTTAGCTTGAAGCATGCCAAACAAGTTATTATTGCTTGCCATTGCACCAAACAAATCAAAAGTAGAAAGATATGAACTTCAACAAAGTTGAAATGTAGCTCACAGATTGTAAATCTGATGCCAATTTTGTTTCATGAATGGCTTTGAATGTGGGATAAAAGCTTAGAGCACTTGGTGCAAATGAATTTTGAGTGCTCAACTTTGTACTTTTATGCTTCCGAACTGATTTACATTATAGCTAAGTGCACGTGATAATAGACACATAGAAAATATGTTTAGAAGGAGATGAGCTTGCTTTGATAGCATTGTTGGGTGTGCGAGAAAAAGAAAATAGAAATACACACAAGAGCAAAGAAGGAGATCGATGCACAAGGCACACGATGGCCAGAAGAGGTCTTTGTGGATGGATGATCAATTAAAAGAGAATGAATATAGTGAGTGCTATAAGTGAATTTCCAAGTACTGTGTACCACCACATATGAGTATATCATGTATATGTGGTTAGATGGGGAGAACTCCTCTAGCCAACACTAGAGTAAAAGATGCCCACATACAGGGAAACGATTCACATCGAAGCTACTCAAGCTACACAAGTGTAACACTATTTCTATAATGACATGTTCAACTTTGGAATGTTAGTGGTTTGTTACCTACTTTATATTAATGATATATGTTCACTATGATTTCTTTTTTCTATTAGGAAAATAACGACCTTCATGATTCAAGTACATGCCTTTGTTAGAAACAAATCAATATACATGTTTTTTTGTCCAAGTAATAAGATGGTTCCTTTTCGGAATATGGTTCTTGAAAACCCAAAAGTTTTTCCTCAACTAAGGGTCTCTCAAGGTTTGACATGCAACTAGAAAATATCTAACATTATAATACAAGGCTAAGGATTCATCAACTAAGGGTCACTCAATACCAATTCGTAAGTCTAAGATACTTGAGATGATCAAAGACTCCAATACAAGACTATAGTAAAGACACACAATAGTTTCACCCCTTGCTCCATGTGTGAGCATACATTGTTTCATGGGAATTATCAAAAGCTCAAAGGACTCCATGTATTATGTTCATTTGTGGTAAGAAGCTCAAAGCAGTCTATCATTATGTCAATCTTTGATGTGCTTCCAACAACATTGGTTTTTTGATATTCTTCAAATATTAAACTATAGCCTCTCAATCGATCATCATAATACTCTAAAAACATGGCTTAATATCTATCATCGTGTCCCTTGCCAAAGCAATAGAATTATAGATCCTCTTCAAACCAATCCTCTCAACTACCATGCTTGTATGCATGTTGACTAATCCATCTAGTGACTTTTAGAAACATCTAGAGGAAGCTATCCTAGAGCATATTTTTCATTTTGCACGATTTCGAGTCATTCAAGCTTAATTTCTCTCCTTTTACACCAAAAAAAAAGGAAGTTTAAACATAATCATTTAAAGCAATTGCTTCAATCATGCCATTGCCTCTCCAACCATCCAACATAATGACATTGTAGAGCGAGATTACCTAGTATTGTGTATATATCTTAGAGTGCAATTAATCCTTTTGTACTAAGCTAAAAGCTGAAAACCAATTTTAACTTCGTCTATCTCACCTACATAACTTTCCTAAAAAAATATTGAAGCTAACTTCTTTCTACCTTATATTATGTTGAATTTCCAAGGGAAAAAGCTTGCAATTTTAACCTCTGGAAGCTGTTCAAAGCACACCCACAATTGAATGTCACTTCTCTTGTAATACTACACAAGATGAACTTGGAAGTCCATAAATGCAAAAATAAGGTCTTACCAAAGAAAATTCCATAGTTTCACTTCCCTCAACTTCTTTTACCATCAATCCTAGTCCAAGAAAACCCATCCATGCCAACGTCGAATGAGAACAATGTGATACACACAAGAATGGAAACCAAAATGCACATTTAAACAATTTTCACATCCATAAAAACCATAATGTTAGGAATCATGCATAATGTAACAAGTGAAATACAAGCTATTAAGATTTGTATAGGTTCTTACATGGATGCATGAACATTTTTAATTGTTCCTTTGCAATCATATGATGTTATAGTCAGTATGTCTTTCGATCATCACTATAATACATGCATTGCCTATCATAAACACACATTTGATTTTAAATTTAATGGTCAAATTATTTTTCATGTATGACTAATCGACCATTATGAATTTATGGTGATGCCCTTCAGATTTACAGATGCACTTGCTAAATTGACCTTAAATTTGGATATCATCATATATGTATGATGCATAGTGATATTTACAAGACCACCTTTAGGACTCTGACCAACCATTATGAATTTATGGTAATGCCCTTCAGATTTACAAATGCACTTGCTACATTTATGTGCATGATGAATAATATCTTTCTTGATTATCAAGGTTTGTTCTTGTCTTCTTTGATAATGTACTTGTTTATATTAAGAATGAAAATGAGCATGAAAAACCTTTGGAGATAGTCTTTGATTTATTACATAAGACCACATCTTATGCCAATCTTGAAAAAAGTTTCTTTTTTCCAAAGTGTACTTGAATATCTAGGAGATATCATTTCGAGTCACTGAGTACATGTAGGCCTGAAGAAAATAAGATCAATTGTCGAATGGTGTATCCCTCAATCTGTGATGATGTACAATCTTTTATGGGGCTGACCAAATTTGCTCACAACGCACTGTGACTATCAATGAACATGTTGGTGGCAAAAGATAAACCAACACCCAAATCAGCCATAAGGCATCTAAGCGAGACACACTTAACAATTGCTAACAAAGCTACTCTACACTCAACCTCACAACTAGAAGTGACAAAAGTAGGCTGCTTCTTGCTCAACCAAGATATGCATGAGCTACCAAGCATGAAGCAAAAACCACTAGTGGACAAATGAGTATCATAGCAACCAGCCGAGTCATAGTAAGAAAAAACATGAAAATCTAGAGGTATCGATCCGCCTTTGCGATAAAAGAATCCAAGTAGCTGGGTACCATTCAAGTAGCAAAAGATGTGCTTAACTACCTACCAATGCTTCACACCTGGGCAATGCATAAACCTACTCATCTATGAGACAACAAACTGAATATCAGGCTGAGTTATGCATAAGTAAATCAAGCATCCAATAGCCTACTGATAGAGACAACATCAAATGCATCTCTGGCATCATGAAGGCTCAACTGTAAAGTTATTTCCATAGGAGTGGCAATAGGTCTGCAATCTTCAAGGCCAAAACATTGCAATAATGTGTCGATATATTTTGTTTGACACAAAGCTATTCAGCCATCAACTTTCATAAATTGAATGCTCAAATAATGATGCAAATGCCCCAAATTTGGCATCTCAAAAGAGGCATGCAAATCAGCCTGAAAATCAACAATATGCTTCTCATTATGACTAGTGAGCAGCATGTCATCAACATAAACAACAATGATCGGAAGCACATCATTTGCATGCTTAACATATGTTGATGTATGAACAACACAAGAACAAAGCTAATGTGATATTAGAAGTCCTCTACAATCACCATTAACTCAGCAAGACTTCAAACTTCAAAAACTTTAAGAGTTTCATAGAAACGAACTATCAGTAATAAAAAACTTTACACTACAATCTGAGATCTCACTCTTAGTAGTTCAGTGAAATCTATGCCAGAAAACTTGTAACTTTCAACTGTCATTCATATAGTTATGAAATCACTTTGATTTCTTCACACAAAGAGAATTAACTCAAATCCTTCTACAAAAACATGTGTTTGCTATTAGAGAAGATGTTTACAAAATGGCTTGGCCTCATTATGTTCATGGGCATGTTGATATATTTAGGTAGTGATGTGTGTGAACACTCTAGGACCGTCGGGGCACTTTTTTCCCTCTTTAGGAGGTTTTTTTCCCCCGGCTTGTATATACGCCTATTGCCCTAATGGGCTATTTATCTTTGTACATTCTCTAGTAATACATTCAGTCTTGTGTGCTCTGCTCCAAGCTTCTTCTTCTTCCTTGTGCTGTTCGCGTGCTTTCGCAGACGTCTAACTCCAACAATTGGTATCAGAGCAGGTCGTTGCTTCTTCTAGGGCGCCGCCGACACTCCTCCGTTTGCAGTCTCAGATTCGCACAAAATTTGGTGAGCATACTCAGGGTGTTTCCGAGATCAAAATAGCTTCGCTGTGTGGTGCCGAAATCGCGATCTGAGCTCGTTTCGGCCTCCGAACTCACTATCGCAGTGCTTATGCAGGCTATTTCGTCCTTTTGTGCCAAAGGTATATACCAGTTTCTGTTCGCCAGTTTAAGCGTCTCGAAGTCTGCTACAGGTCTAGCAGAACTCGTCTGGGCAATTCTGTTCAACTTTTTGAGATACAGTCAATTTTCTGCATCAAGGTATTTTAGTCACCGGCCATGGCTGAAAGCAGTGATGTATTCCGTATGTTGGCTGTTGAGGATAAGTTGGATGGTACCAACTACCCATTATGGGCTTATATGATGCGACATGTACTGGTTGCAAAAGGATTGTGGAACATTGTGCAGGGTGTTGAAAGACGTCCTGTTACACCTGTAAGGACAGGTACTGCAAATACAGGTGTTGGAGCTGATGAAGATGGTGTCGAAGATGATATTCTGCAGATTCCTGTTCGTGCTGTTGTTTCTGTTGCACCTACTGCAGAGCAGATTCGTTGGGATGGCAGAGATGCCCAGGCACATGCATTGATAGCTTTGTTTGTCAAACGTGCCATTATTCCTCACATTCGCTCTTGCAGAATAGCAAAGGATGCTTGGGATACACTTACCACTTTGTACCAGGCTAGGAATGAGGCTCGTGTTGCTTACCTCCGAAAACAGTTGGAGAGTGAGCACATGAATGAAGGTGATTCGATGGACAGTTTTCTTACAAAGATCAAAGACCTGAAGGAACAATTGATTTCTGCTGATGAGGTTATACCAGATAGCTCACTTGTGCAGACCGTTTTGAATGGCCTTCCTGATTCATATCAGAGTTTTGCCTCTACTCTTCGATTGATGATGAAAGGCAATCCGAATGCCTTGTCATTTGAGGAATTAGTCTCTGTTCTGTTGCAGGAAGATCAGTCCAGGCAGAACAGGTCCATTATGCGTGTTGCAGATCAAGCTTTCCTGGCTAGTCAGAAGGGCAAAGGAAAATGGAGCTCTTCTACTAGTAAGCAGAAATCTGCAAATGCTGCACAATCGAAGAACCAGGATAAAGATGAGAAGAAATCAGAAAAGCAGAAATTGTTCTGCAAGTACTGTAAAGGAAATGATTATATTATAAAGAACTGTTCAAAATTGGTTGCTAAAGAGGCAAAGAAGAAAGAGGTTGGAATGGTTGTTGCAGAGGCCTCTACACCAAAAACAGAGTTTGCAAATCTTGTGCAGGAAGAAGAATGGGCGTTTACTACTGTCTGCAGTTTTGACCCATCTTCTCATGATCAGTGCATGTCTGCAGTAGACTCAGATGTTTGGTACTTTGACAGTGAGGCGACCAAACATATTACCTCGCAGCGCAGTTTCTTCTCTTCACTCGAGCCTGCCCCTACAGGGAATACTGTCACATGCGCCAATAACTCCTCTTATCCTGTTATGGGAGTTGGTAAGATCATTCTGACTACTGCTGATGGTAGTTCTTTCACTTTGTCAGATGCTTTATTTGTGCCAGGGATCAAAAAGAACCTGTTATCAGTTTCTGCATTAGCCAAGATTGGCTTGGTTGTGAAATTCGTTGATGACAGGTGTACAGTCCATGATCTCTCAAATGGCGATGTGATTATTGCTTCTGGCATTTTATGTCGTGGGCTGTATAAGCTCATAGACTATGAAAGATCTGTGAATGATTCGACATGTGCAGTTCATGATTCTCAGGCTATGTCAGATGCAAAGCTTTGGCATGCATGCTTTGGTCATCTGAATTTTGCTAGTTTGTTACGCCTGCAGAAATCTGAAATGGTGTCCTCTTTGCCCAAACTTGAGGCACCTGGAAAACATGTTTGTGAAGGCTGTATTTTGGGCAAAATGTAGCGTTCTTCCTTTCCAAAAGATGGCTCAGTTCGAGCTATGCAGAAATTGCAGCTTGTACATAGTGATGTCTGTGGTCCTATGCAGATACCCTCTTTTGGAAATTACCTTTACTTCGTGACTTTCATTGATGATTTTTCCAGGCATGCATGGGTATATCCACTCAAAGCAAAGTCCGAAGTGTTCATGTGCTTCAAACAGTTTTTGGTTTTGGCTGAAAATCTGTCAGCATGTAAAATGGGCACCCTCCGTTCTGATCGAGGGGGGGAATATATGTCTTCAGATTTTAATGCATTTCTGGCTGAACGTGGGATAAAACACCAGTGTACAGTGCCGTATACACCTCAACAGAATGGAGTTGCTGAACGAAAGAACAGGTCACTCATGGAGATGGCGAGGTGCATGGTCAAAAGTCAGGCTTTACCACATAGTTTCTGGCTTGAGGCTGTCATGTGTGCAGCATATGTACTGAACAGGTGTCCCACCAAAGCGTTGCAGTCTATCACTCCATATGAGGCTTGGCATGACCGCAAGCCATCTGTTGCTCATCTGCGTGTTTTTGGTTGTTTGGCATATGCATTAGTGCCTGAACAACATCGCAGAAAATTGGATGATAAGGCAGTAAAATGTATTTTTGTAGGGTACAGTTATGAAAGTAAAGGCTATCGTCTGTATCATCCACAGACTAAACGGATTCTGGTTAGCCGTGATGTTGTCTTTGTGGAAGATGCTATTCAGCCATTGCTTTCATGTACTAAGGAGACATCTGTTAGCTCCAAAGACATGTATGATACTTTGATGCCTCTTTTTACAGGTGGACAGGCTAGCGCTGGTCCTAATGAGGCAACTTCTCAGCCTTTGCAGGTTTCATATGATGATGCAGATCATTCCATTTCTGATGCAGATTTACATGATGCACTTGTTGATGAGAGAGCTGATATTGAACAGGCAAAAACTATGCCAAAATGGCTGGTGCAGACTTTGCGTGACAGTAGTTACCACCACCATCTTCACTGACAGTCAGAGCGCATTGGCAGTTGCGAGGAACCCTGTGTTCCATGCTCGCACTAAGCACATTGAGGTGCATTATCACTATGTCTGGGAGAGGTTCTCTGCTGGGGAGATCAGCTTGGCATATGTGCCCACGCAGGAGAACATTGCAGACCTTTTCACGAAGGCTCTGCCTAGGGAGAAGTTTGAAGCTTTCCGCAAAGCTTTGGGCTTACTTCCTTTTGTGGAGTGATTTCCACATAGCTCGGCACTTCCTTATACATGAGTGCCAGCTCCTTGTTCACCGCATCACTCCTAGGGGGGATTTGTTGATATATTTAGGTAGTGATGTGTGTGAACACTCTAGGACCGCCGGGGCACTTTTTTCCCTCTTTAGGAGGTTTTTTTCCCTCGGCTTGTATATACGCCTATTGCCCTAATGGGCTATTTATCTTTGTACATTCTCTAGTAATACATTCAGTCTTGTGTGTTGTGCTCCAAGCTTCTTCTTCTTCATTGTGCTGTTCGCGTGCTTCCGCAGACGTTCTATCTTAGGACTTACAATCAAGTTGTTCTACTTCTCTATACTTCAAATTAACTTGTATACATTGAGTCTTTATGATCCTATTTCTCAAACTTGTAATTTTGAAAGTTCTAGACTATTTTTGATCCTAAGTTCATCACCATATTACATGTGTGAATTTATCCCTTCACATAGGTATGATTTCTAAGTGTCCAAGTTCCATAGTTCTTTTGTCCTTATTCTTTCCACTTATGTCTTCATGTATTTATGCTTAATTAGTGAGTGAAGCCCCAACATCTCCCCCTCAATCAGTAATCAACATATTTTGACTCTTCATACAATCTCCTTCTTTTTTATTCCTATTGAGCATAGAAAACCACCTTGTAACCAAGGTCATCAAGTTGACCAACTGACATCAAACTGCATGATAATTGAGGTACATGGCGTACATTATGCATAGTAAATTTGAACCATCAATGAACTACACAACCACATCTCCAATCCCCACAACATCACACTGGTAAGAGTCACCAAGTCTCACGATACCAAGAGACTTTGCTGCAAAATTAGAGAACCATTGTCTATGTGATGTCACATGGAAAGAAGCACCATAATCTAGCATCCACGTGTGGGAAAGAGAATCAGCCATCAGAGCCTCAATTGGCACAATACTATCAAGTTTCAACACATCAACATCATCAGAAATAGCATTATTTCTTTGATCTTCGTAGTCGAAGTAGATGGTGCAGGTCATTGTTTAACATGCCCATGAACATTTTGTCCTTTATCTTTAGCATTCTTTAATGCATAATAGTCTTTCTTCATGTGTCCTTTCTTATGAAAATAATGGCATTCGATATCCCTCTTCCTTGATTTACTTCTATTCTTATTATGTTGACCATTCTTTTCCTTGTTCTTGCTCCTGCTACGTTGCTGATTCTTTCCTTGGTAAGAATCACGAAGATTATATGCATCTCCACTCTGAGTGCCAACCATAGATTGTCTATGAATCTCCTCACTCAAGAGTGCTTCACTTATGTCATCATAGACGAGTTTACCACCAGGTGCACTATTGCTAATAGCTATGCAAAATGTATCCCATGATGATGGCAAGGTGCATAACAACTGCTTTCATTTCATTATCCATATCCATTTTCTGAGCCTGTAATTGGGAGAATATAACATCAAACTCATTTAGATGAGCAACAACACTATTTGTGTCCGTGTGAAGGTCATATAATTTTCTCATCAGATACACTTTATTTGATGTCGTCTCTTTTTCATATATATTGCATAACTTCTTCCAAAGCTCCTCTACACTTTCATAGTCTAATACTATGAAGTAAACATTGTCTGCCAGGTGCAAGTGAATGGTAGACCTGGTCATTTCATCTAACTCATCCCAATCATCTTCATCCATGTCAGTAGGCTTCTTTGAAATTCCATTTACTGGCTTCCATTGCCTCCTTTGAATCAGTACACCTTTTATCTAATTCTTCCATAGAGCAAATTTTGTGCCATCAAATTTTTGGATCTCAAAATAGTCTTTGCCTTGCAAGTTATAGCTCCTCCTTGGAACACTAGCACTAGACCCTGATACACCAGATGTTCTTGAGACCTCTGATGACATGATGGTAGAGAACTGAATATGATGATAATGGAGCTAGAAGAGTCCAGACACCAATGAATAAGTGTATAAAGGAGTAAATTGATCACTGTATAGTTGACAAAACCAAAAATCTAGAAACATTTTGCCAGAGTATCCTCTGCAAAATGAGCATATGAACAGTGTCAAAATATCATAAAACTGCAAGTATTGACATATTTACCTGCATAGTGAATCATTGACTCCACTGCATATAATAAGTTACCCAATAGAAGCCAACTAGGCTTATCGAGCACCTATGAAAAACTATCATACATCTCCTATGGAGAGGCTAGGTAAGTCTTTCACCTGCATCTCCGAAGAGACCACGACATCTGGGTGTCTTCCAGTTAAGAAAACCTCACCACAATCCTCTTTATCAAGCGTAAAAGGCGTTATGCAAAAAACATAACCGCTATATCAATGACTGCATGGACATACATAAGCGGTATCCATAGAAGCATACATGGTGTCTCACCACAATCTCTTTCAAAAAAACCCCGACTGGATCTCTACTATCATAGGACTTACAATTGAGTTGTTCTACTTCTCTATACTTTATATTAACTTATATACATTGAGTCTTTATGATCCTATTTCTCAAACTTGTAATTCTAAAAGTTCTCAACTATTTTTGATCCTAAGTTCATCACTATATTTCATGTGTCAATTAACCCTTCACATAGGTATGATTTTTGAGTGTCCAAGCTCCATAGTTCTTTTTTCCTTATTCTTTCCACTTATGTGTTCATGCCTTTATGCTTAATTAGTGAGTGAAGCCCCAACAACATATAAGGTGCTCTTTGTTCGAATATTCTCAAAACCATGTGCAATAAAGTATGCATTTATCTTTTCATACCAAGCACGTGGTGCTTGCTTCAAACCATATAATGCCTTTTTCAACTTGCACACTTTGTTTTCATGCCCTTTCTACACAATACCATGGGGCAGAAATACATACACTTCTTCATGTAAATCACCATTCAAAAATGTAGTTTTAATGTCCAACTAATGTACATTCCAACCATGATGAGCTGCAAGTGCACAAATGCTATGAACGATAATGATTCGACATGTGGGTGAAAATGTATCATCAAAATCAATGCCTCTTTCCTCCACATAACCTTCTACAACAAGCCTAGTCTTATGCTTGTCAACTGTTCCATTAGTATTATGGTTTAGCTTCTATATCCATTTAGTGCCAATGGCCTTTTTGCCTAGAGGTAAATCACATAAAGACCAAGTACCATTCTTCATAATAGCATCATATTCTTAATGCATGGTAGCCATCCAATTTTTTGAATTTTGTACTTCATCATAAGAAATAGGCTCATTCTCATCACAAAGACTAGAGGTAGCCATACCATAGAAATCTGATGCAAAAGAAGCACTCTGAGAGTCTAAACAAGTACGATATGATAGAGGTGCATCTAATTAGCTATCTCACAAAGTCTAGACCAGTCATTTAGGCATAATTTTTTCTTACTCTATATCATCCCTCTCATCACCAAGTGCATCATGTAAATTTGCATCAGAAATCGAATGATCTACTTCATCATGTGAAACTTGTAAAGGTTGAGAAATTGCCTCATTTGGACCAGCACTTGATTGTTCGCTTGTAAAAAGAGGTAGCAAAGTGTCATACACATCTCTGGAGCTAACAAAGACCTCGGTACATGAAAATAATGGCCAAATCGCATCATCCACAAAGACAATATTACAACTAACCAAAATGCATTTAGTTTGTGGATGATACGGACGATAGCCTTTGCTTTCAAAACTGTACCCAACAAGAATACATTTTACTGCTCTATCATCCAATATTTTACATTGTTGTTTAGACACTAATGCATATGCTAGACAACCAAAGACATGCAGATGAGCAACATTTGGCTTGTGACCATGACAAGCCTCATATGGAGTGATAGACTGCAATGCTTTGGTGGGATACCTATTAAGTACATATGATGCACACATAATAGCCTCAAGCTAGAAGCTATATGGTAAAGCCTGACTTTTGACCATACACCTTGCCATCTCCATAAGTGACCTATTCTTTCTTTCAGCAACTCCATTCTTTTGAGGTGTATACGGCATTGTACATTGATGTTTTATCCCACGTTCAACCAAAAATGCATTAAAATAAGAAGACATGTATTCCCCCCTCAATCAGAATGGAGGATGCCCATTTTACATGCTGACAAATTTTCAGCCAAACGTAGAAATTGTTTGAAGCACGTAAAGACTTCTTGAATTTGCTTTGAGTGGATACACACATGCATGCCCAGAAAAATCATCAATAAAAATCACAAACTAAAGATAGTTCCCAAAAGAGGATGTATGCATAGGACCACAAACATCATTGTGAACAAGCTATAATTTTTAAGTAGCTCAAACTAAACCATCTCTTGGAAGGAGAAACGCTATATTTTGCCCAAAATACAACCTTCATAAACATGTTTATAAGCTGCCTCAAGTTTGGGCAAAGAGGACACCATTTTAGATTTCTATAGGCATAACAAACTAGCATAATTTGGATGACCAAAGCGTGCATGCCAAAGCTTTGCATCTGACATAGCCTGAGAATCTTGAAGTGCACATGCTGAATCATTTGTAGATTTTGCATAATGTATAGGCTTATATAGCCCACAACATAAAATGCTAGAAAATCAATAATAATATCACCATTTGACATATCATGGACTGTACATATGTCATCAACAAATTTCTCAACCAAGCCAATCTTAGCTAATGCGAAAACTGACTACAAATTTTTCTTGATCCCTGGCACAAAAAAATCATCTAACAATGTGAAAGAGCTACCATTAGCAAAATGTCAGAATGATCTTACCAACTCTCGTTATGGGATAAGAGGAGTTGTTAGCGCATGTGACAATATTCCTTGTAAGGGCAGGCTCAAGTGAATTAAAGAAACTACGCTGCAAGGTAATATGTTTGGTTGCCCCAGTTTCAAAGTATCAAACATCTTAGTCTAGTATAGACATACACTGCTCATGAGAAGATGGGTCCTAACTGCAAACAATAGTGAATGCCCATTCTTCATTCTGCACAAGATTAGCAGACTTTGTTTTAGGTGCAGAGGCCTTTGCAACAACCATTCCGACCTCCTTTTTCTTTGCCTCTTTTGCATCCAATTTTGGACAACTCTTTATGACATGATCATTTACTTCACACTATTTACAAAACAATCTTTATTTTCTAATTTCTTCTCATCTTTGTCCTCCTTTTTTGAGTATGCATAATTAGCATGTTTTTGCTCACTAGTAGATGAGACCCATTTACCTTTGCCCCTTCTGACTAGCTAGGAAAGCTTGATCTGCAAATGCATGATGGACCTGCTCTGCCTTGATTGATCTTCCTACAATAGAACAGAGACTAACCTCTCAAATGTTAAGGCATTTGGATTGCCTTTCATCATCAATCGAAGAGTAGAATCAAAACTCTAATATGAATCTAGAAGACCATTAAGAACAGTCTACACAAGTGAGCTATCTGGTAAGACTTCATCAAGAGAAATCAATTGTTCCTTCAAATCTTTGATCTTTTCAAAAAATTATCCATAGAATCTCCTTCATTTATATGCTCACTCTCCAACTGTTTTGAGAGGTAAGCAACACGATTCTCGCTTCTTGTCTGGTACGAAGTGGTAAGTGTATCCCAAGCATCCTTGTTGTTTAGCAAGAGTGAGTATGAGAGATGATGGCATGTTTGATAGACAATGCTATCAATGCATGTGCTTGAGCATCTCTGCCATCCCAATGAAGTTGCTTTGTAGTAGGTGCAACAGGAATAGTAGCATGAACAGGAGCTTGAAGATCATCAGCTTCAATGCCATATGCATCACCTTCAATAACTATATTTGTAGGTGTAGTAGGTCTTCTTTCAACACTCTACACAATATTCCACAATCCTTTTGCAAAAAATACATGATGCATCATATATGCCCTAATGGGTAACTAATACCATCCAATGTATCCTCAATAGCCAACATACAGATTACATCATTGCTTCTAGCCATGGCCACTAACTAAAATACCCTAATACAAAAAAATTATTGTATCTCAAAAAGTTGAATAAAACTACCTTGGCGAGCTCTACTAGATTTGTAGCAAACTTTGAGGTGCTTGTACTGGCGAACAAAAAATTATATATATGTTTGGCATGAAAGGAAAAAATTTCTTGCACAAGTGCTATGATAGTGCATTTTGAGGCCAAAACAAGCTCAAATTGCAATTTCAAAACCACAAAGCAAAGTTGTTTTGATCTCCTAATTACCATGATTATGCTCACCAATTTTTGTGTGATCCTGAGATTGTGACCGAAGGAGTGTCTACAATGTCCTAGATGAAGCGATGACTTGCTCTGATACCAATTGTTGGAGCTTGAGGTCCACAGAAGCACGTGAACAACACAAGGAAGAAGAGGAAGAAGAAGAAGCTTGGAGCACAATAGAAAATATTGAATGTATTACCAAGTGAATGTACAAAGAAAAATGACTCATTAGGGCTATAGGCATATATACAAGCCGGGGGAAAAAACCTCCTAAAGAGGGAAAAAGGTGCCTTGACGGCCCTAGTATGTTCACACACATCACTACCAAAATATATCAACACGATGATCATTAAAGTCTTCATAATGGTTTCTTATGTTTTAAACTTAAATTATGTATCAATCAATTTTTGAAAGAATCTTTTATAAAAAAAAAATGTATGAACCACCTTATATGGTTCATCGATGCATAGAAAGCACTACTTCTACTTGTAACAATTTCTTCTTCAGGTCAAATATGGAAAAGGATATTGCACAATAGCTTTCACAATGCATTGTGTGTCACATGTTCAAAATCACCATGATAAATCATTTGGATTGTTTATGCTATTACCTATTCCCAATGAGACATGGGAATAAATTTCTATGGATTTTATTATTAGTCTTCCTGTGAGTTTGTCTCATAATGATATGATTTGGAAAATTGTTGGTAGATTTAGTAAGCATGCATATTACCTTCCATGTAAAAAGCCATTGTTTGCATCTAAAGCAGCTCAGTTGTTTATTGAAATTATTTTTCTGTATCATAGTTTCTGTATCATTTGGATTGTTTATGCTATTACCTATTCCCAATGAGACATGGGAATAAATTTCTATGGATTTTATTATTAGTCTTCCTGTGAGTTTGTCTCATAATGATATGATTTGGAAAATTGTTGGTAGATTTAGTAAGCATGCATATTACCTTCCATGTAAAAAGCCATTGTTTGCATCTAAAGAAGCTCAGTTGTTTATTGAAATTATTTTTCTGTATCATCTCATCATGATGTTCATTTTTTGTAATCATTTTTGGATTGAATTATTTCATAATTTAGGTTCAAAAGTGGGGTTTAGTTTGCATTTCATCATTAAAGTAATGGGAAAGGGGAATCCACAAAACTTTTTGTGTTTAAAAACTCATTGGAAAGCTATCATGCATACTTTATCTATCTCAATACCTTCCTCAACTTTTTTGTATTTTGTGAGTTAAGATTCTGAGACCAAAGTACGATTCTTTAACATAATTGAGTTTCCAAACAAAACCAATCCAACTTAAATAATTTATAACTTTTTGGAAATCTCTCTTTGTCTATTTTCATTTTTGAAAGGCACAAGTCCATTTGAGTTTTGAATTGAGATAAATAAGCAATTCCAAGGTGCAAGTGTCTATCAAAGTGCTGAACCTACAAAAGCTCACTACATGCTTCTTGTTGTGCATAGGAGAAATTATTATCCATAGTTGGTATTAGAGAAAATTGGTGCAAGAGCTTCACCAATAAGGTTGGAGCTGAAGAAAAGCAAAAGAGAAGCTACAAATCCAAGGGGGATTCACAAACTCAAGAGAAAAAGACTATATAACTGCTTGAGGTAACTCTCAAAGTTTTTGACAATTTTCAATGGCTAAGTCTGCTCAACAAATAGAGAAGTTAGATAAGAATAAATATTTTGCATGGAAGTTTTGAATGAAAAAATATTTAATGTGAAAAGGCTTATGGTGTGTCATGAGGGGAGATGATGCTCAACCTTGAATCAATCAAAGCTACCACCTCTGAAGTCCAAAGAAGGCAAGAAAAAGAATGGGATCTCTTGAAAAGATATAGGTGAAAAATACAAGATCTATCTAGGAAACTTCAACTCAAGAATGAGATGGACACAATCAAGAAAAGTTCAAATCAATCCATAGTTGAATATATCTTGAAGATTAAGGAGCTACGTGATGCTCTAGCTTCTATTCGCACAATAGTTGAAGATAAAGATCTTGCGTGTGGTACTCTCAATGAATTGAGATATGATGAAAGATGAAGCTGTTTATAACTTCCATTAACTTAAAAGATGAGCATATCCAACTTTTGAACCCTAGTCCCTCATCTTGTCACAAACGAGCTGATCTTTGGTGGTGTTGGTGCAAACCAATCAATAATTGGTGATTATGAAGTGATTCAAGCAGATCAAAGATCAAAGGAAAGGCAAGAAGTTCAAGGAAGACATAGTCTATACACATATGCGCATAATGAGCAAAAATCCTTGTAATATAGCCATAAATATTTATAATAATGATAGAGAGTCATGTAATAGATACAGGATGAGTACGAATGTATATATATATTATATATATATATATATATATATATATATATAAGTCGATATATATATATATATATATATATATATATATATATATATATATATATATATATATATATATATATCAATGATGTCAAGAAAATGAAGTGGAAGAATCAATAGAGTTCAAGTCTATGAGTGATAGATGTGTAGAGAGTCTTCTTCTCATAATAGCATCGGGTCTATCTTAGTTTTCTCTCAGTCTGATCATGTGGATCAGAATATTTTTTTGTACACATCTAATTCAAAAGTTAATCAGGCTGAAAAAATTTTAATGATTGAATTCTCTTCAAGTTGTGTGTATGACAAGTAGGAACATTCATATGTAGAAGTCTGCAAGTGAAGTTCTCAAAATCATGCATTTTGCTGATCAACAATTTACTTGCATCTCAGTGCTCAGTGTAAATTTTTTTATCATTGAGCATTCAAAATTTAAGTTAGAAGATAAGGAATCTATGGCTAAAAGCATTCAGCAAAATGGGTTGTACTCTGTGAGAGATCAACTTATGAAGTTGACCATGTCAATGTCACCATTTTAGGAAGACAATTTCTGATATACATTTGATCTAAGTAATCAAATCAAAGATTAGATAGTTATTTTGGAGAGCTAATGATCATTATAGCTGCATAAAGGTAGAAAAAATGGTTATGTATCATTTGAATGAGTAAATTCAAGGTTATGTGCAAGTATTGAAGTTCATTTCTAAAGTAGACTTTGTGAAGTTGAAGAAACTTCACACAGAGAAGTATTTTTGAATGTTCTTGAAGATTAATGCAGATTTTGTGTAAAGTTTGGTTTATTCTTGATATAGAGGTGATCTTAAATAAAGGTAGATCAAACATTTGGAGAATTAAAGATCTCTAGCAGTGGTATCAGAGCAAGTTTTGTCAAAACTCAAGGAAAGGAGGACCTCGACTGTTGCAAACATATAAAATTCAATATCTGAAGATTCAAATGGATAAAGTTTGAAGAAAGGCTAAAGGAAGACACATGGTAGTAATCAAAAGAATCAAAAGGAGTAAATTTCAAAGAGTCATTCATTACTCATAAGGTTGAAGGTTTGATAGTATAGGTGAAGAAAGAATGGGAGATAGCCTCCAAATTGAGAAATTGGATAGAGAGAACTATCCAGCTTGGTGCATGAGGATGCAAGCTCATCTTATGAGCAAAGATCTGATAGGATATATCACACAGAAGAAGAAAATCCAGATTTCAAAGATCCTAGTGTTCCATCTAGGGAGGAGCTTGCAGATTTGAAGAATTGGATGAAGAAAGATGCTTAAGCTAGGAGCATTATTTACATGGCTGTAAATGATTATCTTCTACCACACATTATAGGATTAGAAAGTGCAACAGATGTGTGGAATGCTTTGGAAAAACACCAACCTTATCAAGGAAGGCTTCACTATGGGTTGAGTTCATAACATTCAAGAAGAAAGGATCTTAGTTAAATTCTGATTATGTTGCAAGGATGAAGATATTGCTTACATTTGGGAAAAAACCCTAACCCTAAATTTCTATTGATTTAGGGTTTTTACCTCATATGATAGCTCTTAGCATGAGGATCATAAAAATGTTGTTCGATCATTCATCAGGTAATGAGAAGTGTGAAAAAGCAGGTCGAGAAGCTATTTTTAAAAGTTAGCTAAAAGCAACTTTAAAAATAAAGCAAACTCACTTTAAAATAGTGATTTAAGTTTAAAAAGGAGCTTTTCATTGAAAAAAATCGTCCAAGCTTTATTTTGATCACTAGACATTGTGAGGGCTATATAAGAAAGGCCTTTGGTCACTTTTGACTCATCCTACACCAATTGCAATTCCAGCTTTGGTCCCTCGGTAGAGGTGGTCCTCTAGCACACATGGAGCAACCATGGTGCACACTAGGAGCATGTTGAGGAGCAGCTATGGAGTACTTCTTGGAGAAGAGTGTGCTCACACTCTTGCTTATGAAGAGGACTTGCCCATCAATAGCTTGGTGGTGTGGATCAACCATCTACATAATGTATTTGAAGATTGTCTTCTACATGAAGATATTGGTGTACTTCAAAGACATTGGATGGAGGTTAACATAAGATTTGCATCTTATGTTAAGAATTCAGGTACATATTCTCTTTATGCACACAAGTACTACTTGGAGTTTATGGAGGCAGTGGCATCCATATCAAGAGTCATCCTATTCAACATATCTAAAGGAGAATGAGTACATGCATGCTACATGCATTCGGATGAGGTGTTAGAGAAGGTGTGTTCGCATGAGTATGAGGATTTCTGGCAGCAACATGTTAGCATTCTTTGCTAATTCTGTAAGTATGTGATCTTTCACACAGACATCTGATTTAGGGTCTTCCATAGCCTAAAATCAGAATAAGGTTTGTTGCATATCAATTTCCAACTGCTCTTTCCTCTTTTTGTCACTCATATTCACTCTTCTACAACCTATCAGGTCATACATCTCATACATATTCAGATTTCTGTCACTACATCTGAATATTCTCATAAATTTTGTACATTCACTCATCCATCTATTTCTATTCACATAGAGTGGTTGAGATTTTGACTCCCACATTGTAAATTGACATTTGTATATATGATAGTGCGAGTAAGCAGTGGCTTACGTAACACTTTACACATGTTGTCTAATCTTTCTCTATCTTTGTCTCATCATTTGTATGATTAAGTGTGGTATGTTCATGTTTTGTCAATATTGGAAGATTGCTGGATTCTATGTTGTAGATCCTGGAAACCTATGGAACTATGGACCTGTGGTATTAGTTATGGGCCTACTAAATTTCCAACATTTGGTATTAGAGGATTCAGGCTCTCAGATTCTCAAGTTCCCAGACTTCTAGGTTTACAACATGTGATTTAAGAGCAGCTAGGAGATGGTAAAACATGATTCTATATTCACTTCCATTGTATACTATGTTTGTTTTGTCTCTTACTCTTAGTACTAGAGGAAGAGAAAAAGTTCATTTGAAGAAGTCAAGAGTATTTGCTACTGCAAGATGAAGAGAACAAAAGGTATGGAAGAGAAGTTTGAATATGTTGACATCATCAGGTGGAAGAAAGATGCAGAAGAAGAAAGTCCAACATTTCCAAAGGGAAAGTAAGACTTCCTTTTCTCTTATATTTTCCATATACTTTTCCTACTTTTATCCTCTACATCCAAAGACAAGTCTACGAGAACATCTTGTATGAAGAAGATAGTCTAAAGAAAAATTCAGAAAAATCAATATTTTCAAAATGTCAGTGTTTTCAAAAAATTCAGAATTTCAAAATTTGTAGGAAAAATTATGAAATTTCAGTATTTTCAGAAAACTCAGTATTTTCAAAAAATTTCAGAAATTTCAATATTTTGAGAAAATTCAAAAAATTCAGGAAAATTCAGATTTTTGTGTTGTACCAGTGAGTTGAAGAATTTACTTTCTATAATTGTCTAGATTTTTGGATACATGCTTGTATTCAAAAAGGTGTTCCATTAGATCCTATCACGTGATTGAGAAGTGGAGTTAGCCAAAGAAAGTCAAGCAGATACTATCACATTTCACCCGGGTAGAATATGAAAAGATGAAGTATCAACTTGCAACTTTTGGAGTTCTCAAGGTGAGAGTTTTTCCACTTATGTTTCAAGTAGGAGTTGCAGATTCTTGAGAAGGATTTAGTTAAAGAAAAGTTTTACAACTTTATGCGAGAAGCATGGACACTTAGAGACATTCAGGTAGCAAATCAAACATTCAGTCATGAAGGTTTGATGAGAGAAGATTCTACACGGGTATTTTGGTGGAGTGATCTTGTAAGATCTAGATAGATCTTAAAGATCTTGAGTATTTATAGGTCAGTTGTCTATCGTTTGTTTGAAAAGAGGAGATAGCAGATTCAGGGTCAGTTCATGCTACATATGTTGTCAAGTAGTGATTGCTTGATGTGTACACTATTGGATATCTAGTTTGCATATTTTCTCAGGTATTATGGTTCATATTCAGCAAGTTCAGTTTTTTGAAGTTTGAAGAAAGTCAAATTCAGTTTTGAAGAAGACTTTTGAAGAAAAGGTTTGAAGGTCAATTCGGGAGTACAAATTTGAAGTTTATGACAATTTGCAAATGAATGAAGTTACATATCCAGTTTAGTTTGTACCAATATGACATTGCAGGGGGAATTGTTGGAAAACAATGTCACATTAGTCCAAAATCCATTTAGGGCAAAAACCCCAATTTTGGTACTTAGTCATTTTTGGCACAAAAATGGGTAAATTTTTTATGAGCCTATCTTGCAGAGCTCAAAGAGAGCTCTCCAATGGTATATAACATTCAATCATCAGAGATCAGATTTGGGAGAAAACCCTAACCTTAATTTTCTACTGATTTAGGGTTTTGACCTCATATGATAGCTCTCAGCATGAGGATCATAAAAATGTTGTCAGATCCTCAGAAGTGTGAAAAAGCAGGTCAAGAAGCTATTTTTAAAGTTAGCTAAAAGCAACTTTAAAAATAAAGCAAACTCACTTTAAAATAGCGATTTAAGTTTAAAAAGCAGCTTTTCGTTGAAAAAAATTATCCAAGCTTATTTTTATCGCTAGACATTTGTGAGGGATATATAAGAAAGGCCTTGGGTCACTTTTGAGTCATCCTATACCAATTGCAACGCCAACTTTGGTCCCTCAGTAGAGGTGGTGCTCTAGCACACATGGAGCAGCCATGGTGCACTCTAGGAGCATGTTGAGGAGCAGCTATGGAGTACTTCTTGGAGAAGAGTGTGTTCACACTCTTCCTTATGGAAAGGACTTGCCCATTAGCAACTTGGTGGTGTGGATCAACCATCTACATAATGTATTTGAAGATTGTCTTCTACATGAAGATATCGGTGTACTTCAAAGACATTGGATGGAGGTTAACATAAGATTTGCATCTTATGTTAAGAATTCAAGTACATATTCTCTTTATGCACACATGTACTACTTGGAGTTTATGGAGGCAGTGGCATCCATGCCAGGCGTTGTCATATTTGGCATACCTAAAGGAGAATCAGTACATGCATGCAACATGCATTCAGATGAGGTGTTAGAGAAGGTTTGTTCACATGAGTATGAGGATTTCTGGCAGCAACATGTTAGCATTCTTTGCTAATTTTGTAAGTATGTGATCTTTCACATAGACATCTGATTTAGGGTCTTCCATAGCCTAAAATCAGAATAGGGTTTGCTGAATATCAGTTTCCAACTGATCTTTCCTCTTTCTGTCACTCATATTCACTCTTCTACAACCTATCAGGTCATACATCTCATACATATTCAGATTTCTATCCCTACATCTGAATATTCTTGTAAATTTTGTACATTCACTCACCCATCTATTTCTCCTCACATAGAGTGGTTGAGATTTGGACTCCCACATTGTAAATTGACATTTGTATATATGATAGTGTGAGTAAGCAGTGGCTTACATAACACTTTGCACATGTCTAATCTTTCTCTATCTTTGTCTCATCATTTGTATGATTAAGTGTGGTATGTTCATGTTTTTTCAATATTGGAAGATTGCTGGATTCTATGTTGTAGATCCTGGAAACCTATGGAACTATGGACCTGTGGTATTAGCTATGGGCCTACTAAATTTCAAATCCAGTCAATTTTTTGCATCAAAGTATTTTAGTCACCGGCCATGGCTGAAAGCAATGATGTATTTCGTATGTTGGTTGTTGAGGATAAGTTGGATGGTACCAACTACCCGTTATGGGCTTATATGATGCGACATGTATTGGTTGCAAAAGGACTGTAGAATATTGTACAGGGTGTTGAAAGACGTCCTGTTACACCTGCGAATGCACGTACTGCAAATACAGGTGCTACAGCTGATGGAGATGGTGTCAAAGATGATGATATTCTGCAGATTCCTATTCGTGCTGTGGTTTTGTTGCACCTACTGTAGAGAAGATTCATTGGGATTGTAGAGATGCTCAGGCACATGCATTGATAGCTTTGTCTATCAAACGTGCCATTATTCCTCACATTCGCTCTTGGAGAACAACTAAGGATGCTTAGGATAAACTTAACACATTGTACCAAGCTAGGAATGAGGCTTGTGTTGCTTACCTCCAAAAACAGTTGGAGAGTGAACACATGAATGAAGGTGATTATATGGACAATTTTCTAACAAAGATCAAAGAATTGAAGGAACACTTGATTTCTGTTGATGAAGTTATACCAGATAGCTCACTTATGCAGACTGTTCTGAATGGTCTTCCTGATTCGTATCAAAGTTTTGATTCTACTCTTTAGTTGATGATGAAAGGCAATCCAAATGCCTTTTCGTTTGAGGAATTAGTCTAAGTTCTATGGCAGGAAGATCAATTGAGGTAGAATAGGTCAATTATGCGTGTTGCAAATCAAGTTTTCTTGGCTAGTCAGAAGGGCAAAGGAAAAAGGAGCTCTTTAACTAGTAAGCAGAAATCTTCTAATTCTGCACATTCGAAGAAGAAAGACAAAGATGAGAAGAAATTAGAAAAGCAGAAATTGTTTTTCAAGTACTATAAAGGAAATGATCATACCATAAAGAATTGTCCTAAACTGGCTGCAAAAGAGGCAAAGAAAGAAGAGGTTGGAATGGTTGTTGCAGAGGCCTCTACTCCAAAAACAGAGTCTACTAACCTTGTGCAGGATGAAGAATGGGTGTTTACTACTGTTTGCAGTTTTGACCCATATTCTCATGAGCAGTGCATGTCTGCAGTAGACTCAGATGTTTGGTACTTTGATAGTGGGACGACCAAACATATTACCTTGCAGCACAATTTCTTCTCTTCACTCGAGGTTGCCCCTACAGGTAATATTATCACATGCGCCAACAACTCCTCTTATCCTGTCATGGGAGTTGGTAAGAACATTCTGACTACTGCTGACGGAAGTTCTTTCACTTTGTCAAATGCTTTATTTGTGCCAGGGATCAGGAAGAATATGTTATCAGTTTCTGCATTAGCCAAGATTGGCTTGGTTGTGAAACTTGTTGATGACAGATGTACAGTTCATGATCTGTCAAATGGCGATGTTATTATTGCATCTAGCATTTTATGTCGAGGGCTATATAATCTCATAGACTATGAAAAATCTGTGGATGATTTGGCATATGTAGTACATGATTCTCTGGCTATGTCAGATGCAAAGCTTTGGCATGCATGCTTTGGTCATCTGAACTTTGCTAGTTTGCTACGCCTGTAGAAATCTGAAATGGTGTCCTCTTTGCCCAAACTTAAGGCACCCGATACACATGTATGTGAAGGTTGTATTTTGGGCAAAATGTAGCGTTCCTCATTTCCAAAAGGTGGTTCAGTTCCGGCTACTCAAAAATTACAACTTGACATAGCATAGGACACCCTCTTTTGGAAATTATCTTTACTTCACGACTTTCATTGATGATTTTTCTAGGCATGCATGGGTATATCCACTCAAAGCAAAGTCCGAAGTGTTCTGATTGAAGGGGGAAATATATGTCTTCTGATTTTAATGCATTTCTGGCTAAACGTGGGATAAAACACCAGTGTACAGTGTCATATACACCTCAACATAATGGAGTTGTTGAACGGAAGAACATGTCACTCATGGAGATGGCGAGGTGTATGGTCAAGAGTCAGGCCTTACCACATAGTTTCTGGCTTGAGGTTGTTATGTGTGCAGCATATGTACTTAACAGGTGTCCCACTAAAGCACTACAGTCTATCACTCCATATGAGGCTTGGCATGATTGCAAGCCATATGTTGCTCATCTACGTGTTTTTGGTTGTCTGGCATATGCATTAGTGCCTAAACAACATCATAGAAAATTGCATGATAAAGCAGTAAAATGTATTTTTGTTGGGTAGAGTTCTGAAAGTAAAGGCTATCATCTATATCATCCACAGACTAAACGCATTCTGGTTAGCTGTGATGTTTTTGTGGAAGATGCTATTCTACCATTGCTTTCATGTACTAAGGAGACATCTGTTAGCTCCAAAGACATGTATGATACTTTGCTGCCTCTTTTTATAGGTGGACAGTCTAGTGCTGGCCCTAATGAGGCAACTTCTCAGCCTTTGTAGGTTTCATGTGATGATGCAGATCATTCCACTTTTGATGCAGATTTACATGATGCACTTGTTGATGAGAGAGCTGATATTGAGAAGGCAAAAAATATGCCAAAATGGTTGGTGTAGACTTTGCGTGACAACAAATTAGATGCACCTCTATCATATCATACTCGATCAGGCTCTCATAGTGCCTCTTTTGAATTAGATTGCTATGTTATGGCTGCCTCTAGTCTCTGTGATGAGACTGAACCTGTTTCGTTTGATGAAGCATAAAATTTTTGAACATTGGATGGCTACAATGCAATCTGAATATGATACTATAATGAAGAATGGTACTTGGTCTTTATGTGACTTGCCTCTTGGCAAGAAGGCCATTGGCACAAAGTGGGTATACAAGTTGATGCATAAACCTTTGCACCTACTTGCCGAATGACTACTGTTCGTAGCATCACTTGAAGCTCATCATGGTTGGAATGTACATCAGTTGGATATCAAAACAACATTTCTAAATGGTGACTTGCATGAAGAAGTGTATGTTTTTCAACCCTGTGGCTTTGTGCAGAAAGGGCATGAGAACCAGGTGTGCAGGTTAAAGAAGGCATTATATGGTTTAAAGCAAGCACCATGTGCTTGGTAGGAAAAGATACATGCCTATTTGATTGCACATGGTTTTGAGAACAGTCCAATTGAAAGCACCTTATATGTTAAGCGTGCTAATGATGTACTTCTGATCATTGTGGTTTATGTTGATGACATGTTGTTCACTGGTCCTCATGAGAGACATATTGTTGATTTTAACGCTGATTTGCATGCCTCATTTGAGATGTCTAAGGTGGGGCATTTGCATCACTATTTGGGCATTCAGTTTATGCACGTTGATGGTGGAATGGCTTTGTGTCAAACGAAATATATTGACACATTATTGAAGCATCTTGGGCTTGAAGACTGTAAACCTATTGCCACTCCTATGGAAACAGGTTTATAACTGAGTCTTCATGATGCTAGAGATGTGTTTGATGATGTTCTCTATCAGCAGGCTGTTGGATGCTTGATTTACTTATGCATTACTCGGCCAGATATTCAGTTTGTTGTCTCATGGATGAGCAAGTTTATGCATTGCCTAGAAGTCAAGCATTGGCAAGTGGTTAAGCGCATCTTTCGCTACTTGAGTGGTACCCGACTACTTGGTTTGTTTTATCCGAAGGGGGGATCACTACCACCAAATTTGCATGCATTTTCTGACTTTGATTGGGCTGGTTGCTACAACACTGGTGTGTCCCCTAGTGGTTTTTGCTTTGTGCTTGGTAGCTCATGCATATCTTGGTTGAGCAAGAAGCAGCCTACTATGGCCACTTCTAATTGTGAGGCTGAGTATAGGGCAGCTTTCACAGTGACTGTTGATTTGTGCGGCTCAGACGCCTTATGGCTGATTTGGGTATTGGTCAGTCTTCTGCCACCACCATCTTCACTGACAGTCAGAGTGCATTGGCAATTGCGAGGAACCCTGTGTTCCATGCTCGCACTAAGCACATTGAGGTGCATTATCATTATGTCAGGGAGGGGTTCTCACTAGGGAGATCATCTTGGCTTATGTGCCCACGTACGAGAACATTGCAAACCTTTTGCAAAGGCTCTGCCTAGGGAAAAGCTTGAAGCTTTTCGCAAAGCTTTAGGATTACTTCCTTTTGTGGATTGATTCCACATAGCTTGGCACTTCCTTATAGATGAGTGCCATCTCTTTTTTCACCACATCACTCCCAGGGGGGATTTGTTGATATATTTAGGTAGTGATGTGTGTGAACACACTAGGACCACCGGGGCACTTTTTTCGCTCTTTAGGAGGTTTTTTTCCCCCGTCTTGTGTATATGCCTATTTCCCTAATGGGATACTTATCTTTGTACATTTCTCTAGTAATACATTCAGTATTGTGTGCTGTGCTCCAAGCTTCTTCTTCTTCCTTGTGTTGTTTGCGTGCTTCCACAGATGTCTAACTCCAACAAAGGGGAGTGTTGAAGATATATGTGCAAGCTCATTGTTACATGAGACATGTCTAGACAAATCTAGCAAAGCTAATGGTAAAGTTAAATATAATCCTAAGGATGAACAAATCTAGTAAAAAGAAGTCATGATAAATAAAAGATACAATATCTGCCTTGTAGTGAGTGGTATGTAGTGGGTAATCAAATGAAGGTGGTGAGTTAAGAAGAAGGTACAAAACTCTTCACATGCTCATTGGCTATAGAAATGGCGTGGGAGAATGTTCTCAACAAGGAGAGAAAGAGACAAGATCCCCCAATATTCAGATTTGATCTTAGAAGTCATTTTATCATTTTTTTCTTCTCATTGACTGTTTTTAGTCGCACACCATTTTGTACATAGTCATATTGTGAGGTCCACATCTTATTGTATATGTAATCATTTGTTGTGTTTAAACACTCACTATAAATTTTATCTTGTTTATTTTCTCTATTTCAAATATGATAGAGAAGGCTAGAATGATAATGGAGCTAAAAGAGTCCAAACACGATTAAGGCTCAAAAAAAGGATGAACAAGTGTCATATTTTGGGAAAAAATCTCGCGAAAAGAAAAATAGACTAATGAAGAAAAATGGCCAACCAAAAGGATTATGTGAGAGTATATGTGCTCACACCAACAAGTGTATCAAGGAGTAAACCAACCACTATATAGTTGACAAAGCAAAAAATCTAAAAAAAATTTCCAAAGTCTCCTCTACAAAATGAGCATATGAACAATGTCAGAAACTCATAAAATTGCAAGTAGTAACATGTAAACCTACATAGTGAATCATTGACTTCACTGCATATAATTAGTTAACTAAAAGATGCCAACTAAGCTTATCAAGCACCTATGGTCAGCTAGCATACATCTCCTATGGAGAGGTTGGGTAAGCCTTCCACCTGCATCACCGGAGAGACCCCAACATTTGAGTGTCTCCTAGTTAAGAAAACCTCAGCATGGCCCTCTTTATCAAAGTTAAAGGCTTTATTCAAAAACATAATTGCTATATCAATGACCACATGGGTGTACATAAGCGATATCCATAAAAGCCTACATAGTGTGCATGTGCTCAATATATGCAATAAAATGGTAGTGAAAGGCTCAATTCATAGCCCAAACACTAGGCAATAACAAATGTATGTCAACTCTATTATTTAGGCTAAAAAAACTTGCATAAATTTGTAGTGGTTTCTCCCGCAACAACTAAAAACCTTTCAACAAGCATGTGGATTTACTATTGTGGCAAAAACATAGCCTCAAAGCTGAATATTCATTGTTGGAGAAGTTCAAAGAGAACTATGCATGAAAAGAGTCCAAAATGGCTCCAAGAATCACCAGAAAAATGCTTCAAATTGGCTTTGAAAGTAAAGAAAAACTTTGGGGGCCCTAAACATCTTCAAGATAATGCCAATATTAGTCTTTCCTCCTCTTCAAACACCACAAGAGTGTAGCCTAGTGGAAATAGATTTTTGGTTAAGCAAGCTCAGGGGGATAGTATTGGGATGGGTGACCTCCCAAGAAGTACGAGGAACCTCCACCTTCCTTGATCATTGAGGTCCTCCCTTCATGTAACCAACAACATCAATGGTGACTTCAGCGACTCAGATGACAAGGTATGTCAAGGTCTATGCATTGGTCACCACCTTAGTCATAAGCGTTGGAGAAATCCTTGGGTGGATAGGCGGGTTGGAGAAAGTCTTGAGTGGGGGAGCATGTACTTGCTTTGCTCGCACAAAAGCAACAAAGGTTTTGTGTCACATGGCTCTAATACAAGTGAAGTGTTGTAATAGCAATCAAACATAGTGGATTTTGCTTCTCTCCATGATGATATCCTCATATTATAAAAATAAGCTCCGAATGTCGCACACAGTACTCAGCATAGGGCTTGCAGTGTACGCCAAAAACACACAGTACATAGAGAGCACAAACACAGACTTGTTGGGTGTTACATATGCTGTTGAACTTACAATCTATGACTAACTAGACCACTATATGTTTTATTAAAGAACATATACAATAATTTCTAGTGGCCATTTGGCCTTTCACATGGACACTAATGGTAACAAATATCTCCTTCAAAGGATTTATATTCTATGAGTTATCAATCCTAGAGTGAAGTCTAGTTCTTCAGCATACCTATGTCGATAGGTAGTTCATTTTTACTAGTTGCATTTCCCAACCAAAAGTGATCTAAATTAAGTGATGCTTAGGTTGTTGTAAATGTATGTTTGTCTAGGTTTATTGATTAAAGTGAGAGGTTCATTTCACTTTTGAGTTGAGAGCAGTAAGCAATTCGAGGTGCATGTGTCCATCAAAATGTTGACCCTACAAAGGCTGAGTACATGCTTCTTGTGCATAGGAGAAATCATTCTCCACACACCTTTTGAAATCATTTATGGTAAAATGCTTTGCATTCCCATGTCACACACTCAAACTGATACCTATGGCTTATTCTATAACATTCCACCAGAGTTGGTCTTTTCCTACTCAATAATTAGTAGAAAACTTCACTTTATCATTTTTCAGAGTAGGATTCATCTGAATAAAAATCATCAAACTAGGATAACTAGTATAAAACAAATTGACCATCCTTTTGGCCATCAAATTGTGAGAATTGGAAATAGGCTTTATGCCACTGTTGGAATGCATGCCATCCGCTTGAGCAGTAATAATGGCTTTCACCGTACAAGGTTGTCCTCCTCATAATGCATCTTTTGAAGTAATTCATCATTCCTCAGATCTTGTTTTGAGCACCTTGGAGTTCATGAATTAAGAGCTCCAACTATTGTTTGAGTGGTACCCCAAGTAGAGGTGATTCACCAAAGTCCTCCATGGTATGCATAGGGTCCATGGGTGTGTAGATGAAACCGCCTCACTAAAGATGTGAAAAGAATTTTAAGAATTCTTTGAATTAAAATGGAAAAGGGAAGGGTGATTCTCAAGAATTGAAAAAGTAAGAGAGATGAAAGTTATGTTAAATATAAGTGAAAAGCAATAGAGAACACATGTGAATAGTGTAGTGGTAAAACACTTGACTTGTGAATATGAAGTTGTGGGTTCAAATTCCCTCCTTGCTAGATGAGAAAGTCCCTATTGCCACTCCTTACTTAAAGAGTGTTTGCATGTAGCCAACAATGCCAACGGCCAATGGCACCAATAGCCAAGTCTTCCAAGGAAGCTAAAGATGCCAAAGTTATGCCATAATTCTATGCCTTAGCCGAAGGAGTAAACTATAGGCATAAATTGTAGGCATAAAAAATAGGTTCAAGTTTAGGAACATGAATTGAAACTAACCAAAATAAAAATGAAAACGAGAATTGAAAACAGGAATCGAAATAGGATAGGGATTGAGATTAGGATTAGATGTTGAAATGCCTCTATAGTGATGTGTGGAAGCTCTGGTACCACTATTATAGGATCTTAGAGACACACATACACAAAGAGTACAAACTAAAATAGCACAAAAACAAAGACGTGTAGTAGACAAGACAATACATAGTATTGGGTGTAATCTCCCCCTATGCACTCTATTGGATGAGGCTCCAAAGTGTGTGTATTTATAATGTTTTATTATGTCCAAAATAGAGGTTACAATGAGGGCGGTCGCTTCGAAAAGAAGGTGTGTGAGTATAAAGTTGCTCACTTTTATGGAGAGCCTTAGCTTTTATTTACAAGGATCACATTCTACATCAATCCTTATCTCATCCCCTATTTTTATGAATTTCTAGAAAGATCCCTCTATGTGGGTCTTTTATTTACAAAATATATGGAAAATATAATTTTGTTACTTGTGTCTAGATACATCCAAATAAATCCACGCCCCAACAAACCTTCAACTGCTATCTTGATAAATTAAACTCTAAAATTCAACATTCCATAAGTGATAACATCTTCCTCACCATAATACTCTTGTATTACATATCATAAACATAAATAAAAAAATATAGTAAAAAAATCAATCAAAATGAGATAAACTATATCAAAATATTATAACTCACCATTTGGCTGATCTTCTATGTTTTCACTCAAAGAATGATATCCAAAATAAGTAGAAAAATCTATTTCCTTATTCATAGGATTATGACCATAATCCTTATGTTGCACTAAAACAAATGGAAAAAGTAAATGATTAAAGTTTTAAATAAAATAAAAAATAAAAGTTCAATAATATATATATACTTAGAAATGCCATAACAAAATCATCGCACCCCACACAACCTAAATGAGACATGTGACTTACTTCAATTCTCTTTTGCCAATTTTCTATGTTTATGTAATGAAACAAAAGTGCATCGATTAAATGTAAATGATTAAAATACATCTAATAATTCCAACTCACATTAATATTAACTATTGTACATACCTTCTACTGAGGAAAAATTCTTGTAGATGTAGTTTTCTGTGAAAATATACCCACATCTCAGGTGGTAAATTAGGCCTTCTCTTGTTTGTTTCCACCATGCATTATTTCCTATAATTTGAATCTCAAACCAAAGAAACAATTGGATCAATATTATAATGAAACTTTAAATTTATAGACATGCATGTAAATGTGTATATGTGCATGTATGCATGTATATGTGTGAATATGTGTATCTTTGTAAATGTATGTATGTGTGTATGTGTGAATGTATGCATGTGTATGTGTGTGCATACATGAATGTGTTTATCTTTGTGTATATGTATGTGTGAGTGTATGAATATTTGTATCTTTGTTTATGTGTGAATGTGTGTATGTATATGTGTGAATGTGTGTATGTGTGAATGTGTGTATGTGTGAATGTGTGTATGTGTGAATGTGTGGATTAGAGATTAGAACACTTTGAGATTATCCATTACCAACCCTTGATTGTCCTCTGGTACAAACATATGATAGAAGATGATACAAACGATGGTATAAAGGACCACTTTCCTTAGATGGAGAGGTTTTTAAATTTTGGGGTAATCACTATATGATTGCTCCTTCCATTCTCACTAGTTTTGGTTGTGGTCTTTTTATTATAAAGGATTCGCATGTGCCTCCCAACTATCAAGTCACTCTTAAAAGTCACTTTCAGGACCTATATATAAATGGGGAGATTTGCATCAACTTACATGCCACATTCAAATCCTGAGTACTTATTGATTATGTTTGAATGTAGTCTTTCTTGACAGCAAAGGGATTACACATACAAAAAACATTTGAAGAGCATAAAAATAGTCATGAACCACAATCCATGAGTAGAAATCATGCAAGATACATAGTTGTCAATGCTACTAGTTCATTACATGTTGGTAGTGAATTATTAGTGAATTATGGATGGTGTAGATCCCAAAGAGCACCGTTCAGTTAGCATGAAAATTGATAATGTTATGTGAGACTCTTCTAATCAAATGTAAATTTGATAATATAATTTTCTTGTCTATATTTATGTATTTAAATTTGTGTATATATTTGTTTATCATTCATGTATGGAATACTAATGGTTTTGGTTCATGTATGTAGATTCCAACATATGATATTGATTATATTCCACGACATCATTCAGAGTTACATAAGATTTCTTTTATCAAAAGCATCCATGAGGAGGTTGCACAATATTGATCTTGTAGAATATGAGAAATTAAAAGAACTATATTCAAAAGAATACAAACAACATGATGTTTGGGATAATGGTGATGGCATCGCACATTTTATTGAGGACTGATATCGAAATGAAAGTGAGAGGGTTGATATTTCAGAAAACAAAAATATCTTCAAAAAGAATGTTTTAAAGCACAGCTATGAAGAAAGTAGTTTGACGTGACTAAGTGCAAGTTTACTTATCCTCAATATTCAAAATCATTTTGAATGGAGTAATGTTTCTAGTTTAGTAATATTAATGTACATTATATTAATACTTTGTTCCTTTTTTCTATCTATATTTATATACATTTTTAATAATAATCATTTTTTTCATGAACTTGTAGGTTAATATCTAAAAAGTTTTTACCAAGCAACAATGTTCTTCCTACATGACATGATGAAATGAAGAAGATGATTAGTGGTCTCCATATAGATTATCATTCTATACATGCTTGTCCCAACAATTGTATTTTATATAGAGGTTAATATGCACACTCTGTAACATGTCCAAAATATCAATTGCCTCTATACAGTAGGAGGAATGTAAAATTCCAAAGAAAGTATTGAGATATTTTCCATTGGCTCCATGGATTAAGCATATGTTTCAAATCCCATAACTATCAAAGTTTTTTAGATGAGGATCCAATCACAAAATCACTAATGGAGTAATGAGAATTCCAAAAATTAGTCCAATATTTTTGACACCTTGATTCTAGATGGCATGATTTTAAGAAAGAGCCATGCAATCAAAAGTTAGGTATTGAAATAGATGAAGTTAATCCATTTTCATTGAAATCTAGTAAATGGTGCACACGGCCAATGGTGGTCATGAACTATAATCTTCTACCATATCTTAGCATTAAGAAAGAACATTTAATGCTTTCACTTTTAATCCAAAGAAAATGAAAAGTTTACATATTGCTCCTCTCATCGACGATCTCCAAGAGTTATGGAGTGGTATTGATGTCTAAAAGCGTTGATCACAGACAAGTTATGATTCATGGAATTGTGATAGGATTATACAAGATTTTCCAATATATAGTTTTTATTTAGATAATTATATGGTTTTTGAAAAATATAATATATTTTCCCTATTATGTAAGTTAAGCTAATTATAATTTTTATGTTTTCCATGTATGCATGAACTTCTAATAAGGGATATAAACATTTTCCTTATTGTGGCAATTGAATGAGATTAGTTTATAGAAAAAATCACAATAAAAGTATTTCTCTTTGACATCAATGTTTTTTTTCTTGACAATCATCCATTATAGACTAAAAGAGAAGAAATGCATTAGTATTGAAAAATGTAAGTGTCCAAGACCAATGACACAATGGATTGGTATCTCAAATGAAAAGGGCCTCCTATAGATCCTCAATCAGTAAATCTTCAGTGATGGTGAAGATGATAGGCCAAAAAAAAAAGCTCACTAATAGAGAACATGTCAATATGATATTCCTTGGAATATTGAGAGATTTAAAGGTTTTTCATCTTCTTGATCCTATGCATATATTCAAGAATGTTTGTTTTTCATTATGGCAACATCCCATTGGATTAAAAGATACAACATCAATAAATGACTTAAAAGAGAAAAAGTCAAAGCCAAAGTTATGACCAACTTATGATGAAGTCGACATGAAACAACTTATGAAATTGCTTCTTGGGTAGTAATAACAAAAGAGATGCAAGTTATCAACAACAAGATTCCATTTACACCTATAGGATATGGATCATCTTGCCAAAACATGTTTACTTCAGATGATAAGAGCTTATCTAGGTTAAAGGCACATGATTGACATAACTTTCTAAAACATATTCAACCTCTTGTCATTAATGGATTTGTAATAAAAGGACTACAAGATGTGGTCTATTGTTTGGATCACTTACAAAGTAATTATCACTCTTTTATTTTTAGCATATAAATTATTTAAATCTTTCTATTTAATATATAATTCAATAATAGGTGGGATATACAATTTCAATTGTTCATCCATCTTGTGGATGAAATGTGTTGGAGTTAGACATCTGTGGAAGCACGTGAACAACACAAGGAAGAAGAAGAAGCTTGGAGCACACCACACAATCTGAATGTATTATCACTACAATGTACAAAGATAAGTAATCCCTTAGGGATATAGGCATATATACAAGCCGGGGAAAAAACCTCCAAAAGAGGGAAAAAAAATGCCACTGCGGTCCTAATGTGTTCGCACACATCACTACCTAAATATATCAACAAATCCCCCTAGGAGTGATGCAGTGAACAAGGAGCTGGCACTCATGTATAAGGATGTCCCAAGCTATGTGGAATCATTCCACAAAAGGAAGTAAGCCCAAAGCTTTGCGAAAAGCTTCAAAATTCTCCCTAGGCAGAGCCTTCATGAAAAGGTCTGCAATGTTCTCCTGTGTGGGCACATATGCCAAGCTGATCTCTCCAACAGAGAACCTCTCCCTAACATAATGATAATGCACCTCAATGTGCTTAGTGCGAGCATGGAACACATGGTTCCTCGCAACTGCCAATGTGCTCTGACTATTAGTGAAGATGGTGGTGGTAGAAGACTGGCCAACACCCAAATCACTCATAAGGCATTTGAGCCACACACACTCAATAGTCACTGTGAAAGCTTCCCTATACTCAGCCTCACAACTGGAAGTGGCCACAATAGGTTGCTTCTGACTCATCCAAGATATGCATGAGCTACCAAGCATGAAGCGAAAACCACTAGTGCACACACAAGTGTCATAGCAACCAACCCAGTCATATTCAGAAAAAGCACGCAAATCTGGTGGTAGTGATCCCCCCTTGGGATAAAACAACCCAAGTAGTTGGGTACCACTCAAGTAGCGAAAGATGCACTTCACTGCCTACCAATGCTTGACACATGGGCAATGCATAAACCTGCTCATCTATGAGACAACAAACTGAATATATTGTTGAGTAATGCATAAGTAAATCAAGCATCCAATAACCTCGTGATAGAGAAAAGCATCAAATGCATCTCGAGCATCATGAAGAATCAATCATAAACATGTCTCCATAGGAGTGGCAATAGGTTTACCATCTTCAAGGCCAAAATGCTGCAATAATGTGTCAATATATTTCATTTGACACAAAGCTATTCCACCATCAACTTGCATCAAATGCCCAAATAATGATGCCAATGCCCCAAATCAGACATCTCAAATGAGGCATGCAAATCAGCCTTGAAATTAGTAATATACTTCTCATGAGGACCAATGAGCAGCATGTCATCAACATACACAACAATGATCAGAAGCACATCATTAGCACGCTTAACATATAAGGTGCTTTCAATTGGACTGTTCTCAAAACCATGTGCAATCAGATAGGCATGTATCTTTTCATACCAAGCACGTGGTGCTTGCTTTAAACCATGTAATGCCTTCTTTAACCTGCACACGTGGTTTTCATGCGCTTTCTACACGAATTCATGGAGCTAAAAAACATGCACTTCTTCATGCAAGTCACCATTCCAAAATGTTGTTTTAATGTCCAACCGGTATACATTCCAACCATGATGAGTTGCATGTGCACAGATGCTACGAACAGTAGTCATTTGGCAAGTAGGAGCAAAGGTTTCATCAAAATCAATGCCTCTTTCCTACACATAACCCTTGCAACAAGCCTAGCCTTATACCTGTCAACTGTTCCATCAGGTTTATGCTTCATCTTGTATACCCACTTAGTGACAATGATCTTCTTGCTAGGAGGCAAGTCACAAGTCACATAAAGACTAGGTCCCATTTTTCACGATAGCATCATATTCAAATTGCATTGCAACCATCCAATGTTCAAAATTTTGTGCTTCATCAAATGAAACAGGTGCAGTCTCATCACACATATTAGAGGTAGTCATAGCATAGCAATTTGATCCAAAAAGGGGACTATGAGAGCCTCAATGAGTACGGTATAACAGAGGTGCATCTAATTTGTTGTCATAAAAAACAAGCCATTTTGGCATAGTTTTTGCCTCCTCAATATCAACTCTCTCATCAGCAAGTGCATCATGTAAATCTTCATCAGAAATAGAATGATTTGCATCTTCACATGAAACCTGTAAAGGTTGTGAAGTTGCCTCATTAGGACCGGCACTAGACTATCCACCTGTAAAAAGAGGCAGCAAAGTATCATACATGTCTTTGGAGCTAATAGATGTCTTCTTCATACATGAAAGTAAAGGTTGAATAGCATCTTCCACAAAAACAACATCATGGCTAACCAAAATTCATTTAGTCTATGGATGATACAGATGATAGCCTTTGCTTTCAGAACTGTACCCAACAAAAATACATTTTATTGATTTATCATCCAAGTTCCTGCGATGTTGTTTAGGCACTAATGCATATGCCAAACAACCAAAAACACCCAGATGAGCAACAGATGGCTTGCAACCATGCCAAGCCTCATATGGAGTGATAGATTGCAGTGCTTTAGTGGGATATGTGTTAAGTACATATGTTGCACACATGACAGTCTCGAGCCAAAAACTGTGGTAAAGCTTGACTCTTGATGATACACCTCGCCATGTCCATGAATGACCTGTTCTTGTTCAGCAACTCCATTCTATTGAGGTGTATACGGCACTCTACACTGATGTTTTGCCCACGTTCACCCAGAAATGCATTAAAGTCAGAAGACATATATTCCTCCCCTCGATCAGAACAGAGGGTGCCCATTTTACATGCTGATAGATTTTCAGCCAAAACCAAAAATTGTTTGAAGCACATGAACACGTGAGACTTTGCTTTCAATGTATATACCCATGCATGCTTAGAAAAATCATCAATGAAAGTCACGAAGTAAAGATTATTTCCAAAAGAGGGTGCCTGCATAGAACCACAAACATCACTATGAACAAGGTGCAATTTCTGAGTAGCTCGAACTGAACTATCTTTTGGAAAGGAGGAATGCTGCATTTTGCCCAAAATAAAGCTTTCATAGACATGTTTTCCGGGTGCATCAAGTTTGGGTAAAGAGGACACCATTTCAGATTTCTGCATGCGTAGCAAACTAGCAAAATTGAGATGATGGAAGTGTGCATGCCAAAGCTTTGCATCTGACATAGCCTGAGAATCATGTACTGCACATGCTAAATCGTTCACAGATCTTTCATAGTCTATGAGCTTATATAGCCCATGACATAAAATGCTAGAAGCAATAATCATGTTGCCATTGGATAGATCATGAACTGTAAATCTGTCATCAACAAATTTCACAACCAAGCCCATCTTGGCTAATGCAAAAAATGATAACAAATTTTTCTTGATCTCTGGCACAAATAAAGCATTCGACAAAGTGAAAGAATTATCTTCAGCAATAATCAAAATGATCTTACCAACTCCCATGATAGGATAAGAGGAGTTGTTGGTGCATGTGACAGTATTCCCTGTAGGGGCAGGCTCGAGTGAAGTGAAGAAACTGTGCTACGAGGTAATATGTTTGGTTGCCCCACTATCAAAGTACCAAACATATGAGTCCACTGCATACATACACTATTAAGAAGAAGATGGTTTGAAATAGCAAACAATAGTAAACACGCATTCTTCATTCTGCACAAGATTAGCAGAATCATTTTTTGATGTAGAGGCCTCTGTAACAACCATTCCAGCCTCTTTTTTCTTTGCCTCTTTTGTAGCCAGTTTTGGACAATGCTTTATGACATGATCGTTTCCTTTACAGTACTTACAAGAGACTTTTTGCTTTTCTGATTTCTTCTCATCTTTGTCTTTCTTCTTCGAATGTGCAGCATTTGCAAATTTCTGCTTTCTAGTAGATGAGCTCCATTTACCCTTGCCCTTCTGAGTAGCCAAGAAAGCTTGATCTACAACATGCATAATGGACTTGTTTTGCCTAGACTGATCTTCTTGCAACAAGACAAAGACTAACTCCTCAAATGACAAGGCATTTGGATTGGCTTTCATCATCAAACAAAGTGTAGAAACAAAACTCTGATATGAATCAGGGAGACCATTCAGAACGATCTGTACAAGTGAGCTATCTGGTATAACTTCATCAATAGAAATCAATTGTTCCTTCAAGTCTTTGATCTTTGTTAGAAAATTTTCCATAGAATCACCTTCATTCATATGATCACTCTCCAGTTGTTTTCAGAGGTAGCAACACGAGCCTCATTCCTAGCCTGGTACAATGTGGTAAGTGTATCCCAAGCATCCTTAGTTGTTCTACAAGAGCGAATGTGAGGAATAATGGCACATTTGATAGACAAGGCTATCAGTGCATGTGCCTAAGCATCTCTGCCATCCCAATGAATTTTCTCTACAGTAGGTGCAGCAGAAACTACAACACGAATAGGAATGTGAAGAATATCAGCATCTTCAATGCCATCTACATTAGCTTCAATACCTGTATTTGCAGGTGTAATAGGACATTTTTCAACACCGTGCACAATGTTCCACAATTCTTTTGCAACCAATACATGTCGCATCATATAAGCCTACCTTCCAACTTATCTTCAACAGCCAACATATGGAATACATCACTGCTTTCATCCATGGCCACTGACTAAAATATCCCGATGCAGAAAAATGGTTGTATCTGAAAAAGTTGAACATAACTACCCCCACAAGTTCTGCTAGACCTATAGCAAACTTTGAGATGCTTATAATGGAAAACCAAAACCTGTATATATCTTTGGCACAAAAAGATGAAATAGCCTACCCAAGCACTATGATAGTGCGTTCATAGGCTAAAACGAGCTCAGATCGCGATTTCGGCACCACAAAGTGAAGCATATTTTATCTCCTAATCACATATGCTCACCAAATTTCGTGCAATTTTGAGACTGTGACCGGAGGGGTGTCAATGACGCCTTAGATGAAGCAGTGATCTGCTCTGATACCAATTGTTAGAGTTAGATGTCTGTGGAAGCACGTGAATAGTACAAGGAAGAAGAAGAAGAAGCTTGGGGCACAACACCACAATACTGATTGTATTCCACTAGAATGTACAAAGATAAGTAACCCGTTAGCGCTATAGGCATATATACAAGCAGAGGGGAAAAAAAACTCCTAAAGAGGGAAAAAAATGTCCCGATGGTCCTAGTCTATTCACACACATCACTACCTAAATATATCAACAAAATAGAGATTGCTGTAGTTGTAAGCACTCGATGGATGTTTTGGGTCGAGAGATTTATGGTTATATTGAAAGGTTATGTGTGACAAAGAGAAAATTTAAAAGGATCCATGGAAGGGGGATGGATGCTTGAAGAAGTCATGTATTATGTCAGTGAATATCTTGAGAGAGTTGATGAAGAAGCTCCACGAGATGGACCAACAAGGCTTCTTCAAAATTGATAGATGAGATATTAGTAAGTAAAGGAGTTCCTTTTTGTTATGGATTGTTACCATTAGTTTCTATGTGAAAGACCACATATCCGCTAGACACTTTTGTATATGTCTTTTTCTAATAAAACATATAGTGGTCTCGTCAACCACGAACTGTATTGAGACAGCACCTTCGTAAACCTTACATACAACAAAGTCGTACTCTCTATTCTTTGTTCTTTGCATTTTTTGTAGATGCACAGACAGGTATAGAGGAGCATTGCAATATCATCCAAGAACATAAGCTGCACTACAAGGATCTTGCAGGCCCCTCTTCACTAGTATCATAGAAGTTGTACATATGGATGCATAGATTGTCGCATGTCTACACAATGCTGCAAAGACTTGCAACCTATGGAACATGATGAAAACTCCAAGGCTTATGAATAAGGCATAGACATTGGCATACCTTTTCATCCGAGTCACCAAAGTCATTATTGGTGTTGTTGAATGCACGTGAGGGAGGATCTCAATGATCAAGGAAGGTGGAGGTTCCCGATACTTCCTAGGAGGTCACTCATCCTAGTATTGTTCTCGTCAGAGGTCTCTTAATTGGAAATCTCTTACCATTAACCTACAATCATGTGGTGATTGGGTCATTCTTGGATCTATTTTTGAGTCCTTTCACGCATAGTTTATCTTTGTACAAGTTCAAGAACCTCAAGAAGGGTTTTCTTTGTGCTTCTTTGATAATGATTGTTCAACTTTGGGAATATTTTTCTAGCCATACTAGTGATTTTATAGGCTTCTTGGACAGGTCTCAATTATGGTGGGAGTATCCATCACTAGTGAGAAATTCATCATCACTTAGTAGCTTGTTTTGCAAGAGTGCATTGAGCCTTCTATAAGGCCAATTTTGGATAGGATTTGAGCTCTTTTAGTTCACTTACTATCGCTAATTTCCCATATATATTGTTTGGGCACTCCCACTATGTATGTTTTTTGTGGAAACCACCTTTGTACGCCCGTCATATAACACGATCGTTGTGTTTTCCATAGCCTTGACGTGTTAAAGAGGGTCGCGGTGAGGTTTTTATGAATTGGGAGACACCCAAATATTGAGGTCTCTTTGGTGATGCAGGTGGAAAACCTACCCTAGCCTTTCCATAGGAGATGCATGCGCAAATTCATAGGTGCTTGAAGTTGGTCCAGAAAACTAGTATAGGACCAGCCCTAGCTCTTTGGATATGTAAATTAGACCTTTTGGGCTTGTGGTTAGTGCAATAAAACTCAATAGGTACTTTGGAACAGCAACAAGAAAAAGTTGATGCAAAACAGATAACTTGCACCTTGAGTAGCTCACAAAAACCTTCTAAAAATGGATGGAAGTTGTGACTTCAAACACTAAGAGTAGCTAGCACAGTAACAACTGGAAAAATTCCTCTTAAGGGAGTTTTGTAAATAGGGTTGTTTTTCTAAATGCATAAAATCCCTAATTTATAACAACTATAGAAGGAGCAATCACCTTAATACTGAATTGGTGTCATCCCGATTTTTCAGCGATGTGTAGAGAATGACACCAAGACTGAAAACTTGAATATCTCTGAATTTAATGAACCAAATGACTTGAAAATTTGTATACATAAAGTAGATATTTATACCTTTACCTTTCCATTGAGTGCTTAAACACTGGATTTGGAGCTCTATAGAGAGAACAAAAATCTATGCGAGTTGACTAAATCTGAGGAAGAAGGAGTAGAGAACAAAAATGGCATCAAGCAATGATCAAAGAGTATATGTATTGCTTCAAATCAACAATCTTCTTAATGTAAAAATGTTTTGGAGTCTTTATATAGACTCTTAAGGATATTTCCACACCTTTTCTTCATGGATTTGAATTCAAAATCAGGTGGGTTTGGTAGTTTAGATTGATTGGAATCTTTTCCTACAATCTAGCAAAAGAGAAATTTGAAGTCATATCTACTTTTTGATTGATTGATTGAGAATCAATCCCAACCACTTATAACCCGTGGATTTTAGGCACTTTACTCTTTCCTTTGATAAAGGTAAATACTTTGGAAATTACATAAGAAGGTGATCCTATGATCAAACTCTCAATACAGTAAATGTATGCAAATAAAACTCTACAAGGAGTATATGTGGCATCATTCAAATGATGGATTTGATGAAGATCATGTCCACCTCAAGCATAATGAAAGCTTGATGTTCCAACAAGACTCAATGCAAGTTGAAGGGGAAATCATTGTTGGAGGCTCTATACTTTGAGCTATTATGTTGAAGCTTGAAGGAGATGGAGGCTACACAAACACTATGAAGAGGAATTTTCTATGCTTAAAGGAGATTATATTCTTGGAGGAGTCAACTTCTACACTTGGAGGATATTATCATTGATGAATTGAAGGACAAGAGATGAAGTACATGATGACGAATTGAAGGAAAAGAAGGAGGATTGAAGGACAAGAAGGAGGACTGAAGGACAAGAAGGAGGATTGGAGGAAGGACACAACCCTACACACATGTTTGTGGATTGAAGAACATTATGAGTCAATATTATGATGAATCACAGTGCACACAATGGCCGAGGGAGTGATCACTTGAGGAAGATGATGCAAACAACACAAAGGAAGCAATTTTGATAGTCTTTGCAATTTTGAATGACATAATCTATGATAGCGACTAAAATCAAAGACGAAGAAGGGCCTAGCTTATATAGCTCGAAATGAAGTGAATTCTTGATCTTCCAGTTGTTCAAGACTATGGTTTTGTATTAGCATTCTTAATGGGTTTGAATTGGCCTTCTACATACTACACTTTAGATATCAAAAGTCCCTTTAGATATATTGTTTGGCTGTAATTTCTATGCACCAAAGTTGATTGAAGAAGAAGAGGAAGTGCCTACTCTCATCATTACAAAACGATGCTTGTAGTTTCTTGTTGTCTTCATCAACAAGTGCTCTGCCAAGTATACAAGAGATGGTAAACATGGACACAACCTTTACAAGATCATGATGATGATGATGCAGTCGACATGAAAGATGGAGGCGTGATGATGAAGATAAAGATATTATAAGTAAAGTTGAGAAGAAACCTTATTTCATGGCAATAAGCTTCCGTCATTCAACAACATCAAGAAGACTAGCCACAAGATTGAGATTGTGAGTGAGAGTGTGATTGAGCGTGTGAGTGTGAATGAGATTGGGATTGTGATTGTGATTGTATGATCGCATGATTGTGATTGATATTGAGTTTGAGAGTGTGAGTGTGAATGGCATTGTGATAGCTCGGGGGTGGTCGAGAGGTAAAGGCTTGGTCAAGAAGCTATTTCCCATAGATAATGTATCGAGAAGGAAGGGGCTTCATCGAGAAGCTATTAATGTATTTAGAATTTGACATCGAAAGATTCACAAGATAAGATCTCTCTATTTTTTTTGAGCTAAAAACTTGATCTGATTTATTCTTTTGTTAATGAAACTAATGTGTGCTTATGTCTTTTGTATGTTTGAGTGTTCATCTTTATGGGTTGACGAGGAAGGCTACACTTGGTGATTCTTAGTAGTGTGATGTTGTTGGAATTGGAGATGTGGTTGTGCAATTTGTTGATGGTTCATAATTTTCCATACATAATGTATGCCATGTGCCTCAAATTTCACATAATTTGATGTCAGTTGGTCAACTTGATGACCTTGGCTACAAAGTGATTTTGTATACTCAATCCTTTTGCATTTCAAAGGGCAATATGGTTATTGCTAAAGGAGGAAAAGTTGCCTCACTTTATTTTTTGTTTGTATCTTAGAAAGACACTTATAGCTATCACTGAATAGCATATGACCTATATAGGGCATAGATATTTGGGAACATATCTTGTAGTGGAATGGAAATTCTTTCTGGTTTTGGCTACTTACCTCTATTATCTTTATCTATTTTTTCTTTTTGTGAACATTGTCAATTTGGAAAGTAATATGAATGTGCATATAAAATGCACATTGACTCTTCAGTGAAGCCATTAGATCTTGTTCATACTGATGTGTGTGGTCCTATGAGCACTAGATCATTAGGTGGTGCTCTTAACTTCACCATTTTCATAGATGGTGCTACTAGATCATATCAAGTATAAGGATGAATTATTCCCTAGTTGTAGAAAATGACTTGCCTCAATAGAGATTGATAAGAAGGCTTTACATTAAGATAATGGTGGTGAGTATACCTTACATGAGTTCAACCATTTTTGTTAGCGTAGAAAAAATTGTGTGGCTAAAAGGATGAATAGAACTATTTAAGATAGAGTAGTTTCTATGCGGCATCATACAAAACTTTCACATAGATTTCAGGTATAAGGAGTGTTACCTATAGTTCATGTGACTAACCTTTCACCTAGTATTGCCAAAGGGTTGAGAGTGGCACAAGGGTTATTGACAGGGTAGCGATCATGTTATGATCACCTTTGAGTATTGGACTGTGAGGCTTATGTCCATGTTCCAAAGAATTTGAGACTGAAATTAATTGAAAAAATGTTTTTTTTTATATAGAGGAGATGGGTAATTTGGATATCATTTATGGGATTCTAAAACACGTTTAGTGATTAGAAGTAGTCATATTATTTTCATTGAAATGAAGATGCATAAGCAGCCTGTTAAAGAGGTTGAAGTGAGAAGATTTTTATTTGAAGATGTTAGTCCTGTTGCTAATATGCATAAGAATCTAAGAGAAAAGGTTGTTCATGAAAATGTTCCACAAGAGTCTAGTAGTGCTTATGATCAACAACCATTGAGATGATCTTCACGTGTGTCATATACACTTGATAGATTTGTTATAGGATTGGATTTTCTCATGTTTACAGATGTTGGTGAGCCTTCTTGTTATGAAGAAGCTACACAGATAGATAATTGTGTCAAGTAGGGGCATGCCATGAAGAGAAAACTTGATTCTTTACCATGAGAATGGGTATATAAGTTGAAGTTCATATTAGTAGTGCTTCTCCAAAGTATAAAGTAAGGTTAGTTGCAAAAGAATACAATCAATAACAATGATTTCCTTCTAAGGAAGTCTTCTTGCTTCTGGACAAGATGATAACATTATGCATGTTGCTTGTAATAGTTGCAAAAGAGGACTTAGAGCTGGTCCAAATGGACGTGTTTTGCTTTCTTGCATGGATATCTTATAGATGAAATCCGTATGGAACAACTAGAGGGTTATGCAGCTCCTGGCAAAGAGAGTCTAGTATGTAAGCTAAAGAAGAACTTTTATGGGCTCGAGCAATCACCTAGACAGTGGTATCAAAATTTTGATGTATTCAAGAAGTCCCACGGGTATTCTAGAAGTAATGAGGATCATTGTCTCTACACAAAGAGATGTTCAAATGGAAGCTTTATATGCTTGATATTTTATATTGATGATATGTTTATTGTTGGGAATTCCTCAAAAGACTTGTCTCTCTTGAAGACAAAGTTGAGCCAAGATTTTGACATGAGATATTTGGGAGATTCTAAACATATTCATGGCATGTACATTGCTCATAATAGGTGTAAGAGATGCATATACTTGTCTTAGAGTAAGTACATAACCAAAGTACTTCATAGATTCAATATGCATGGTGGAAAAGCATTGAGTACACCATTGCTTATATATGTGAATTTTAGCAAGGATGATTATCCCAAATATGATGAGGAGAATCAATTCATGAACAAAATTCCTTATCAATTTGTTGTTGGTAGTCTCATGTATATTTGTTAGCTATAAGACTAGAAAATGCATTTGTTGTGGGAGTTGTGAGAAGATATATGTCAAATTCTTGCAAGAAGCAATGGGAAGTAATCAAAATGATATTGAGATATCTAAGTGGCACTAAGGATATGCATTTTTGCTTGGATAAAGATGATGCATCCATTATTTGTTGATATATTTTAGTAGTGATGTGTGTGAACACACTTAGGACCATCAAGGAACTTTTTTTTCCATCTTTACGACTTTTTTCCCCTTGGCTTGTATGTACCTCTATAACCCTAAAAAGTCACTTATCTTTGTACATTCATTTGGTAATACACTCTATGTTGTGTTGTTCTTCAAGATTCTTCTTCCTTGTGCTCTTCATGTGCTTTTTTGTACCCCAAACTCTAACAATTGGTATCAGACTAGGTTGCCACTTCCTCTTTGGCCTCGTTGACACCCCACTGATCATAGTCTCTAGATCACATGAAAATTGGTCAGCATACTCAGGGTGATTGGATGACTCCCCTCTAAATGCTCTATCCTAGTGATTACCTAGAAATTTTCATCCTTTTTTGCCAAATATATATACAAGTTTTGGTTTGCCAATAAAAGCACCTTGAAGTGTGCTCCAAGTCTAGTAGAGGTCCAGAGGGTATTTCTATTCAGCTTTTTGAGATACAGTCAACTCTTTGCATCAGGGTATTCATAAGATGAGCTACTTGATTGCACATAGTAGCTAGTCAAACAAACTCCTCACTTCACTCTAGCAAGCATTTCTCGAAGAATGACCAAAGGATGAAAATCAAACTTAGCTCAACTTTGGAGGAATTTAGAAAGGTATCTAATGAAACCAAGATTATAAACAATAAGTAGATAGAGAAGTAGAAACAGTGCTTACAACTCAAAAAAAAAACTAGTTCCCATGGATCCTAGACATAGACAAAGATATCAATCACCATGCTTGACTATTTTGAAGTTTTCTCTCACTGTACTCATAAAATGCTCCACAAAATTCGTGTACTTTAAAGTGGCTCTAATATCTATCCAATGACATAAATATTATATCAAATGGATGAATAATAAAAAAGAATCAATGCTAACAATGCAAGGCTAGAGAGTTGCAACACCGCCTTCACACACACATAGATATGTCTACTCTAAGCTCACAAAGAAAAAAGTAAAGGGCTTGTTTGATACAACTCCGCCACTTAGAGAATACTCTAGATTAACTAGAAAACCTAGGAGATGACTTGATACAAGCTACCTTTGTAGAAGAGAAATTGACCTCTAAAATCTAGGAACCACCTTTCCCAAAAAATCAGCCTCCTTTATTAGAGGACTTAGTTGAGATGAATTTGAGAGTGTTTGGTTGAGCTCTTTTGATGAAATCTAGTGTTTTTAGCCTTCCATACATTGTTCCACATGCCCTAATTGATATACCATGAATCCAAGTGAAGCTTGACTTTTAGCACTCCCCCTGAAGTTTTCAGATTCATCTAAACTTCATATTCATTTAATCTCCTTCATGTTGATTCATTGCTTGAACTTTGAAATCTTCACTTCATAAAAAACCTTTGTAAATATGTCAACAACTTGATCCTTCTACCTATAGGATGTACCAAAACTTCCTTGGAGACCAAAATTTTCCCTTATGAAGTGATAGAGCACTTCAATATGCTTGGTTTAGAATGATAAATAGGATTTGATGTTAGATGGATGCACTCATACTATCACAAAAGATTGGATATGTTTCAACTTGTAAATTCAGATACATAAATATCTTCTTAATCCACATTATGTCACATGTAACTTGAGCTAAAGCTCTATACTCAACCTCACTGGAAGATAATTCCACTTTGAGCTTCTCCTTTGAAATCCATGGGATCATCTTGCTACCTAGCATGACTAGGTAACTACTTGTACTTCTATCTTCCTTTGAACCATTCCAACCTGCATTGGAGAAAACTTTGACCTGCATATCATCATCAAATGAGTAGAATAATCCTTCATTTATAGTAGCCTTGAGATATATTAGCATTCTTCTTGCAGTATGAAAGTGTGTGGTCCTTGTACTATGCATAAATAGTGATAACACTCCAAATCCATATGCTATGTATGGTCTAGTTATTGTGGTATAATTGAAAGTGTGGAGTTTGAGGTTTGCGGAATCACGTGGAAAACACAAGGAAGAAGAAGAATCTTGGATCACAACACATAATACTTAATGTATTACCAAGAGAATATACAAAGATAAGTGACCCGTCAGGGTTATAGGCGATATACAAGTGGGGGGGAAAAACTTCCTAAAGAGGGAAAAAAGTGCCTCGACGATCCTAGTGTGATCACACACATCACTAACAAAATATATCAACAAATCCCCCTTAGGGGTGATGCAGTGAACAAGGAGTTGGCACTCATGTATAAGGAAGTGCCAAGCCATGTGGAATCAATCCACAAAAGGAAATAAGCCCAAAGCTTTGCTGAAAGCTTCAAACTTCTCCCTAAGCAGAGCCTTTGTCAAAAGGTCTGCAATGTTCTCCTGTGTGGGCACATATGCCAAAATGATCTCTCCAGTAGAGAACCTCTCCCTAACATAATGATAGTGCACCTCAATGTGCTTAGTGCGAGCATGGAACACAGGGTTCTTCACAACTACCAATGCACTCTGATTGTTAATGAAGATGGTGGTGGCAAAAGATTGACCAACACCCAAATAAGTGATAAGGCTTCTGAGCCACATACACTCAATAGTCGCTGTGAAAGCTGCTCTATACTCAACCTCATAACTAGAAGTGGCCACAATAGGCTGCTTCTTGCTCAACCTCGATATGCATGAGCTATCGAGCATGAAGCAAAAACCATTGGTGGACACATGAATGTCATAGCAACTAGCCCAATCAGAGTCAGAAAAAGCATGTAAATCTAGCGGTAGTGATCCCCCCTTGGGATAAAACAATCCAAGTAGTCGGGTACCACTCAAGTAGCAAAAGATGCACTTAACTGCCTGCTAATGCTTGACACCTAGGCAATGCATAAACCTGCTCAATTGTGAGACAAAAATTGAATATCTGGCCGAGTAATGCATAAGTAAATCAAGCATCCAACAACTTGCTGATAGACAACAACATCAAATGCATCTCCCGCATCATGAAGACCCAATTGTAAACATGTTTCCATACAAGTGGCAAAAGGTTTGCAATCTTCAAGGCCAAAATGCTGCAATAATGTGTCAAATATTTTTTTTTGACACAAAGATATTCTGCCATCAACTTGCATAAACTAAATGCCCAAATAATGATGCGAATTCCCCAAATCAAACATCTTAAATGAGGCATGAAAATCAGCCTTAAAATCAGCAATATGCTTCTCATGAGGACCAGTGAGCAGTAGACAACAATGATCAGAAGCACATCATTTGCACACTTAAAATATAAGGTGCTCTTAGTTGGATTGTTCTCAAAACCATATGCAATCAGGTAGTCATGCATCTTTTCATACCAAGCACGCGGTGCTTGCTTCAAACCATATAATGCTTTTTTCAACCTACGCACTTTGTTTTCATGCCCTTTCTACACAAAACCATGGGTTTGGAAAACATACACTTCTTCATGCAAGTAACCATTCATAGATGTAGTTTTAATGTCCAACTGATGTACGTTTCAACCATGATGAGCTGCAAGTGTACAGATGCTATGAACAATAGTCATTTGGCATGTAGGAGCAAAGGTCTCATCAAAATCAATGCCTCTTTCTTGAGCATAACCCTTTGCAACAAGCCTAGACTTATACATGTCAATTGTTCCATCACGCTTATGCTTTGGCTTGTATACCCACTTAGTGCCAATGGCCTTCTTGCCAGGAGAAAAGTCACATAAAGACCAGGTACCATTTTTCATAATAGCGTCATATTCTGATTGCATAGTAGCCATCCAATTTTTTGAATTTTATGCTTCATCAAACGAAATTGGGTCATTTTCATCACAAAAACTAGAGGCAACCATAGCATAGCAATCTGATGCAAAAGAAGCAATATGAGAGCTTGAATGAGTACAATACAACAGAGCTACATCTAATTTGCTATCTCGCAAAGTCTGCACTAGCTATTTAGGCGTGGCCTTTGCCTCCTCTATATCAGTTCTCTCATCAATAAGTGCATCATGTAAATTTGCATAAGAAATGGAATGATCTACATCATCATGTGAAACCTGTAAAGGTTGAGAAATTGCCTGATTTCGACCAATAGTAGACAATGAGGAGTACCGTTGCTTTATGATCAATGTGATACTTCTCTAAATTTATTTGCCCTCCTAGCTAATGAAATCTTATTAATCCGTCCTTTTGATCATAAAATATTCTACTACTATGTATACAAAAAGCATCCATGTACATTCTTATTGATGATCCAAAGAAAGGTTAGAATACATAATTCATGTATCTTTGAAATGTTGTAGGTGCATAGTGAGATCAAAGGACATCACTCTATGCAAAGCATCCCCATGGTGTGATGAAAGTGATCTTCCTTTTATCTTCATTAGCTATATGTATTTGAAAATGTCCTGAATATCCATCAATTCTCCACTTCATTCAATATTCCATCTTGGAATGGTAGTGGAGAATGGTCTCTTTTAGTTGTAGCATTCAATGGCTTGTAATCCACACACATCCTCCATTTACCATTATTTTTGGGAGTAACAACAACTAGAGACACCCATTCTAAACTAGAAATGAGATACTAAAACCAACCCAACGAAGTAGATTTACATCTATCAACAAAGCTTCTTGTTGTAGAGCCCCAATCCTCCTAAGCTTTTGCACCACTAGATTGATGTTTGGTTTATGGTGTTGGATGGCAGCTACTCTCTATATCTTAGTGTATTCTTTTTTATGAATAATTTGGGATATCTATTTACATGATGATATATTCATTCCTCTTCCTCCATTGTAAGATCATATGTTAACATCCTTTGAAATCTGCTTCTTGTATGGAATCTTCACTTTGTGGTTGTTGATGATTGTGTCCTTTAACTCCATCTTCCATTCCTTGAAACATTACACACATGACTTCTAGTGTCCATGAATCATTTTTGTTTTTCGATCCCTCACTACTAGAATCACTATCATAGCATGAAATTTGTTCATCTATGGTCGTTTCATACTTGTGAGCACCCTTCTTTCTATCCTTCGAATCACAAGTAACTGATTCAGTTTTGTCATTTGGTTTAAGAACAAGAACACAAGAACCCCATTTTTTATCTACTTTCACCACGATTAATCATGGATATCCTTATATGATGGGATAGCCTTCCCCTTGTTTGCAATCACATATATATTCAAGGTAATTTTTATATCACACACTATAACTCTTAAATCTTCAATGACACCAACACATTTATCTTCCATTTTAGCCTTGTTTGCAGATGGTCTTGTCACATTCAGACCTAACATGTGCATTGCCTTCTCTGAATGAGACACATTTGTGCTCCCCCATCTATATAGAAATTTGAGACCATTTTCCTCTTTATATATGCATCTTATGTGGTTACAACATCATCACATGCATTTTCCCTTATGAGATTAATATCCTTATTTTTAGACCTCCTAGTACCTACTAGCATGTAACACTTCCTTATAGCTTTTTACAATAGTTGCAATAGTTTTGGCCAAGTGATATAGGGATTTTGCGCGGACATATCTTCAAAAAGATCATAAGGTTGGATTCCCTTATCTAGAGGAAAGTCTTCCATCGTGATCTTCCTTCTTGGCCTTATCTTTCTTTTACTTGTTTCTCATTTTGCAACTTTTCCTTTATTTGTCTGTGTACCCAAGCTTGACTCTTCATCTTGAGACCTTTCTCTATCTTGCACCCTTATTCACTTGACCAAAATAGTATCCATGTTTTCTTGTTCCTCATTCACCTCCAAAATGTTCACTTGCCTTTGCTCACCTTGAACCATTCGGACGGTGGAATATTTGCTTGTGGTTGTTTTTGTCTAGGTGCATCTTGTCCTTGTACATGTTGTGGGGGTTTCTTGATAGGGTACATATCTCGAGCGTTCCTTAGAGGGTTAGGGAAGTTATACATACCATGGCCATGTTCATTACAATTTATAGCATATGAATTCTTCAGCTTAATGGTGTTGCCCTCTATTTTTCTCTCTTGGTGGCCTATTTTGTTGACTCCCCACCAAGTTAAGTATCAATTGTTCTAGCTATCGTATATTTCTTCATTTTCTAATTGTGTCGTTGATATGAGGGGAATAATATCTACATGCTCTACCTTTTTAGTCTTTGAAAATTGAAAATTCAACTTCATACACTTTACTCTAGCTACTTCTAGTGCTTCTTCAAAGGTTCTTGGAAATTGTGACTCCACCTTTTGTTTGAGGGAAAAGAGTCTTGAGATGAATTTATCACTTTTCAAGAATTGTGGAGCTACTTCAATAGTCCTTAGGCTACTCTCCCAATTACTCCATACACATTGGAACTTGAACTCATAGTTTGGAAAGTCTTCAAGAGATACTTGCCTTATTGATAGAAATTTTTGCCATAGTCCTTGAGTGTCTTTCTTACCATATCTCATCATAAATGCTTTACATATTCCTTCCCAACTTTCTATTGCCTCTTGTGGAAGGTTGTTATATCATATTCTAGCTTCCTCATTTAGAACCGATGGGAAAACCCTTATCTTGATAATTTCTTGATACCTTCTTGAAATGAGTTATGCCATTTCCAAGTTGTCTAAAAACTCTGCAACATCCTAATTGGGGGTCTTCCATAGAAGTGTGGGAAATTGATGTCATGGATGAACTTGAAGATGCCTTCTTTACAAAAGAATAAAGATTTAGAATTCTAAGCTAAGACTATACTCTAGAATTGGGAAAATAATTGGTTCTTGAGATGCAAAGATTTCTTCCAATTGCTCAACTGCAAGATGTTTGGCAACGTGTTGTTGGAGGATGATTTCCCTACTATATGTAATATGGATGGAAAGAAGGGATCATGACTGATAAGGTTGGTTGGGATGAATGGAAAGATTTTGGTTGTTGGGGTGTGGAAATTCATCGAAGAGAGTCCCTCAACAGGGGCACCAAGTTATGAGAGGGGCATTAAGGAAATGGCTTCTAATACTTCCTCATTGCTCGAATAATAAATAGAGAATAGAATTGAGGATCAAGAAAACCAATCTCCTTAGATTATGCATGCAAAATCATTCACATAAACACAAACTGCATTGTCAAGGCAAGGGTGGTCTACACTATCTTATTACAGAAAGATAATGGAACTCTTAGGATAGGGGTGATCCACAATGACATCTTAGTACATTTAAATAAAACAACACAAAGCTACTCTTAAGGCAGTGGTGATCCGCACCACCCTCATACCAATACATAAACAACATGAGGGTACTCTTTATGACAAGAGTGGTTCACACTACCTTCATATTACCAATGCATTAAAACACTAACACTCACAACTAAGTGATACTTAATGAAAAAATTAGCCAAGTACTTCCACAATCCTCAATGGTTTGTGTTGATGGACAAAAAAGAAGGAAGATGGAAGGAATAGGTAATGAGATGAGAAGAAGAGAGGGTGGAGAGGATAGAATAAGGGAAGGTTAAGGATAATAGAGATAGGAGGAATATGAGAATTGAACTCAATTAAAATAGAGATATGAAAAGAACATGAGGACTTACAAGTCAGGAGGTTTGCATAGCTCTCTCAAGATTGTGACATAGGCTAGGTTCCCACTCTTACCTTTGGAGTGCTCACCATACACTTTGCATGTACCTACAAACAACCCTTCTTGCCTTTTGGAGGGCATCCAAGGGATCATTTTGTAGGGCTTTTTTGGGAGATATTTAGACATGATATATTGAGATGAATCTTTTAGATATTTTTTACTTGTGGTGAAATTGGAGATGTTTACAAAGATCTAGAAGATTCTAGGCTCAATAAGATGTGATATTTGACCTGTGTTTACATATTTCTAGAATATTTTGAAATATTATTACAAAAATATGGTATATGTTCCATGAAATGCACGTTATGAGTCATCTCCATTGAATTTGTCTTTTGGGCATGATTCATTTAAGTTTGGGCCCCAAAAATTTAAGAAATATGCATGACAAAAGCTCTCCTTTGTTGATAAATAAAAAAGGTATAATGGGACTATAGGACCTTTGAAAAGAGTTTTGTTTCATTTTAAAAAGGGTGGGGCAAGGTTTAAATACTTTAATATTCTATACTTTCCATCCCTCTTTTATATTTCCCCTTCGTATTCTAGGTACAAGTGTGATATTTGACCTATGGTTGCATATTTCTAGGATATTTTGGAATAGTATTACAAAAATATGGTATATTTTCCATGAAATGCATGTTATGAGTCATCTCCATTAAAATTTGTCTTTTGGGCATGATTCATTAGAGTTTGGGCCCAAAAATTTAAGAAATATGCATTAAAAAAAGCTCTCCTTTGTTGAAAAATAAAACAGGTATGATGGGACTATAGTACCTTTGAAAAGAGTTTTGTCTCATTTTTAAAAGGATGGGGCAAGGTTTAAATTCTTTAATATTCTATGTTTTACATCTCTCTTTTATATTTACCCTTCATATTCACCATTTCTCTTTTATTGATGGAAGAGCTAGTAATCTCTTTGATGGTGGGGCCCACTTTTACTCCTGACTTCCATATTTATTTTATAGATATCCATACCTTAGGGAAACAAAATGTTGATATATTTAGGTAGTGATGTATGTGAACACACTAGGACTGCCAGGGCACTTTTTTCCCTCTTTAGGAGGTTTTTTCCCCTTGGCTTGTATATATGTCTATTGCCCTAACGGGTCACTTATCTTTGTACATTCTAGTGGTAATACATTCAGTATTGTGTGTTGTGCTCCAAGTTTCTTCTTCTTCTTCTTCCTTGTGCTACTCCCATGCTTCCGTAGACGTCTAACTCCAACAATTGGTATCAGAGCAGGTCGCCACTTCATCTAGGGCATCATCGACACCCTTTTGATCGCAATCTCAGAATCGCACAAAATCTGGTGAGTATACTCAAGCTGATTAAGAGATCAAAATTGCTTCGCCTTCTAGTGCCGAAATTGCAATATGAGCTCGTTTTGGCCTCCGAACACACTATCATAATGCTTGTGCAAGTTATTTCATCTTTTTGTGCCAAAGATATATACAAGTTTCAGTTTGCCAGTATAAGCATCTCGAAGTTTGCTACATGTCTAGTAGAACTTGTTTGGGTAGTTCTGTTCAACACTTTTTTAGATACAATCATTTTTCTGCATCAAGGTATTTTAGTTAGTGGCCATGGTGGAAAGCAGTGATGTATTCCGTATGTTGGTTGTTGAGGATAAGTTGGATGGTACCAATTATCCATTGTGGGCTTATATGATGCATCATGTATTGTCACAAAAGGATTGTGGAATACTATGCAGGGTGTTGAAAAACATCCTATTACACCTGGGAATACAGGTACTGCAGATACAAGGATTGAAGCTGATGTAGATAGTGTCGAAGATGGTGGTATTTTGCAGATTCTTGTTCATGTTGATGTTCCTATTGCACCTACTACAGATCAAATTTGTTGGGATGGTAGAGATGCTCAGGCACATGCATTGATAGCCTTGTCTATCAAAGGTGCCATTATTCCTCACATTCGCTCTTACAGAATACCTAAGGATGCTTGGGATACACTTACCACATTGTAGCAGGCTACAAATGATGCTCGTGTTGCTTACCTTTGAAAACAGTTGGAGAGTGAGCACATGAATGAAGGTGATTCTATGGATACTTTTCTAACAAAGATCAAGGATTTGAAGAAACAATTGATTTCTTCTCATGAAGTCCTTTCTGACAGTACACTTGTGCAGACTGTTCTAAATGGTCTTCCCGATTCATACCAGAGTTTTGCTTTTACTCTTCATTTGATGATGAAAGGCAATCCAAATGCCTTAACATTTGAAGAGTTAGTTTCTATTCTATTGTAGGAAGATCAGTCTAGGCAGAACAGGTCCATTATGCGTGTTGCAAATCAAGCTTTCTTGGCTAGTCAGAAGGGCAAATGAAAATGGAGCTCTTCTACTAGTAAGCAGAAATCTGTTGATTCTGTACAATCGAAGAAGGAAGACAAAGATAAGAAGAAATCAGAAAAGCAGAAATTGTTTTGCAAATACTGTAAAGAAAATGATCATGTCATTAAGAGTTGTCCAAAATTGGCTGCTAAAGAGGCAAAGAAGAAAGAGGCCGGAATGGTTGTTGCAGAGGCCTCTACACCAAAAAAAGAGTCTACTAATCTTGTGCAAGATGAAGAATGGGTGTTTACTACGATTTGCAATTTTGATCCATCTTCTCATGAGTAGTGCATGTCTGCAGTAGACTCAGATGTTTGGTACTTTGATAGTGGGGAGACCAAACATATTACCTCGCAGCTCAGTTTCTTCTCTTCACTCAAGCCTGCCCCTATAGGGAATATTGTTACATGCACCAACAACTCCTCTTATCCTATTATGGGAGTTGGTAAGATCATTCTGATAGTAGTTCTTTCACTTTGTCAGATGCTTTATTTGTGCCATGATCAAAGAGAATCTGTTATCAGCTTCGGCTTTAGCCAAGATTGGATTGGTTGTGAAATTTGTTGATGACAGGTGTATATTTCATGATCTGTCAAATGGCAATGTGATTATCGCTTCTGGCATTTTATGTCATGGGATATATAAGCTCATAGACTATGACAAATATATGAATGATTTAGCATGTGGAGTACATGATTCTTAGGCTATGTAAGATGCAAAGCTTTGGCATGCATGCTTTGGTCATCTGAATTTTGCTACTCTTTGCCCAAACTTAAGGCACCAGGTAAACATGTCTGTGAAGGCTGTATTTTGGGCAAGATGCAGTGTTCCTCCTTTCCAAAAGATGGTTTAGTTCGAGCTACTCAAAAATTGCAGCTTGTTCATAGTGATGTATGTGGTCCTATGCAGACACCCTCTTTTGGAAACTATCTTTACTTCGTGACTTTCATCGATGATTTTTCTAGGCATGCATGGGTATATCCATTGAAGGCAAAGCCCGAAGTGTTTATGTGCTTCAAATAGTTTTTGGTTTTGGTTGAAAATCTGTCAGCATGTAAAATGGGCACCCTCCATTCTGATCGGGGGGGGGGGGATATATGGCTTCTAACTTTAATGCATTTTTGGTTGAACGTGGGATAAAACATTAGTGTACATTGTCGTATACACCTCAATAGAATGGGGTTGCTGAACGAAAGAACAAGTCACTCATGGAGATGGTGATGTGTATGGTCAAGAGTCAGGCTTTACCACATAGTTTCTAGCTTGAGGTTGTCATGTGTGCAACATATGTACTTAAGACGTGTCCCACTAAAGCATTGTAGTCTATCACTCCATATGAGGCTTAGCATGGTTGCAAGCCATCGGTTGTTCATCTGCGTGTTTTTGGTTGTCTGGCATATGCATTAGTGCCTGAACAACATTGTAAGAAACTGGACGATAAAGTAGTAAAATGTATTCTTGTTGGGTACATTTATGAAAGAAAAGGCTATCGTATGTATCATCCACAGACTAAATGCATTTTGGTTAGCCGTGATGTTGTTTTTGTGGAAGATGCTATTCAGCTGTTACTTTCATGTACTAAGGAGACATTTGTTAGCTCCACAGACATGTATGACACTTTGCTTCCTCTTTTTAGAGGTGGACAGTCTAGTGCTCATCCTAATGAGGCAACTTCTCAGCCTTTGCAAGTTTCATGTGATGATACAGATCATTCTATTTCTTGTGCAAATTTACATGATGCACTTATTGATGAGAGAGTTGATATTAGGAGGCAAAAACTATGCAAAAATTTTTGTGACAACAAATTAGATGCACCTCTATCATATCATACTCAATCAGGCTCTCATTGTGCCTCTTTTGCACTAGATTGCTATGTTGTGGCTGCCTCTAGTCTATGTGATGAGCATGAGCATGTTTTGTTTGATGAAGCATAAAATTCTAAAAATTGGATGGCTGCTATGCAATCTGAATATCATGCTATAATGAAGAATGGTACATGCTCTTTATGTGACTCGCCTCTTGGCAAGAAGGCCATTGGCACTAAGTGGGTATACAAGCTGAAGCGTAAGCCTGATGGAATATATAGGTATAAGACTAGGCTTGTTGCAAGGGGTTATGCACAAGAAAGAGGCAATTGTTTTGATGAGACCTTTGCACCTACATGCTAAATTACTAATGTTCATAGCATCTGGGCACTTGCAGGTCATCATGGCTGGAATGTACATCAGTTGGACATTAAAACAACATTTCCAAATGGTGACTTGCATGAAACAGTGTATGTTTTTCAGCCCTATGGCTTTGTGTAGAAAGGGCATGAAAACCAAGTGTGCAGGTTGAAGAAGGCATTATATGGTTTAAAGCAAGCACCACGTGCTTGGTATGAAAAGATACATG
>CM035417.1:131868945-131881445 GCA_020310875.1 Ceratopteris richardii | reverse complement strand
CTCTTGCAAAATTTTTCCTCTAATAAAAGCTGGAAAATAACAAAAGAAGAAAAAAGCATCCTATGGCTATTCCCATGTGTTTGCTTATCAATAAGATCACCGACAAGTACATGAATTTTGAAAAAAATATTCACATTTATTGATCATATTTTGAAGCATATTTTGATGATCATATCGATGATTTTCCAATGCTCCTCTTTTCCCAGAAGCTCTTTATGATTCTTCAAACGAAAATGTGCCCAGGTGGAAAGCATGCCATCTCTAGTGTTGAGACTCTATTTTTTATGAAACCTTTTGGGTCTTTATGTATCCCTTGCTATAATAGGTTGGAGATTTTGTTGGCCATAGCTTTAGCAATGATCTTGTAGCTTATGTGTAGCATGATAATTGGTCTCCAGTTCTCAATCATATCTTGTTCATTCTTTACGTGGACCAATGAGACTCTTTGGGAGGGTGCCAAAATTGAGAGCTTCAGCCAAACAAGCCAGAGAGCTTTGATAAGAATATATTTAAAGGAAAAAAAAGTTGTTGGTCAAACCATCCAATAATGGATTCTTTCCCATGGGTAGAACCTTGATCACTTTGATAAACTCAAACCTTCCAATTCTTAGTCAAAATATTTAATCTTCTTAGTTGGGACAATATTTCATTTGGAAAATCAGATAGTAACCATGCATTCCCACCTATGAAGAATTAAAAAAGAAGAGAGCCCAAAATCTCACTTAAAAATGTTATAAATGAAATCATTGCTTCAATACCACACCCTTTCCACTCTTTTGAATGTGTTTAATATGTTGCTTCTTCAAGGATAGTTTACTACCATGAGATGTTTAAGAAAATCTAAAGAGTTCTTTGCACATATCACAAGATCCTTTTATTATTGAAACAGACATAAAGTAAGTATCGAAAATCTTAAGAGTTCTTTCCACATGTAAGAAGATCCTTTTATTATTGAAACACACATAAAATAGGTGTCACATGTCCTTCTCTTTTCTATGGCATCTTTGACACTAAGGCCCATTTCAGATATAGCAGAATCTCTTCATGACCGAATGCGTTCTTGAATGGCATCTTGCCAGATGGAAGAAGACTAAGTTTTTGATTCACACTCACCAGAGTCACGAGATTGTTTCCATGCCACATGATGAACATTTTCTTGAAAAATGTTATGACCCCCCCCCCTTTGGCCCTGTTGGAGTTAGACGTCTGCGGAAGCACGCGAACAACACAAGGAAGAAGAAGAAGCTTGGAGCACAACACACAATACTAAATGTATTACTAGAGAATGTACAAAGATAAGTAGCCCATTAGGGCAATAGGCGTATATACAAGCCGGGGGAAAAAAACCTCCTAAAGAGGGAAAAAAGTGCCCCGGCGGTCCTAGTGTGTTCACACACATCACTACCTAAATATATCAACAAATCCCCCCTGGGAGTGATGCGGTGAACAAGGAGTTGGCACTCATGTATAAGGAAGTGCCAAGCTATGTGGAAATCACTCCACAAAAGGAAGTAAGCCCAAAGCTTTGCGGAAAGCTTCAAACTTCTCCCTAGGCAGAGCCTTTGTGAAAAGGTCTGCAATGTTCTCCTGCGTGGGCACATATGCCAAGCTGATCTCCCCAGCAGAGAACCTCTCCCTGACATAGTGATAATGCACCTCAATGTGCTTAGTGCGAGCATGGAACACAGGGTTCCTCGCAACTGCCAATGCGCTCTGACTGTCAGTGAAGATGGTGGTGGTAGAAGACTAGCCAACACCCAAATCAGCCATAAGGCATCTGAGCCACACACACTCAACAGTCGTTGTGAAAGCTGCCCTATACTCAGCCTCACAACTGGAAGTGGCCACAGTAGGCTGCTTCTTGCTCAACCAAGATATACATGAGCTACCAAGCATGAAGCAAAAACCACTGGTGGACACACGAGTGTCATAGCAACCAGCCCAATCAGAGTCAAAAAAAGCATGCAAATCTGGCGGTAGTGATCCCCCCTTGGGATAAAACAACCCAAGTAACCGAGTACCACTCAAGTAGCGAAAGATGCGCTTAACCGCCTTCCAATGCGTGACTCCTGGGCAATGCATTAACCTGCTCATCTGTGAGACAGCAAACTGAATATCTGGCCGAGTAGTGCATAAGTAAATCAAGCATCCAACAACCTGCTGATATAGAACAGCATCAAATGCATCTCCAGCATCATGAAGACTCAATTGTAAACCTGTCTAAATAGGAGTGGCAATAGGCTTACAGTCTTCAAGGCCAAAACGCTGCAATAATGTGTCAATATATTTCGTTTGACACAAAGCCATTCCACCATCAACTTGCATAAACTGAATGCCCAAATAGTGATGCAAATGCCCCAAATCAGACATCTCAAATGAGGCATGCAAATCAGCCTTGAAATCAGCAATATGCTTCTCAATAGGACCAGTGAGCAGCATGTCATCAACATAGACAACAATGATCAGAAGCACATCATGAGCACGCTTAACATATAAGGTGCTTTCAGTTGGACTGTTCACAAAACCATGTGCAACCAGATAGGCATGTATCTTCTCATACCAAGCACATGGTGCTTGCTTTAAACCATATAATGCCTTCTTTAACTTGCACACCTGGTTTTCATGCCCTTTCTGCACAAAGCCTCGGGGCTAAAAAACATACACTTCTTCATGCAAGTCACCATTCAGAAATGCCATTTTAATGTCCAACTGATGTACATTCCAACCATGATGGGCTGCAAGTGCACAAATGCTCCGAACAGTAGTCATACAACATGTAGGTGCAAAGGTCTCATCAAAATCAATGCCTCTTTCCTGCGCATAACCCTTTGCAACAAGCCTAGCCTTATACCTGTCAACTCTACCATCAGGTTTACGCTTTAGCTTGTATACCCACTTAGTGCCAATGGCCTTCTTGCCAGGAGGCAAGTCACATAAAGACCATGTACCATTCTTCATTATAGCATCATATTCAGATTGCATGGTAGCCATCCAATTTTCTGAATTCTGTGCTTCATCAAAAGAAACAAGCTCATTCTCATCACAGAGACTAGACGCAGCCATAGCATAACAATCTGATGCAAAGGGGGTACTATGAGAGCCTGAACGAGTACGATATGAAAAAGGTGCATCTAATGTCACGCAAAGTCTGCACCAGCCATTTTGGCATAGTTTTTGCCTGCTCAATATCAACTCTCTCATCAATAAGTGCATCATGTAAATCTGCATCAGAAATAGAATGATCTGCATCATCATATGAAACCTGCAAAGGCTGAGAAGTTGCCTCATTAGGACAAGCACTAGATTGTCCAGCTGTAAAAAGAGGCATCAAGGTATCATACATGTCTTTGGAGCTAACAGATGTCTCCTTAGTACATGAAAGCAATGGCTGAATAGCATCTTCCACAAAAACAACATCACGGCTAACCAGAATGCATTTAGTCTATGGATGATACAGACGATAGCCTTTACTTTCAGAACTGTACCCAACAAAAATACATTTTACTGCCTTATCACCCAATTTTCTGCGATGTTGTTCAGGCACTAATGCATATGCCAAAAAACCAAAAACATGCAGATGAGCAGCAGATGGCTTGCGGTCATGCCAAGCCTCATATGGAGTGATAGACTACAGCGCTTTAGTGGGACACCTGTTAAGTACATATGCTGCACACATGACAGCCTCAAGCCAGAAACTATGTGGTAAAGCCTGACTCTTGACCATACACCTCGCCATCTCCATGAGTGACCTGTTCTTCCGTTCATCAACTCCATTCTCTTGAGGTGTATACGGCATTGTACACTGGTGTTTTATCCCACGTTCAGCCAGAAATGCATTAAAATCAGAAGACATATATTCCCCCCCTCGATCAGAGCAGAGGGTGCCCATTTTACATGCTGACAGATTTTCAGCCAAAACCAAAAACTGTTTAAAGCACATGAACACTTCGGACTTTGCTTTGAGTGGATATACCCATGCATGCCTGGAAAAATCATCAATGAAAGTCACGAAGTAAAGGTAATTCCCAAAAGAGGGTGTCTGCATAGGACCAAAGACATCACTATGTACAAGCTGCAATTTCTGCGTAGCCCGAACTGAACCATCTTTTGGAAAGGAGGAACGCTGCATTTTGCCCAAAATACAGCCTTCACATACATGTTTTCCAGGTGCCTCAAGCTTGGGCAAAGAAGACATCATATCAGATTTCTGCAGGCGTAGCAAACTAGCAAAATTCAGATGACCAAAGCGTGCATGCCAAAGCTTTGCATCTGACATAGCCTAAGAATCATGAACTGCACATGCCGAATCATTCACAGATCTTTCATAGTCTATGAGCTTATACAGCCCACGACATAAAATGTCAGAAGCAATAATAACATCGCCATTTGACAGATCATGAACTGTACATCTGTCATCAACAAATTTCACAACCAAGCTAGTCTTGGCTAATGCAGAAACTGATAACAGATTCTTCTTGATCCCTGGCACAAATAAAGCATCTGACAAGGAGAAAGAACTACCATCAACAGTAGTCAGAATGATCTTACCAACTCTCATAACAGGATAAGAGGAATTGTTGGCGCATGTGATAGTATTCCCTGTAGGGGCAGGCTCGAGTGAAGAGAAGAAACTGCGCTGCGAGGTAATATGTTTGGTCGCCCCACTGTCAAAGTACCAAACATCTGAGTCCACTGCAGACATGCACTGTTCATGAGAAGATGGGTCAAAATTGCAAACAGTAGTAAACGCCCATTCTTCTTCCTGCACAAGATTAGCAGACTCTGTTTTTGGTGTAGAGGCTTCTGCAACAACCATTCCAGCCTCCTTTTTCTTTGCCTCTTTTGCAGCCAGTTTTGGACAGTTCTTTATGATATGATCATTCCCTTTACAGTACTTGCAAAACAATTTCTGCTTTTCTGATTTCTTCTCATCTCTATCCCGGTTCTTCAAATGTGCAGCATTTGTAGATTTCTGCTTACTAGTAGAAGAGCTCCATTTTCCTTTGCCCTTCTGACTAGCCAGGAAAGCTTGATCTGCAACATGCATAATGGACCTGTTCTGCCTGGACTGATCTTCCTGCAACAGAACAGAGACTAACTCCTCAAATGATAAGGCATTCGGATTGCCTTTCATCATCAACCGAAGAGTAGAAGCAAAACTCTGATATGAATCAGGAAGACCATTCAGAACGGTCTGCACAAGTGAGCTATCTGGTATAACCTCATCAGCAGAAATCAACTGTTCCTTCAAATCTTTGATCTTCGTTAGGAAACTGTCCATAGAATCACCTTCATTCATGTGCTCACTCTCCAACTGTTTTCGGAGGTAAGCAACACGAGCCTCATTCCTAGCTTGGTACAATGTGGTAAGTGTATCCCAAGCATCTCTAGCTGTTCTGCAAGAGCGAATTTGAGGAATAATGGCACGTTTGATAGACAAAGCTATCAATGCATGTGCCTGGGCATCTCTGCCATCCCAACGAATCTGCTCTGCAGTAGGTGCAACAGAAACAGAAGCACGAACAGGAATCTGCACAATATCATCTTCGACACCATCTTCATCAGCTCCAGCACCTGTATTTGTAGTACCTGTCGTTACAGGTGTAACAGGACGTCTTTCAACACCCTGCACAATGTTCCACAATCCTTTTGCAACCAAAACATGTTGCATCATATAAGCCCATAATGGGTAGTTGGTACCATCCAACTTATCCTCAAAAGCCAACATACGGAATACATCACTGCTTTCAGCCATGGCCGGTGACTAAAATACCTTGATACAAAAAATTGACTGTATCTCAAAAAGTTGAACAGAATTGCCCAGACGAGTTCTGCTAGACCTTTAGCAGACTTCGAGATGCTTAAACTGGCGAACAGAAACTGGTATATACCTTTGATCTCGGAAACATGCTGAGTAGGCTCACCAAAATTGGTGCGATTCTGAGACTGCAAACGGAGGATTGTCGATGGTGCCCTAGATGAAGCAATGACCTGCTTTGATACCAATTGTTGGAGTTAGACGTCTGTGGAAGCACGCGAACAACACAAGGAAGAAGAAGAAGCTTGGAGCACAACACACAATACTGAATGTATTACTAGAGAATGTACAAAGATACATAGCCCATTAGGGCAATAGGCATATATACAAGCCGGGGGAAAAAAACCTCCTAAAGAGGGAAAAAAGTGCCCCGGCGGTCCTAGTGTGTTCACACACATCACTACCTAAATATATCAACAGACCCAATTCATTTTGCTCTGCCACATAAGATTTTCAGTTTTTTTTCTGGTGTTCCATTATATGTGTGAATAGTTATTTGAAAGACCTGTCAGCTTTTTCCCTCTTTCACCTGAAATAGTAGAGAATCACCTCTTTGTTCCAGCGCCTCTATGTGAAATGAGCCTAAGAAAAAATCATGACCAGCTTGTGGACTCTCATGTTGATGAAGAACAAGATGCGTTGAAAAGAGAATGATTACATTGTTCTTTAAATTTTTGTAATAGAACTTTCGTTTTAATTATTTTATTTATTTGTAGTTCCATTTTATTATTAATATTTTAACTAATTTTTATGTATAGTACTTTCCTAACTTTAGCTTTTTGTGCTTACGTATGTCATAACTATTTGTCCAAACTAATCCTTTTGTGTTTACATATGTCATAACGATTTGTCCAAGCTATGCATGATGAAGTTTAAATTTTGATACGTCTTGTTTTGGATAGTTATAGAAGTTGAAGTTGCACTTTCTGTTTTTGTTTTAGCGTTAATTTTAGTTTTTTTCTTCTTTCATTTTCATTAATAATCTTTCTTTATAAATATTAATATTCTTTTTATTATTATTTCCTTTTTATTATCATCATTACTTTTATCTTTTTAATTGCGTATCTTTTTGTTATTGTTGCGTGCTAGACTATATATATGATTTGTTTATATATATATATATATATATATATATTTTAACTTTTTCCTATAAAACTTCTCATTCTAATTATATATTTTTTTATTTTGAATCTATCTATTATTTTTTATTATTGTTTATTGTATTGGCTTTCTTATTTGTTTTATGTTTCATGATTTATATTGATCTTACTTTTTTGTGTACACTTTTGCTTTGGCTGTCAAATTTTGTTATGTGTTTGTGCTTGTGCTCTTTGTCTTGAGTTCATAAGTTTGAATAACTATGAACTTATGAAGGCATGTTTCTATAAAGATGTGAATAAAAAAGTTGAATCAACATGGATTTGAGCATATATAAGTTGAGTATGAAGTCGGTAATTATTGAATTAAGATTGAAAATGGCTCATGCTAACATAGAGATTCAAAATATGTTAAGGTGGATGCTTAAAGTACATAATATAGTGAAGTAGATCTTCAAGATACTAAATTGATATGGATACTAGCCACATGAAGAAAAAATCCTCTAAAGTTAAATAAAGACATGTGATACTGAGAGGTGTTTGGATACTTTTCTTTTGGAGGGTTTGCGTTTTGTGAAAACTTTGATTAAAGTATAAAAATGAGGAATCTATAGGTGTTTACATAGTTATTCTCACTTATGATTGCTTTTGGTTTTTCGACATGAGAAACAAATTCTTGATGTGAAAAGCTAATCTTCAATTTTTATGGAAATCTTGATTTGAAAAATTATGATCTTTGTTTCTATGAAATATCCTAAAAGTAACCCCTCTTTTTTTATATTTATCATGGAAACCTAAAATTTCAGAAGCTTGATGTGATATTTGCATAACTAATTTTCTAACCCCCAAAAGTATCTAGATACCTTGTAGCGGATGTTAATACATGACACTCAATAATATTTTGAATTTGAACTATTAGAAGTTTTTGAGATTGAGTATATGAATTCTTTGATTGGAAGCTATATTGAATTCATGAATTGATTGAAATTAATATCTTTTTTGCACTCATGAATATGGTTTATGAGGTTAGAGAGAAATAAGATCATGATTGAGCTAAAGACAAATTGAGAAGAAATCTAACTTGCCTACATAGTTACTAGCACGATTGAAAACATTCGGTTCAGACTGGCTGAAAACGTAGTTTTCAATTTTCCAAAAATTTGAAAATGATAAGAAACGAGAAATTGTATTATATATATATATATATATATATATATATATATATATATATATATATATATATATATATATATATATGTATATGTATATGTGTGTGTGTGTCATATGAAACACACTCATGCACATGAATTCATTATAATTTATCATCTATATAATATGCATTTATCATCTATATATTATGCATACATGCATGATGCAAGTAGCAATACATATGAAACACAAACCAGCACATGAAACACACATATGCACATTGCATGGATAAACATTATGTGATATGCTTACATTACTAATTACTAATTATATAACACTTCTAAGTTGCTTCTCAGCCTAGTTTCAACTTTCATCACTAATCTCTTTAAACTTATCATGCATGCACAATGCAGATATGTCATAGATGCATTGTGCACAAGTGACCATGAAACACATGGAATACAAACCAAAATCGCAAGACTAAAATTCAAAACATGGAAAAAATCAACCTAAAATTAACCATTAAAAAAAGTAGGTTGGAAACGGTTTGGGGAAACGATGAACTGTTTCTAGACTCTGGAAATGCCATTTTTGATAGCTATGCTTGCCTAGGCTTATCTCTAAACCAATAGTCACAAACCTCGACATATTTGATGTTAACTTAAATCAAATAGGTTTTAAAAGTAATTGGTCAATAGTTGCACCAATTTATGACTTTGTATCTCATGTGATTTCTATTTCTTTGTCATACATACATACACACGTTCATAGTGCAGATGTACACACGCATATACATGGAAACCGATGGAACAACATATGCATACATGATACATATTTATCAATGTCATCATCATTAATTTTAAAACCAAAAGATTATACCATTAACCTCAAGAAACAAGAATCAGTAACACCAAATTAGGAAGTAGAACCTCCAGATATATTATATACATGTGCCTAATGAAGATACATATGTTAATGTATGGATATAAACATTGAGGCGTGACACATGACCCATGACACATGATGTAATATGTATCTATTGACATGTCAATCGTCACATGTATTTACAAAGTTTGAATGTATACATGAACCATTAATCTATTACTCTAACTTTGTTGGAAGAACAATGTCACATTGAGGGGTCCAAACCCTAATAAAAAATTTTCCAAATAAATTCTTTCGTATATGCTTATAGTTCTCATCAAGAGCCATCTAATGATATATAGCACCTAACCATCAGAGATCATTTAGGGCATCAAAACTCTTATCCTAATTTTGAGTTTTGTGATTTTCAAAAAGTGAATATACCATTTTGAAGATCTCTTCATGTTCATCAAGGAAAGCATAGTAGTTTGAACTAGTTTTACTATTTAGTAGGTTGTTTTAGAAGTGGTTTTTTTACTTCAAAAGCATGTTAATTTCGAACAAACTCATGAAAAACACATAAAAAAGGTGCGAAAAGCTATTTTTTAGCAAAGAAATTCGTGGAGGGTTTTAAATCCTATAAAAGACCGTCTTGGATCACTTTTAATATATCTCACACTCACACTTGAGCATCCTCAAGTGTGATCTAGGCCTTAGAGCTATCCTAGGAGCATATTGGAGATGTTTTTGTTGATTTTTCTTGGTGATTTGCTTCCACTCTCTTCTCTTACACATATTGAAATGTGTGCCTATTGAATCTTTTAAGTGGTTGCATATATTCAAGTTTTCTTCAATTCTTGCTGTCGTACCAAGTTTTAGTGACCTATTACTTCAAGGAGAAATCTTGTTGCCTCTTATTTTAGAGGAGAAACCCTAATCTATGTTGGGTTGCAACATTTCATCATATTCTAGCACATAGGCTATATTCGTTACATAGTCCTATTATTCTTCTATTGAATCTTTTAAGTGGTTGCATATATTCAAGTTTTCTTCAATTCTTGCTATCATACCAAGTTTTAGTGACCTATTACTTCAAGGAGAAATCTTGTTGCCTCTTATTTTAGAGGAGAAACCCTAATCTATGTTGGGTTGCAACATTTCATCATATTCTAGCACATAGGCTATATTCGTTACATAGTCCTATTATTCTTCTATTGAATCTTTTAAGTGGTTGCATATATTCAAGTTTTCTTCAATTCTTGCTATCATACCAAGTTTTAGTGACCTATTACTTCAAGGAGAAATCTTGTTGCCTCTTATTTTAGAGGAGAAACCCTAATCTATGTTGGGTTGCAACATTTCATCATATTCTAGCACATAGGCTATATTCGTTACATAGTCCTATTATTCTTCTATTTCTAGTACACACACTCTTCCTTACAACTCTTAGGCACTCTCTTCTCATGTACTTGGAATCCTCTTACATTCAACCTTATATTTAGTTTTTGTATATTACACACATTGTATTATTATTCATTCATCTATTTTATTTGGGTCAAGGTGTGTGTGCTTAAGGATTCTAAGTGTTGGCAATATCTGGTGATCATATTGGGCCTACCTCACTTTCAACATTTTGTATGAGAGCATACATAACTTGTTCCCACGATGAGTGACTATAGAGATAGATTGGAACAAGAAAAACTTGATGGAGTGTCTAATTTTCCAATGTGAAGTTTCATGATGAAGAATTTGGTAGTCTCCAAGGATGTGAACCTAATCATTGGCTGTTTAAATGGGGGACACTCCTATTGTTCTTGATTCTTTTGTCTAACAAAGTAACTTACCTCACAATGGAAGAGTCTTTGCTAGATCCATCATAGTTCATGGTACATCTCTTTTTTTTTTTTCAATTCTTCCACAATGATTCACTCTTGGTAACATTTAAGAAGGCATTCGAGGAATATGTTGCTTCTTCAAGGATAACTTACCATCATGAAATCTTTATGGAAATCTAAAGATTTCTTTGCAAACATAAAATCCCAAGATCCTTTTATTATTGAAACACACATGAAATAGAGATCGGAAATCTTAAGAATTATTTCCATATCACAAGATCTTAGGATGTCCTCCTCTTTTCTATGGCATCTTTTATGCTAAGGCCCATTTCAAATATAGCGGAGTCTTTTCATGGCATCTTGCTAGATGGAAGAAGATTAAGTTTTTGTTTCACACTGGGGGAGTCTTGAGATTGTTTCCATGCCACATCATGGAACATTTTCTTGAAAAATGTTCCAACAACCCCCTTCCTGCCCCAATTCATTTTGCTGTGCCACGTAAGAATTTCATTTGTTTTTTAATTTCGGTGTTCTCCTATATGTGTGAATAATTATGTGAAGGATCCATCACATTTTTCCTTCTTTCACCTGAAATAATAGAGAATCATCTCTTTGTTCCAGCGCCTCTATGTGAAACGAACCTAAAAAAAAATCATGGACTCTAGTCTCTCACGTTGATGGAGATCAAGATACGTTGTTCTTTAAAGTTTTGTAATATAACTTTCTGTAATTCTTAACATTGGTGTAACACTCTTTAAAGTGAATCCCTGTTAAAGGTTGGAGTAGGCAGTGTGATTGTCGTGGGTTGCTGGAGTGCGTGGAACGATATGTCCGCCCTCGAAATCGAAGCTCCTGAGTGAGTTTCATCGTCCCCTCATGCTTTCAATCCTTGCAATTTTCCATGTTGGGCTGTGATTTTCAATGTCGGCGAACTTAGAACCCGTTCTAAGTGCTCATGATGTAGGAACAGCGTCCTCATGAATCCGATAGCAAAATTACACTAGCCTGCAATGTCTCTCTCTCCCCCTTCCGAGCCGTTTCTGCGAGAGAGAGAGAGAGAGAGAGAGAGAGAGAGAGAGAGAGAGAGAGAGAGAGAGAGAGAGAGAGAGAGAGAGAGAGAGAGAGAGAGAGAGAGAGAGAGAGGCTTCCTGTAAACGAAACAGGGAAAAGAAACTCCTTCGGATCACTTCTAATATTTGGATTGTGTTATTAATACGTAGGAATAGGTTCTTGGCCGTTACACTGATTTCTAGTAAAGAAGGTTACTTCATTATTAAATTGCTACGAGTAATGGAATTATTCTTTTATTAGTGGACGGAAGAACATGGATGTGCAAGTTTGAAATTTTGTTGCTTCTTGAAAGGAAGATGATTCGAGTTGGATGAAGGAGAGAAACATGATAAAATCTGGTTTCGTTATTTATTTATGGTGTCATAGGTCCATCAAGTTAGAATAAATCAAGGCTCCTCCTTATGATAAGGATATTAGATTCATTAAGTCTTTATGATTTTCCTCTTATTTAAGATGAAAGATAAAAACGATGTACTTCCTATGCAATACAAAAGCAAAGATATAGGTATGGACTTTGCATAGAAGTGGGTTTGGTGATGTTATCTGAATTGGTTGAAGGCGAGATAACCAAAAATTTCTTCAATATGTAACCTTGGGATATCATTACAGGTTTTGACTTCACTTTGAATTTCCCATCCCGTAATTTGAAGGCGTTCCAACTAATAT
>CM035417.1:131813945-131853945 GCA_020310875.1 Ceratopteris richardii | reverse complement strand
CATCATTGAAAAATGGTATTAAAGTGGAGCTATCAATATCTGTAAAAGTGGTTCAATTTGCTTATCATCCTTTGGCGGAATCGCATCTCCTCTTCTTCAAGGTTACCTATGTTGGTGAAATTGGATCTCCTTTATTGAGGATGTGCTTTTTGCTTATGGAAGAGTGGATGTTGATGCACTTGTAGATGGAATATCCCTTTTCAGAGGTATCTCTCACTTATGGTAGAGCATGTGAACATGGTCTCATAATGCTTCGAAATGCATTTGAGGTTTGAATGATGTTTGACAGATTTCATTTTGTTTGTCATGAACAAATGAACTTATATCAACATCCTCGTTAAATCCAATAGTGGTCTTGAACATAAATGGAGAGACTTGTTTTTCCATACTTCAAAACTTTAAGGCATAATCACGTGAAATCTTCAAAGCTTTAATGCATAATGACAAAAATTAATGTTTTAACTGTTATTTTTTTACTTTTTCAGACTTTTAAGAGTTCTTAATCGCTTCAACAAGCATAATTAGTCTTATAAAAGATCACATGCTTTAGTTGCAAAGTGCTCTAACAATTTCTTAGCTTGGTGTGCACTTGGAAAAATGGGACTTCAATTGTGCTCTCAAGAGCTAGCCAATGCATCTTACATAATACATTTAAAAAAAGATTAAAACTTTAAATATGAAAAACAATCAATATATATGCATTCAGAAATCAAAATAACTGATTTAATTCCTCATTCTTTCATGCTAGAGCACTTGTGGTACACAGAAAGATATGCAAGGATGATTATATTCATTATGGTTCTACCACTCTAATGGTTGAACAATCACATATGAATGTAGAATATTGGAATGAGAGTAAGTAATGCTCATATTTCCCATTTAAGCGAAAAATTTGCATAAGAAACCATTTGGTGGTGTGGTGTGCTCAATATACATTGTCCTTTGATGAAGGCTATTTGTGACCATAAGTTGTTAAGACTCTTGAAGTATGAATGTAGAAGCATTGCGAATCCATAAACGAGGCATGATAGAAAGTCCCACTGTGAATTCACAAGACAAAGATAATCACTTTTCTTATTCATAAGAAAATCCATAATGATGTTACATTATGACAATATTACAAAGATCATACTTAAAGATTAATAATGAAAACGAGCTCGAAGGGCTTGTAGCATGCACATGTACAAGTGATATACTAGGCTAATTGTCAATCCCTCCATTGCAAGAACACGAAGAACGATTTTTATTAACTTAAATGCAAGCATAATAGTTTGACTTTTGTTCCAAAAGTCCATTAATTTTGTTTGAGATAAAGCTATTCCTTCATCAACTTGCACAAATTCAAATGCCCAAATAGTGATGCAATAGTCTTGAATTTGACATTTCAAAACAGGGATGCAAATCAGCCTTAAACTCAACAATTTGTGTCTCATTAGGACTAGTAAGCAACATGGCATCGACGCAAACCACAATGATCAGGATGCATCATCTGCATGCAAAAGACAGCCAATATGATGCAAAAGTGGCACCATGAGAGTGAAACAAATATGACAAGGCAAAGATGCATGTAATTTGCTATTCCTCAAAGTGTACGTAAGCCATTTTAGCATAGTTTTTGCCTCGTCAATGCCTACTCTCTCATCAACAAGTGCATCATGTATATTTGCATAAAAGATGGAATGATCTGTATCTTCCTCATTCAAAATATGCGTAGGTTGAGAAATCACCTAAGTGGGAACTACTTTTCGTTTGTGCACCACTAAAAAAGAGGAAACTATGTGTCAAAAACATCTTTTGAGCTCATTGTTGTCTCCTAGTGCATGAAAGTAGAGGTTGAACTTCATTTTCCACAACAACATCTTAGTTGACCAACATGCATTTAGCTTGTGGATGCTATAAATGGTAGCTTTTGCTTTAAAAATTGTACCCATAAAAAAAACACCTCATGACCTTATTATCCAACTTATAGCATCATTGCTTAGGCATTAATGCATATGCAAGACTGTTAGAAATAGCAACAAGGATGTGAAAAGATCATAGGAAAATGTCAGGGAAGTCAAAGTGAAAGCTGGTCAACAGATGGTAAAAAATGGTCAAAATTATGCAGAAATTTTTATGGCAGATTTGGAAAGTACTCATCAAGAGCTATCAAAGATATAGAACACTTGAGTATTTGACAAAGATTTGAAGCGGAAAGCTCAAACCCTAATTTCAGGTCAAAAAGTCAATAAAGTCAAAATTGATCAATAAAAGTCAAAATTCACTTGACACATGGCACCATCTCAAAGCTTGATCCAAGGGATAATATTTAATCGAATACATAAAATAAAAAATCATTTTAAAAACATGAAAAACACCTCTTCGATTTTTCCGCCGAATCTTTCACAAGCCCAACTTTATGCTTTTTACATCATCTTTTTTGTGGGCTTTTCTAGTGGAACCAATTGCCTAGATAAGCACTACCTAGGGAGCACTACCATAGCTCTTTGGAGTTCTCAACCCTTGGAGCTTATCTTGTAAGTTTTTGTAATCTACTTGATTTTGTGGGGCATTTTAGCCCTTTGCCATATCTTGAGTAGTCTCGTCTATATATTCTCTCTCTCTCTCTCTGTACTTTGTCTCTATATTCAGTGCGGGCCACAAAAACCAACAAAGACAACCAAAAGCAAGCAAGTGGTCAACAAATGGCTTGTGACCATCCAAGCCTCATAAGGAGTGATAGACTGCAATGCTGTAGTGGGACATCTATTAAATACATATGCAACATACATAATAGCCTCCAGCTAGGAATTGTGGATAGACTCCAACTCTTGATCATGTATCTTGTGGTTTCCATGAAAGGCCTTCTTTTCCTCTTAAGAAGATTGTTTTGTCAAGGCGGATAAGGCACTGTACACTGATGTCTTAGCCCGTGCTCTGCTAGGAATGTGTTAAACGCAGGAAATTTAAAGGATATGTACTCTTTCCTGGATGGTGTCCATCTTATATGCATAATTAGTGCCATGGTGTCACATTTTGTGGAGGTGGACTGCTCGTCCTGCTGCTGGGCTCAATTTTTTGGCCTTTGATGCCTTATTATATATTCCCTTCCTTAGTTTGGGAATGATCTCACATTTTTTAAGGTGGCCATCCTTCCTGATGCCTTGTCCATGCTTTTCCTGGTTCATGGACTTCAAAGGGGAACCCCCCCTCAAGCAATAATGAATCTTTTCCCATGAAAAAAAGCTTCTCTTTCTCAGGTTACAGTTTAGTCTCAAATTGACATCAAAATCGCAACTCCATGTGTGAACTTAAGATTTTTACTAGATTGGTTCATTTCTTGAAGACAGTGAGATATCTGTTTTGGGAAGTCTAGCTTTTTGTTTTAACGTTATATTTATGTTTAGTGTTGGAGTGCGAAAGTTTTTGCATGTCTGCATGTCATTGCAAGCTTTTGATTCTTAATCTTAGATAAAACTTTGTGACTGTGCAGTGTTATCAAGATAGTCTTGCAATTTTGCAAAGAGAACTCTCTGCATCAGACTTTCCAGACACTGCAGAATGAGTGTCAAGTTTCACTGAATACTGTAGATAGTTTGGAGACATTTGTTGCAGACATCAACAATGGCCGATGGGATGCAGTTTTACCTCAGGTTTCCCAGCTCAAGCTGCCAAGGAAAAAGCTTGAAGATTTATATGAACAGGTTATTTTGTTATTTCGATTATTGTGCACAGAAAGCGCTTCAGCCTCTTTCTGGTATAAGCTGGAGTTGTCTTTTATGATAGATTGTCCTGGAGATGATTGAGTTACGTGAGCTGGACACAGCAAGGTCTATACTGCGGCAGACCCAAGCAATGGGCTTCATGAAGCAAGAGCAGCCTGAAAGATACCTCCGGCTGGAACATCTGCTAGTGCGCACATACTTTGATCCCAGGGAGGTAATACATGTGACTGCAGTCTAATTAGATTTGACAGTTTGTAAGTCCAGTGAGCTAAAGTGAAGCAGAGTTTATCGTTGAAAATTGTCAGTAGGCCTATCAAGATTCTTCAAAGGAGAGGAGACGAGCTCAAATAGGCCAAGGTAATTTTTCACTTGCAAGTCTTGTTCTTTAATCATGCAGGTGTCAGGAGCAAAGTTGTTGCAACACTAATTAGCAAATTTCTGTGCAAGAGTTTTGTCGTGTTCATGCTATCCCTTCAATCAATTTAAGTCGTAATATTGTTTCATTTGAAACACCTGTTTTATCTCAGCGCTTGCAGCAGAGGTGACAGTAGTACCTCCTTCAAGATTGATGGCCCTTATTGGTCAAGCTTTGAAATGGCAACAACATCAAGGTTTCTCTCCTATGACCATAAATGGATTTTGAATACCTGAAGTTTGAAAGCAAAAGTTCATATATTTTTGTTTGTTTGTTTGTTTTTTGCAGGGTTACTGCCACCAGGAACTCAGTTTGATCTTTTCCGAGGTACAGCTGCAGTGAAGGCAGATGAAGAAGAGACATATCCCACAATTCTAGCTCATTCAATAAAAGTAACTTCATGCTATATATTCATAAATATTCACGTGGCTAATGTTGTGGACTTATTAAAAAATATGTCTTAATGTGTTTTTTTTCTATGTATAGTTTGGCAAGCAGAGCCATCCAGAATGTGCTCGTTTCTCTCCTGATGGTCAGTACCTTGTATCCACATCTGTTGATGGCTTTCTGGAGGTTAGTTTTACTTGTATGCAAACCTTATCCATATTTTGCCAGATGGCACGAGTATTTTATACATTTTGATATGAACTTTCAACATTAAAAAATGTAGAGTTAGTCTTTTGCAATAATATGCATTATGCATTGTTAAGGCTCATGATTGCCAAATAATTATTTCAGGTTTGGGATTATATCAGTGGGAAACTGAAAAAAGATCTTCAATACCAGGCAGATGTGAGTGTTTTTCTTTTTGGTTTTCTTATTCTCTTTTCCCAAACATTTCATACTAGCTTTTAAAATCACATTCACGTGCCACAAGACAAAGTGCCCTGTTTTCTGCGCGATCTTTTCATTATTATTTAGTAGAGCTATAAATAATATTTATGGCTCATGTTCATACTCCATCCAAAACGAAGTGAAACAGAGGTTTATATTTTTTTCTTGTCAAATCCAACCTTACATAAATAATGAAATGATAAATCCTAACATTAAGATTCCTATAATTTAGTAAAAACCAAAAATATAAATTTTCATTTGTTTCTAAAACTTGCATGAGAAAAACACTTTGACAGCAGGAACTCATTCATGATACTTAGTTCTTAATCAACTGTTGAAGGCAGGGAAATCTGGAAGATGAATGATTAATTTGAATCCAGAAAAGATGGTTAAATGTAGATATTATCTAGTTAGATATATCTTTTTGGTGTATTGGATTTTGAAAAAAAAAAAAAAAAAAAAAGAAGAGACGGTTATGTCGAGGTCAGGGGACATGTCGTAAAGAGAGACAACGTTACAAAAGAGACAGCGCGACAACTGTAAGGAAGAAGAATTCTCAACAGAGATTTTGAGGATAGAGAACAGGTTCTGTAGGAATCATTACACAGTCTGTGAGTAATGTAATAGTGGAGTGTGTCAAATGAGACCTATGAAATCCAAAAACTTATAATTCTGTAATAGCAGCGTTAAGTCAATCAGAAACCCGAAATGTCTGCAAAGCAAGAATTCGCGTTTGCAACCTTTTATTTTCGTGAAGTCTATAGAGAAAGTTAAGTTGTCCGCACAGACACGCATTGAGCTTGTGTGTGTGTGAGTGATTCTGTTAATCTTTTGAAAGGTGTAGTTTGATTGAGACCGTGTAATTCTGATTCAGTAGAAATGTATAGAAATGGAATTGCGACACATTTTTCGACATGATCCGGTAGAATCTCTGTGAATGAGGATCAGTGCAAGTTAAATGAGTAATTTTGAATGTTTTCTTCTTCGATGTTGTCTTGAACGTAAGAACCCGCAACACAATTGGCGATCCTACTGGCGATCCTACTGGCGATCCTACTGTACTGTTGATGCAGCAAGGAATGCATGAAGGACAGACGCAACTGCTTTGGTAAAGTATATTTTACGAGGGCACAGGCAAGAGAAGTGAACGTGAAGACATCCTCAGACTTTTACGAGTGGTACGAGGCCAAGGAGGAAGAAAATCTGGAAATTGAAGAGGAACAGGAGGAAATAGGTGAAGCAGAGGCAAGGTTAGTGGGCGGCATACTTGGAGCGTTATTCCTCACAGAAGCAACTGTAGGTGTAAGAAGACGACTCCAGTTTGACCCGCTTGCAGGGGAGACCGGTCAAAGAACTAGGCGTACACCTCAACCACTGCCAATGGCTCAACCACCTCCCAATCCTAAGATCAAAGCCGCTCATTTCAGAGGAACCTCTAAGGAGGATGCTGATTGCCATGTGGCTCAATTCAAAATAAAATGGACAGCCAATGGATATCCAACTATGTATGGTGATGATATTAAGCTTCAACAGTTTGCGGCTACATTGGAAGGACGAGCTATGAGCTGGTTCAGTCAATATGGCATTGCCCATTTTGCTACATATGATGATTTAAAAATATCATTCTTGCAACGATTTAGAAAAGAAAAGACTCCTTCCGATGTATTAAGGAAGTTGAGGGCCATCAGATAAAAGACCATGCTAGTGGAAGACTATGCTCAGAAGTTTCGGACTTTAATGGAAAGATTGCAAGGTAATGAACGACCTACTGATGAGATGTTGGCAGGATTTTTTTTTGAAAGGATTACGGAGCACAATAAGACATGCGGTGGCCAGTGTGGACATTGCAAATGGCTTTGATGTATTAGTATTGGTGTGGAAAGAAGGTTTGGACGAGCCAAAAAGAAGCAGTCTGATTTTGGTTCAGAGGTTGAATCGGATTCAGCAACGGAGTCGGGCAAGAGTTCAAGTGATTCTGACACTGATGACTACGATGATGAAATGGTAAGGACAAAGCATCTTAAGCATAAACTCAAGCACAGTAAAGAGGAGGCATGGATTAATAAGTTAAAGAGACATGGATATTCTATAGTAGCTCCAAAGGAAAAACGATTTTGTGATATCTGTGACAAAGAGGGGCATACAACAACTCAGTGTTGGTATAACCCTAATCATAGAGGGCAAAATTCCCGGCAAGACAATAGAAATCTCAATGACGTAGCGGCCAATCAGGCTATTCCTATCCAAGGGCGGGGTAATTTTCAGAGACAGCAACAAGTAAGACCCCCATGGAGAGATCAAGGGAATCAACAAGGGAATAACCAACAAGGCAATCACCAAGGTCGACCACCAAGGGTAATGCCTTGTGGATATTGTTCAACTCCCGATCATTGGATAGGGCCGAATTATCCTTTGTGGGTAAAGCATCGTGAAGAAAGAGGTATACCCGTTATCAGGTTTAATCAGCATAATCAACATAGACAACATCAACAACGGGGGCAATAGGCGGCTCAGGCAAATGCCATGCCATAGAATGGCCAGATCAAGCGGATAGAGCCCATGATGCACCCAGTACATCTGATCGAATGTCCGTTAAGAATGATAACCAATGGCAGTGTGATTGTAAACAATGTGGGAAAGGTAAAGAGGTTGAAGTGTTGGCAGTTACAAGATCAAGGAATAAAGGCCCTATTGATTGGCAGGAACAAAGGCGAATTCGAGACAAGGTTTTGAAGCAGGTTCGAGACGAGCCTCATAATCAGGCGAGGTGTGGAGGTCAGACTGAGCAACAACAGGGTGTGAAATTGCTACCTCCCATAATGGACCGGGATAAGGCTCCGAGTCAGCAAGGCTTGGCAAATGATTGGTTTGATGAAATCATTAGCTCACCGTTACAGTTGTCTTTGGATCAACTGTTATCTTTGGTACCTGTGTTTCGAGAGAAATTGTTGAGAAAGCTACTTGGGAATCATGCAGAGCTCGAAATTAGGTCGATCCCTTCAATCTCGGCCAACAGTATTGATCCAGCAGATGTGGATTTTGTAGTACCAGTAATTCAGGTGCAGTACAACCAGCGGCGATTTGCAGAAGTGTTACTTGATGGAGGATCAGGGGTAAACATATTACCTGAGCATATTTTTATTGAAATGGGAAGAGGGGTATTGGCTCCAACACCTTTTCAGGTAAAGATGGCGGATCAAACACGAGTACAGCCGGTTGGCATTCTGAAGCAGCAACAAATTATCATCTCTGGCATGACATTTATGGTCAATTTTGTGGTCATTCGAATGTCTGAGTCCGCTTATCCGTACGAAATGTTGTTAGGGAGACCTTGGTTTCGACTCGCCAAGGTCAAGCAGGATTGGGGTTTGAATGTAGTGATGATCACTAAGGGTAAAAAGCAATTGACGATCCCTATGCATAGACGAAAAAATATGTCGGTACAGGAGAAACCACTCATGGCTCAGACTATTAATTTAGCGGATGAGATTGAAGATGATGAAGAGGAAAAGTTTTTGCAAGCAAACCCAACGGTGGTACCGGTATTAGAAGTTGATGTTGCAGGAGTATTAAGTAAGGAGCATACGGGTGGGCTAAATGCAGAAGGGCCAGTTCCTGGTGAACAAGTGGAAGGTGCCCAATTACAAAAGATATTTGATCAACGTATGGACATTCCGGTGCAGCAGCAGATGGAACAACAAGAGAAAGAGATAGTTACGGTGGCGGAAAGGATGTATGATCATAAGTATGCAGGTTCTATGCGAGTGAAGGAGGAGGAACTTCAAGAGGTTAATTTAGGAACCGAAGTTGAACCCAAGATGGTGTGGATTGGTAAAACATTGGAAGGAAAGTTTAAGGAGGATCTTATTTGCCTGCTTATAGAGTATGTAGATGTGTTTGCTTGGGATTATACTCAAGTGAAAGGCATAGATCCACAGTTGCATCAACACAGGATTAATTTGAAGACGGATGCAGTACCTGTGGCGTAGCAAAGGTATAGAATGAATCCTAACTTTGCTAAACAGGTGAAGGAAGAAATTGATAAATTATTGGCTGTCGGATTTATCAAACTGGTGAATCAGGTGACTTGGTTATCTCCCATCATAGTGGTCCCAAAAAAGAATGGGAAGCTCAGAATTTGTGTTGATTATAGAAAGTTAAATGCGGCAGCGGTTACAGATCCGTTCCCTATGCCGTTTTGTGATGCAGTGTTTGACGCAGTAGCAGGACATGAAATGTATAGTTTCTTGGATGGATTTTCCGGTTATAACCAGATCAGTGTTGCTGAGGAGGATCAGCATAAAACAGCTTTTATTACGGAATTTGGCGCTTATGTGTTTACCGTCATGAGTTTTGGCCTGAAGAATGGACCGCCATCATTCAATTATGTGGTGCATAAAGTGTTTGAACCTTATCTAAAGGATTTTATGCAAGTATTTGTCGACGATTTTTCGGTCTTTGGTGAAATGATTAAGCACTTGCTACACCTGAAAGCATGTTTTGAAAGATGTCGGCAGTTTAGGATGGTATTGAATCCATTTAAAAGTGTGATTGCGGTCAGAAGTGGTATTTTATTGGGCCATGTTATATCACAAGCAGGGATGGCTATTGATATTAAGAAAATTGAAGCTATAAGTACAGCTAAAGCACCGACCAACGTTAAAGAAGTAATGCGGTTTGTGGGTCAAATTAAGTGGCATTCCTGATACTTAAGATATTTAGCAAACATTTCTTTACCGTTGACGCATTTGACCAAGAAGGATGTTCCGTTTATGTGGGCAGACGCTAAAGAGAAAGCATTTCAATTGTTAAAAAAGATGGTGTCGGTAGCACCAATTTTGCAACCACCCGATTGGTCAGTGCCATTTCACATATTTGTTGATGCATCAGATGTGGCCGTAGGAGCAGTTTTGATGCAGCAGAAAGACAAAGGATGGTATAGACCTGTCTATTATGGCAGTAGAGTATTGGCTTCAGCTGAAAGAAATTACCTGGTGACGAAAAGGGAAGCTTTGGCGATGGTGTATGCCCTTAACAAGTTTCGACATTATTTGTTGGGGAATAAAGTGGTTTTTCATGTGGATCATCAGGCCTTGGTTTATTTAATCAAGAAGCCCTTATTAACAGGCCGATTAGCCAGGTGGATGCTTTTGTTACAGGAATTTGATTTTGTGATTGTGCATACTCCAGGGAAAGAGCATGCGATGGCAGATTATTTTAGTAGATTGGAATCAGGAAAAACACCCACAGGTGCACTTGAATGTGCTCGTTTGGCAAGCATAGCCATCCAGAATGTGCTCGTTTGGCAAGCAGAGCCATCCAGAATGTGCTCGTTTCTCTCCTGATGGTCAGTACCTTGTATCCACATCTGTTGATGGCTTTCTGGAGGTTAGTTTTACTTTGTATGCAAACCTTATCCATATTTTGCCAGATGGCACGAGTATTTTATACATTTTGATATGAACTTTCAACATTAAAAAATGTAGAGTTAGTCTTTTGCAATAATATGCATTATGCATTGTTAAGGCTCATGATTGCCAAATAATTATTTCAGGTTTGGGATTATATCAGTGGGAAACTGAAAAAAGATCTTCAATACCAGGCAGATGTGAGTGTTTTTCTTTTTGGTTTTCTTATTCTCTTTTCCCAAACATTTCATACTAGCTTTTAAAATCACATTCACGTGCCACAAGACAAAGTGCCCTGTTTTCTGCGCGATCTTTTCATTATTATTTAGTAGAGCTATAAATAATATTTATGGCTCATGTTCATACTCCATCCAAAACGAAGTGAAACAGAGGTTTATATTTTTTTCTTGTCAAATCCAACCTTACATAAATAATGAAATGATAAATCCTAACATTAAGATTCCTATAATTAGTAAAAACCAAAAATATAAATTTTCATTTGTTTCTAAAACTTGCATGAGAAAAACACTTTGACAGCAGGAACTCATTCATGATACTTAGTTCTTAATCAACTGTTGAAGGCAGGGAAATCTGGAAGATGAATGATTAATTTGAATCCAGAAAAGATGGTTAAATGTAGATATTATCTAGTTAGATATATCTTTTTGGTGTATTGGATTTTGAAAAAAAAAAAAAAAAAAAAAAAAAAGAAGAGACGGTTATGTCGAGGTCAGGGGACATGTCGTAACGAGAGACAACGTTACAAAAGAGACAGCGCGACAACTGTAAGGAAGAAGAATTCTCAATAGAGATTTTGAGGATAGAGAACAGGTTCTGCAGGAATCATTACGCAGTCTGTGAGTAATGTAATAGTGCAGTGTGTCAAATGAGACCTATGAAATCCAAAAACTTATAATTCTGTAATAGCAGCGTTAAGTCAATCAGAAACCCGAAATGTCTGCAAAACAAGAATTCGCGTTTGCAACCTTTTATTTTCGTGAAGTCTATAGAGAAAGTTAAGTTGTCCGCACAGACGCACATTGAGCCTGTGTGTGTGTGAGTGATTCTGTTAATCTTTTGAAAGGTGTAGTTTGATTGAGACCATGTAATTCTGATTCAGTAGAAATGTATAGAAATGGAATTGCGACACATTTTTCGACATGATCCGGTAGAATCTCTGTGAATGAGGATCAGTGCAAGTTAAGTGAGTAATTTTGAATGTTTTCTTCTTCGATGTTGTGTTGAACCTAAGAACCCGCAACATCAACTCATGTGCCATGAGGAAAATGGGAGTTAAAAAGTTAATTATATGGACAAAAGGACAATGTTAGACTTTCAAGGTCTTTTCTGTCAACGTGATCAAGTTGCGTTGGAAAAAGAGGGTCTTTATGACGGTGATAAATTTAGAACAATCAACAAGATATTTTTTTCATGATAAAGGCTTGTGAACATATTATAATTCAAATTCATTTTTGAAAATTTGTTCTTTGGAGACTTTTATTTTAGACCAAACATTGTCACAAATGTTTTCAAAGTGTTATTGCAAAATTTGAATTGTATACATATGAGTAGGGGTCAGGGAGATTTATGCACTTCAAAAACTCTTTCAGTACAAAAATCATCAGTAAAATGTGGAAGTCTTCTTTTGAATTGCCGATATCTATCCATCTATCTACTTGTGCAAAAATGATGAGTATGAAAAATAAAATTTAACTGTTAACCTAAACTAAAGGCTAATCGGATATATTATAAATAGTAATTTCAAGATGTGTAGGTTCTGGAGTTTAAGAACATTCACCATAGGTAGACCCATGAACATCTTTGAAGTCCTGAAGTTGTTGTGTTAATGCATATGTAGCATGTGGAAAAATGAATCTGATGAGTGTATAAGACTAAGAACACATCTTAGAGGAACATAATCAACTGTTTGGTTGTAAGGTTTTATATGAATGTAGTTTCATTTGAGCTTGTGTAGGAAAGCAAACGTTTGCAATCTTAATAAATATTTTGGATATTGTATTACAAGCTCCCAATTGACGTCTTGAACTCCTCACTAAAATTCATGTAGAATTTTATGTGTTTGTGAGAAGTGGACACTTAAGTGCCCTGTTTGAATACAGAATAGTCATGAACTTTGGGTTTGCTATGATTGTATAACGAGGTCTCTTGTCCAGTATATTGGAGTTCTGGTTTAGTCTGGAGCTGTTTCCAGCATGTGCTTATGGTCTTTGCTCCAAATTAAACTCACAGAATTTGCCAGCTTTACAACATAGTTTGGCAAGGCAAACATGAAAATGAGTACTGCTCATAAACTCGTTTTTGAATTTGTGTGTTTCTCTTGTTTGTTTTGAAGAATATTGCATGGCCATTTTCAGCCAATTCTCAAACAAATGGAAATTTTGTGGGAGCCTACAGGAAGTTGTTAAGTTCTTATTTGGGTCGTATGACTGAGCAGCAGTTCCGCTGATAAGTAAGTGACATTATAGTCGATGCAGAAATTCCCTTTTTCCATCTAAAGTTGGAGCATCAGCTTCCAAGGAATCTAGAAGCCTGAATCGTTTTCATTCTTCTTTGCTGTCAAATAGGAAGATTAAGCTTGTGATTGAATCATTTTTGAAGCTCAAATCAATATCTTGAATTGGCATATCTCGAACCCTCTCGAGCACAAGTTTTTGTTATTATGTTTAAGTTCATTTGCTCATCAATCTCTTTTCTACATTTTCATTGATGATTAGTCCATAAGCTGATTTCTTGTACATCGATTTGCCACCTTTTAGAAGTACATTTATTTTGATGTCATCTATCTTAAGCAGAGCATGATCTTAAGAAGAGCATGAAGATTCATTAATCTCACCAATAACTAAAAACACAACAAGATTGAACACATGCATGCATGTGCGCACGTGCGAGGAGGAGAGAGATGAAAGGGACTTTTATCCTCTTGATAGGGTATGCCAAATAAGGGAAAACAGGTCAGTGAGCAGTCCATTCTATTTCTTCCCCATGGGTGAGCAGATACGATTTATTTGCAGGTGACTCAGTAGTTGAAGAGGCCAGGCAGCTGCATGTTTTTTTGGTTGAATGGATTAGGGCATGAGAGCCAGCCCCAAGGATTGCCACACAGGCCGCCCAATGGGCAGCCCATGAGGTGTCATAACTCTTAGGGGCAGCCCTGAGGGGCCCTCAATCGCAGCCTCAGGACAGTGTGCCTAGGTGCCCAAAGGTAGCCATAAGGCAGCCCTGGAGGGCGTTGGCCTTAGCACCCACATGTCAAGAAGCAGCATCCACTGTTCTGATACCAGGCGAGCAGCAGCCACTTTTCAGAATTCACACGTACAAAAAATAAAAAAAGAACAGTAGGTGGGAGAAAAAAATTGTTGACACCACAGCTGATAAAAATGAAGTAGGTTTAATTCCCCTTTGACATCACTTAGGTGCAATAAAAGAATCCTTTGGAAAAGATGGTGGTGAGGCTTGTAATCCCTCCATGAAGGAGGCCAGCTGGGGGCTGGAATTAGGGTGTTGGCCAAAATTAGTAGATTGAGGCCTAAATTAGAAATCTCCTAGTTTTTACAAGAGGTAAAATTCATGCTATTTAAAGTAGTTCCTTAGAAATTGAGATATACCAACGCCCTCTAGTTGGATCTTACCTAATTCTTTATGTATTATCCTTGTGATCAAGTCTTTTGAGCTCTACAAGGACTTCAAAGGAAAAATCTATCTGTTTGGGGCTTCATATTTTTAACTTCTCCACTTTATGTGTAAATTTAGACCTGAATGAAGAAACAAAGAATATCTTCTTTGATTAGGAAATTTGTGTTTAAAGTTGATAAAGATTGATGTAAATATCTTAATTCTTTTGGTAAAAATTCCACATTCTATTTTAATTTTTAGTGGTCAAAATATGTTTCTAAAAGTAGATGATAGAAAGAAATGTGTCATTATTGTGTTAGATGAAATTGATATTCTTGTTTGGTTAGAAAACTTGTAGATTTTTGTTAGCGATATGTTATTTAAACAATAGGGGTAGAAATTGTGGTCTTACTTGCAAAATATTTTTCCATCTAATTTATGGAAAGATTGGTTTCAGCTAAAGCTTCTTTTGGCATTTCACACAAACTCTTGAACACTAGATGCTTCATAGATGAACTTTTTCTTCCTGATAGTGCTTTTGGTGGTGGTTATTATCTCAAAGATTTTTGTGGACCAAATTGCACTTTGAATAGTGATTGTCGTGTTTTTTCAGAAGCATAAATAGTTTGATGTCCTTTAAGAAGACCTTATGTTAAAAGGTTGGAAATAAAGTACGCAAGCATTAACATTACTCCATAAATTTCCTTTTCTTTTTTGCTTTCTTATTTGTATGCATTTTGTAAGATTTATGTTTATATATACTAATCTAGGTCTTAAAATCATACCCCCCCCCTCTCTCTCTCTATTTTGTTGTCGTCGTATTTTTTTCTGTTGTTGTGTTTACATTTATTATCTTTTGATTCACAATGTCAGATATATCTGAACTATGAAGGTATATCATAATTTATACATGGAGTCCTTGGGACCTTAATTCAACAAATTGCTAGTCTTACTTAAGGGCATTCAGTCGCATGCAAGAAATTTTTGTATAGAGCTCTAGGATATGCATCTACCAAAGGGGTGGTATGATAGAGTATCAGGGTTTTTTTTCTCTCTTCTCTCTTCTCTCTTCTCTTTCCCCCCTCCCCCCCCCCCCCCAAAGAAAAAAAACAACACAAAAAAAAAGCCTGCCATGGTGCCTCTTTCCCCTCCTCCCCTTTCTTACTTGCAGTTTAAACTCATCTAGCATGACTGCTTTATGAAGAGGTCCCTCTATGGTGTCTAGTCTAATGTGCAAGTCCTGAGCTTAATTTCCTATTTGCGACATTTATGCTGGCTGGATCCTTGCGAGCCTACCGACAATATGTCTAGTTGTGCTTGGAACTTCTGTTGGAATAATAAAAATACCAATCATTATCTTGCCATTAACAAACATGTACCAGAGTGTTCTTCTCAAACAAGAGGCATATTACTGGTCATGTGATTCAAGTGAGGCAAGACATCCATGACTACAAAGAGCCTTATACTGTTGATGCAATTGGCTATATTGGCTTGAGATGTGAAGCACTTTGAGATTCAAACATAATTAATGAGAGATGTGTCATTGTATTCCTTATCTATCTATTTATTCTTTAGCCTCTAAGGCTATGTGATGTTTCATGTCTGATTGTATTTGTGAGTGGATGACAGATGCTTTTGAAGATGCTTGATAATTTGATGTTCATAAGGTTATTGTTTAAAGTATTTATTCTCCATAAACATTCATAATTCATCATTTGACAAAATCTTCGAAGCTCAAAAGGTCGTTCTAAAATCTCAAGGATAAGTTTATTTCTTGTGTCTACATTGCTGCATTCAAATTCTTAGCACCATGTTGTTTGTCTTTGAGCAGCTTTATATTTTATTCAACCATATGTCTTACGATTTCGATTGTTTGATTGATTTTTTTTTTTTGGAGTTTTCTGATTCATATACAACTTGGGGTTTGCAATCCTTACCTGTTGCTAATGTGTATTCAACATGGTGCCAACATACCAGCCCTCCCCCCACCCTCCCAAACCAAAAAAAAGGGGCGCCCAACACACAAAAGCTAAGTTAAAAAATAAGGGGCGCCCAACACACAAAAGCTTAGTTTTTTACACAATATGTCCTGAAGAATTTTCCTAGTGGACTTCTCTTTCCTTTCTACTTGCACAATGTTGCTCTTTCCTTTCTTGGGAAGATTTTTTTTCTGGCAGTCATCTTCACTGAAGGATGCTATGCCCCAGGCAGTGAAGTGACTAGCTACCATTACCATGCAAATAGTCACATGTGGTTGCCAACTGAGAAGTAGAGAGGCTTAGCTCAACCTGGGATGGATATGTATGCTCCTATAAAAGAAAATTCAAAGTAATTATCCAGCAGTATAAAGTTTCTGTTCTTGATTCAGCTTTTAGAAGCATGCTATCATTCTTCGTTTTCTAGCTTTATCAATTCTAATAACATATCAAAAGTTTAAAAGCATTTTCACTTTTCTCAACTTTATGTTTGATGCCCTTAATATTACTGATAGGAGTTGACAGAATTCTGTGCATAGCATGTATGTGCTGGGATTCCTGTAGTAAGAATTTTTTGAAAGAAAGCAAAAAGAGGGATGCATATGAACAGTTTTATAAGAGGTTTATGATGTTTCCCAGGATGCATTTATGATGCACGATGAAGCAGTGCTCTGTGCAGATTTTAGCAGAGATTCTGAAATGGTTGCATCTGGCTCTCAAGATGGAAAAATTAAGGTTTTCATTATTACCTTTTAAATCAAGATGTTCATTATCTTTTTTAACTATGGCATAAGGTTTACTAGCTTGAATGTGTGGTTGTTGCTGTATTAGGTGTGGAGAATCCGAACAGGGCAGTGTTTACGCCGCCTGGAGCGAGCCCATTCTCAGGGTGTGACAAGTGTTGTGTTCTCACGTGATAGCAGTCAAATATTGAGTACTTCCTTTGATGGCACTGCCAGGTGGGAGTGATGTGCTTAAACACTCTATTGGTTCTTACAGAGGGTGTTAATGATAGCTGACCGTAAGTTTTGCATTTTGGAACAATGAACAGGATTCATGGTTTGAAGTCGGGAAAACAGCTAAAGGAATTCAGGGGACATGCATCATATGTGAATCATGCCACCTTTGCCAGTGATGGTACACGTATTTTGACAGCCTCTAGTGATGGTTCTGTTAAAGTAAGTGATCGGGATTGGTAATGAATATTTTTTTTCCTAGTTTGTTTATTCTATTTCTGAAATAAATGGTTGTCCCCTCCAGCTCAACAGCTATAATGATACCAGCATCCCACCACTACCATCTCCTTTTGTTCTTTTGCTCTGTCCTCTTTATAGGCACATGTATCTTCTGAGATGGTTTGCTTGTTATCCAACCTTCATTGAATGGTTGACAGGAATCTGATTTGCAGATCGATGTACAGAAGTGTACTTTCATGTATATGAGGATGCTTGTGTCATGTAGGGGGTTTTCAGTTGATATCTAGTGCTATGTTTGCTCTGGCGTTAGTGGGTAATGTTGTAGTGTTTAGTCGACCCTAGGCATAAACTTTGCAGTGAATAATAGGTGCTGTTGGCTGTAGTATGGAGTGTTTAGTTAGTACTGAGCATGGTGGATGGTGGCAATGCTCATTTGATTGAGCACTATTGAGTGTTCTGGACTGTGGGTTCACATCTAGTTTTGGGCTTGAATTTCATTCGTGAAGATGCATATGTATGATTGTTTCAATCTGAAGCTCTATTTTTTTGGTTCACACCTTACAGTAAATGTGAGAAACTTCTGACATTTTGATCAGGTGTGGGACTTGAAAACCACTGATTGCCTTCAGACCTTCAAGCCTCCACCTCCATTGCGGGTATTACATTCTTAATCCGTCCCCCCCGTCTTCTTATATTCCTCTCCCCCCTCCCTCCAAAAGATAAAGAAAATGGGTAAAAAGAGAGAGAGATGGAGGGAGGGAGGGAGAGGGAGAGGGAGAGGGAGAGCAAGAGCGACCAAGGGGAGGGAGAGATTTTTGAGATTGATTTGCAAATGGGTTATTGATTGTTGTGCATTCATGTGAAGGGGGGTGATGCAACAGTTAATTCAATTTACTTGTTCCCGAAGAACCCGGATCACATATTAGTATGCAACAGAGCATCCTCAATCTATATTATGACTCTTCAGGGGCAGGTAACAGATCAATGTGGAACTTGTTATGTCATGAACTGCATTTCTATGGCTATTCTCATTCCTTAAAAAAAACCTTTCAGCGCTTATAAAGATTTTACAGATTCAAGTGATGGGGATTTCATGTCCTAGACATTGTTTATGCCATTTACAGGTGGTAAAGAGTTTTTCTTCAGGAAAAAGGGAAGGAGGAGACTTTATTGGTGCTTGTGTTTCTCCGAAAGGGGAGTGGATCTATTGTGTAGGGGAGGATAAGTAAGCATCTAGCGATTTCATGTCTCAATGCAGTTATATTCTTTTTGCTTCACGGGTTTTTTGTTTTTTTTTTTCGTGTTTTCAGGATGCTTTATTGCTTCAGCCACCAATCAGGAAAGCTAGAGCATTTGATGAAGGTACGAATCATCTATTAAACTAGGAACAGATATGATAGTTTTGCATTATGAGCATTGGAGCAGAAACAACAACTCTGTTGCCCCTTGGTGCAGGTTCATGACAAGGATGTGATTGGGGTCACCCATCACCCTCATAGAAATCTTCTTGTAACATATGGAGAAGACAGTGTAATGAAACTCTGGAAACCTTAAATTGCTCAAGTTTCGTTATAGAATCCACTTTTACAATATTGGAGCTCAAACAGTTGGGCCTTTTTTTCCAACATGAAGGTTGATAGAATGTTCACCCAAGGCAGACCAATTGCTCACTCCCATTGCTTGTACTGAGCTTGATTCTGCATAGGGCTTGAATCAGGAACAATTACTGTTAGGCTTATCTTGGCCTATCATGATGCAAATATGACAGTGTATCCTTACAAATTGGTGCATTTTTTTGGCATTCTCTATTGAGGTAATGGATATTCTGTTCAGCCCGCTGCCTAACTGTATTGGACCTCTCTTTTAAACACATCCCTGTAACATTGCTCTTCTGAATCTTGGACATTGCAAGGGAAATGCTTTATCAATAGCGTAGATGAACTCTATGGAATGATATGCATGTGTTTTGATTTGTCCCAATAGGGAGTGGTTTTGTAAACTTCTTGAAGCACTTCTGAAAATGAAAGGGAAAGATGCTCCCATGTATGCTCATGCTAGTGGCTAGCATAGAGAAAACAGAACTTAATATTCTTCGATAAATATTGATATGTACAGTTTTGTGGTTGCTGAGTGAAGTCATTGCTTTCTACTTCCAAGATTGTGGATGAACGCGGGGTTCCTGTCATTTAGCTCTTGCTTGTTTGAAGAGCATTGCATGGATCTCAAAGGGTGGATGCTATGCTTGTACTTTGTAAAATGAAGGAGCTAGACTAGACATTGCAGATTTTAATGGAAAATGGACTGATTGCTCTGCAGATTATATTGATCTTGGTGTCCATGTGAAAAGCCAAATGTATTTGGACACATCTTTATGTTTGAATAGAACATATAGTGGAATATAGCATATAGGGGCATGATCAACCACACATTGTCAGTTAGACCACCCATTGTGAAGAGTATATATGCACACCGAACTTCATCTTATTTTACACTTTTCTTGTGTATATGTGCATTCCATTGTATATATTATCAAAATGGTGTTTAAAAACTGAAGTCTACTATGTGGAAGCACATAAGCACCCTTTCCATTATATGAAAGCAACCGCATATAGGTGCGCAAGATGTAGACCTTGGTATGCATTGTCATTTTGTTTTCATCTTTATCATTGAATTCATTTGTCATAGTGAGGTGCTTGTGAGGAAGAATCTCATTGTGTCAGAGTCACAAAAAGAATTTGAGAGAGATCACCCATTCAAGTTTTGCATTTTCTAAATCCATCTCAAGTAGGAGTTTCCCATCATTAGATTTCTTAGCGATTTAGTAAGGAAACATATGGTATGTAAAGCATACTTTGGTGTTTGAGTTTCTTACTTTAACTATTAATCTTACAGATTTGGAGCTATTGCAACACAATCTTGCACTACAATTTGGAGACTCTTTTGAGGTTTTGCAAGATATTTGTTTGAAGGACTTTCAGAAGGTCATTTTTGTTGGAGCTTAGGGATAGGGAATGCACATAAGCAACACAAGGAAGTTACACACATCACTACATAAATATACTACCAACTCTCCATGGAGTGATGCAATGAACAAGGGGTTGATAGCAAAAGTTACATGGGTTGAAAAGTTTCCTCATTAGGAGATACATTTGACTATCCTGCGGTGAAAAGAGGCAATGCATCGCACACATCCTTTGAGCTCATTGTTGTCTCCTTGATGCATGAGAGTAAAGGCTGCATAACATCCTTCGCAAAAACATCATTATGGCTAACTAGCATGCATTTAATTTGTGGGTGATATAGGCGATAACCTTTGCGCTCCATTGACTCATCATCCGATTTCTTGCATTGTTGCTTAGACACTAATGCATATGCCAGAAAACCAAAAACATGTAAATGAGCAACAAATGACTTGTGACCATGAAAATATTCATAAGGAGTTATAGATTGTAATGCATTTGTCACCTTGCCATTTTCATTAGAGATCTAATATTCCTTTGTTCAACATCATTTGTTTGTGGTGTATATGGTATTGTAGATTGGTTTTTTTATCCCATGCTCAACTAGAAATACATTGAATTCAAAAGACATACCTCTCGATCAAAATCATGAGTGCCCATTTTATATTTTGATAAATTTTCAACCATAAGCAAGAACTATTTGAAGCACATAAATACTTAACTTCAATGGATAGACTCATGCATGCTTGGAAAATTCATCAATAAAAGTCACAAAGTAAATATAATTACAAAAAATGTTGTTTGCATAGGACCATAAACATCACTATGAACAAGCTTCGATTCTCCTTCAGCTCTTACTATTCCATCTTTGGTAAATGAAGGAAGCTAGACATTACCCAAAATGATGCCCTTACAAACATGTTTGGATGGTGCCTCAAGTTTAGGCAAAGAGGATACCATATCAAACATAACAGATTGTCAAAAATCAGCTGATCAATATGTGCATGCCAAAGTTTTGCATTTGAAATGACTTGCAAATCCTATTTACACATGCATAATCATTCATATGTTTTCCAAGATTTGTGATCATACACAATGCACCAAATGCAATAATTTTATCGTTGTCAGAAAGATCTTGAATTATACACTTATCACCAACAAACTTTACCATCAAGCTAATCTTGACTAGTGTTGACATTAATAATAGATTCTTCTTGATTCTTGACATATATAAAGCATTTGACAATGTGAATGTACTACCATTCCTAGCAGTAAGAACAATTCTTCTAACTTCTATGATAGGATATGAGGAATTGTTTGCACATGTGACAATATTCCTAATGGGGACATGCTCAAGTGAGGTGAAGGACCTACATTAATGAGAGACTAAATTCTCCAAGTAAATAAATTACCTTGTAGAACCACAAGGGTAAGAGAGAGCATGTTTCCACCCAACCAAAGTGTCACTCATGTGGATGCTTACCAAAGGTCCATCACATGCTATCACATGGTATCATATGGAGAATTAATCAAATGAGTGTTCTCCTCTCACGTATACCACAATGTGTCACTTAAAAGCATGCCAAAGGTAAATCAAGGGATAAACCAAGAGCAATATACATCATATTTTAAGCCTTAGAATCCATATTATTAGCCTTTCAAACCCATGATCTATACAACATTCCCTCCCCCCTCCCTCGCCCTTTAAATATTTTCCTCCTAAAAAATGTGTAGAAGTAAATATGTGGAATATTCTCCCCTATCTATATTCTATTAATGGTCACCTCCATCTTTGGATTAGTCTCTTGTAATTAGATAAGGATTACCACCTTCCTAAATATAAAAGGGGAGGAATCATAATTCCTGACCAAGTCCCTTTCCCTCAGTCCAGCTAGATGTACATGTATGCCTTGTACCTATGACTAGTGAAGTGGGTGGACTAGTGGACACAAGAGTGTCATAGCAACCAACCTAGTCAGAGTCAGAAAAAGCATGCAAATTTGACGGTAGTGATTCCCCCTTGGGATAAAACAACCCAAGTATTCGGGTACCACTCAAGTAGCGAAAGATGCGCTTAACCGCCTGCCAATGCTTGATACCTAGGCAATGCATAAACCTGCTCATCTGTGAGATAACAAACTAAATATCAAGCATCCAACAACCTACTGATAGATATTAGCATCAAATGCATTTCCAGCATCATGAAGACTCAATCGTAAACCTATCTCCATAAGAATGACAATAAAACTTGCAGTCTTCAAGGCCGAAACGTTGCAATAATGTGTCAATATATTTTGTTTGACACAAAGGTATTTCACCATCAACTTGCATAAGCTGAATGCCCAAATAATGATGCAAATGCCCCAAATCAGGTATCTCAAATGAGGCATGTAAATCAGCAATATGCTTCTCATGAGGACCAATGAGAAGCATGTCATCAACATACACAACAATGATCACAAGCACATCATTAGCACGCTTAACATATAAGGTGCTTTCAGTTGGACTGTTCTCAAAACCATGTGCAATCACATAGGCATGTATCTTTTCATACCAAGCATGTGGTGCTTGCTATAAACCATATAATGCCTTCTTTAACGTGCACACCTGGTTTTCATGCCTTTTCTGCACAAATCCACGGGGCTAAAAAACATACACTTCTTCATGCAAGTCATCATTCAAAAACGTTGTTTTATTCTCCAACTGATGTACATTCCAACCATGATGAGCAACAAGTGCATAGATGCTACGAACAGTAGTCGTTCGGCAAGTAAGAGCAAAGGTCTCTTACGCATTGTATACCCACTTAGTGCCAATGGCCTTCTTGCCAGGAGGCAAGTCACATAGAGACCAGGTACCATTTTTCATGATAGGATCATATTCAGATTTCATTGCAGTCATCCAATGTTTAAAATTTTGTGCTTCATCAAACAAAACAGGTTCATTCTCATCACAGAGACTAGAGGTAGCCATAGCATAGCAATCTGATGCAAAAGAGGTACTATGAGATCCTGAATGAGTATGGTATGACAAATGTGCATCTAATTTGCTGTCACGCAAAGTCTGCACCAGCCATTTTGACATAGTTTTTGCCTCCTCAATATCAACTCTCTCATCAACAAGTGCATCATGTGGATCTGCATAAAAAAAAGAATGATTTGCATCATCACGTGAAACCTATAAAGGTTGAGAAATTGCCTCATTAGGACAACACTAGACTGTCCACCTGTGAAAAGAGGCATCAAAGTATCATACATGTCTTTGGAGCTGACAAATATCTCTTTCGTACATGAAAGTAAAGGTTGAATAGCATCTTCCACAAAAACATCACGGCTAACCAAAATGCGTTTAGTCTGTGGATGATACAGAGGATAGCCTTTGCTTTCAGAATTATACCCAACAAAAATACATTTTACTCCTTTATCATCTAATTTCTTGCGATGTTGTTCAGGCGCTAATGCATATGCCAAACAACCAAAAACATGCAGTTGAGCAACAGATGGCTTGCAACCATGCCAAGTCTCATATGGAGTGATAGACTGCAGTGTTTTAGTGGGACACCTATTAAGTACATATGTTGCACACATGACTGCCTCAAGCCAGAAACTATGTGATAAACCTTGACTCTTGACCATACACCTCACCATCTCGATGAGTGACCTGTTCTTTCGTTCAGCAACTCCATTCTATTGAGGTGTATAGGGCATTGTACATTGATGTTTTATGCCACGTTTAACCAAAAATGCATCAAAGTCATAAGACCCCTCGATCAGAACGGAGGGTGCCCATTTTATAGGTTGACATATTTTTAGCCAAAACCAAAAATTATTTGTAGCACATGAGCATTTTGGACTTTGCTTTCAATGGATATACCCATGCATGTCTGGGAAAATCATCAATGGAAGTCATGAAGTAAACATAGTTTCCAAAAGAGGGTGTCTGCATAGGACCATAGACATCACTATGAACAAGCTGCAATTTCTGAGTAGCTCAAAATGAATCATCTTTTGGAAAGGAGGAACGTTGCATTTTGCCCAAAATACACCCTTCATAGACATGTTTTTTGGGTGCCTCAAGTTTGGGCAAAGAGGACACCATTTCAGATTTCTGCAGGCATAGCAAATTAGCAAAATTCAAATGACTAAAGCATGCATGCCAAAGCTTTGCATCTCACATAGCCTGAGAATCATGTACTGCACATGCTGAATCATTCATAGATTTTTCATAGTCTATGAACTTATATAGCCCAAAATGCTAGAAGAAATAATCATGTCGACATTTGATAGATCATGAACTGTACATCTGTCATCAACAAATTAGGGGGAAAAATGAGCACTGCATGGGCCTTGTAAGGATTCTTAATTTTTAGGGATTGAAATGCTTAATCAAGAAAATTAATGTGGCATAGAAAACCACTAGTGGTATTCTCAAATAAAATATAAATTTATAGCTTCTATATTTTAATTAAAAAATTTGGGATCTTTTGAACCCTTGGATGCTTGAGTCTGATGGCTATGATTTAAATATGTAATACTCTAGAACAAGAATGATGACAGTTTGTGGGAGTTTGGAAGTACTTACGCATAGCTTTTTATCAATCTCTAAACATTTTTCGGCTATTGGATCCACTCCCATCCAAGGGAAGGCCGGATTTGGGGCTGATCTACTTCTCATGATCAATTTGAGCCATTGGATATGGCTTTCATCTAGCGGATGAGTGCACTTAGGGCTGAAGTTTTTTGGGTGAAGTTCTAAGCCATTAGATCAGATATCCATCCAATGGTCAAGGACAAAAGACACCTTGATGTTGTGGGGCTTCAATTTCCACCTTTTGATATTTGAGAGATCTAATGGACTAGCTTGAAAGCGCCTTTCAATTCCAAAACTTGATGTGAGCTGTCCGATTTGAAGCCTAATCCGATGGCCCTTGTTGAAAGGCTCCCTTTTGAAACTCTCTCAAATCTTAGCCATTGAAAGCCTTCCCAATCCAAGGGTCCAAATGGAAGGCCTTTACTCTTGCAATTCAATTCGATCCTTTGGATCTTTGAGCTAATCCAAGGGCTACAATGCATTTGCAAGGCTTTCAAAACCATTCAAATGAGCAAAACCACAAGTTCTAATTGATTTTCCCCTATTTGACCACACAAAAACAAGGGAAGCCTATGGCTAGTCTATATGATTAAGGGACTAGACTGTGGCCACCACCCTCTTGCCATGGTCGATTGCTAATCACTCCTTAATCTAAAAAGCTCATATGGGGTTCATTTATCCCCTAATGAAATTTCACAACCAAGCCAATCTTGGTAAATGCAGAAATTGATAATAGATTTTTCTTGATCCTGCACACAAATAAAGCATCCGACAAAGTGAAAGAACTACCATTAGTAGTAGTTAGAATGATCTTACCAACTCCCATGACATGAAAAGAGTTCTTGGCGCATGTGACAATATTCCTTGTAGGGGCAGGCTCAAGTGAAGTGAAGAAGCTACATTGCTAGGTAATATGTTTGGTTGCCCCACTATCAAAATAATTATAAACATATGAGTCTACTGCGGACATACACTACTCATGAGAAGATGGGTCAAAACTACAAACAATAGTAAATGCCCATTTTTCAGTCTACATAAGATTTGCAGACTCTACTTTCGGTGTAGAGGCCTCTACAATAAACATTCTAGCCTATTTTTTTTTGCCTCTTTTACAACCAGTTTTGGACAGTTCTTTATGATATGATTGTGTCCATTAGAGTACTTACAAAAGAATTTCTTCTTTTTTGATTTCTTCTCATCTTTTTCTTCCTTCTTCAAATGTGGAGCATTAGTAAATTTTTGCTTACTAGTAGATAAGCTCCATTTACCTTTGCCTTTTTGACTAGCCAAGAAAGCTTGATCTGCAACACGCATAATGGACCTGTTTTGCCTCGATTGATCTTCCTCCAACAGAACAGAGACTAACTCTTCAAATGAAAAGGGATCTGGATTGCCTTTCATAATCAAATGTAGAGTGGAAGCAAACCTCTGGTATGAATCAAGAAGACCATTCAGAACGGTCTGCACAAGTGAGCTATCTGATATAACTTCGTCATTAGAATTCAACTGTTCCTTCAAGTCTTTGATCTTTGTCAAAAAACTGTCCATAGAATCACCTTCATTCATATGCTCATGCTCCTACTGTTTTCAAAGGTAAGCAACACGAGCCTCATTCCTAGGCTGGTACAATGTGATAAATGTATCCCAAGCATCATTAGCTGTTGTGCAAGAGTGAACGTGAGGAATAATGGCACGTTTGACAGACAAGGCTATCAATGCATGTGCCTAAGCATCTCTGCTATCCCAACGAATTTTCTCTATAGCAGGTGGAGCAGAAACCACAACATGAACAGGAATTTGAAGAATATCAGCATCTTCGACGCCATCTGTATCAGCTTCAATACTTGTATTTGCAAGTGCAATAGGACATTTTCCAACACCGTGCACAATGTTCCACAGTCCTTTTGCAACCAATACATATCGCATCATATAAGCCCACAATGGGTAATTGGTACCGTCTAACTTATCCTCAACAACCAACATACGAAATACATCACTGCTTTCAGCCATGGCCACTGACTAAAATACCTTGATGTAGAAAAACGACTGTATCTAAAAAAGTTGAGCAGAACTACCTAACGAGTTTTGTTAAACCTATAGCACACTTTGAGATGCTTGTACGGGCGAACCACAACTTGTATATATCTTTGGCACAAAAAGAAAAAATAGCTTGCACAAGCACTATGATAGTGCATTCAAAGACCGAAACGAGCTCATATCGCGATTTTGGCACCACATAGCGAAGCTATTTTGATCTCCTAATCAGCTTGAGTATGCTCACCAAATTTTTTATGATTCTGAGACTATGACTGGAGGGGTGTTAGACGATGCCCTAGATGAAGCGATGACCTGCTCTGATACCAATTGTTGGAGCTAGACGTCTGCACAAGCATGCGAACAACACAAAGAAGAAGAAGAATCTTGGAGCACAACACACAATACTAAATGTGTTACCACCAGAATGTACAAAGATAAGTAACCCGTTACGGCTATAGGCATATATACAAACCGGGGGAAAAAACCTCCTAAAGAGGGAAAAAAGTGCCGTAGCGGTCCTAGTGTGTTCACACAAATCACTACCTAAATATATCAATATGTACATCTCTTTACCTTTTGATGAACCTAAGACCTTTTTCTCTATGGTCTTATCTTTAAGGCTTATCTTAATGTTTTCCATCGGATCTTGAGTCTCATTCTGCTCAAGACATCGAAGGATATTCTCAAAGGGAGTCAATTCCCATTGTCCCATACTAGTGAGTTCTTTCTTCAATCTGTAGAAGTACATCCTTTATCTTTCCACCTTCTTTGTCCTCTCAATTTTCTTTGATCATTTTTATGATCTTCGATTCCATCTTTAAATTCCTTAAGTTGGCACCATATACATGAGATCAAGGACTCAGGTGTCTAATTCTCATGTCCATTAACCTTATATCTCAAGATTTCTTAGGTTGACCACTAACATTTATTAGCATGATTTATCAAACCATAAAAAGTTTGAACCTTTTGACCCATCTACGTCATTTGGCTTTCTCAAATTCTTTTAGCCAAGTTAACTTGAGATAAGACCAAGTCTTTCTCCTTTAGTTCCATCGTTGCTACTTATCCATGGGATTTACTTGGGACTTTTAACTCACACATTTATCAGTTATGTCTTGCTTGAGTTTTCAATATTTTATTGATACTTCCGAAACTTTTTAACTCTTCTTCTTTTAGGGAAAAACAATTATATGTCACCCCTTTGACTTAAGCATCACATCAACTTTACCATCCAAACTTCCATGATCCATCTTATCCATTCTTAAATATCTTAATATGGATATGCTTCAAGTTATTGACTAGCTTATCTCTTGGTTACTGCCAAATTGGAATTCTTTCATGAATTCCATCCTTGTATATCTGATTCTTAATTTGTTTGAGTTTAAATCTCAAAAACTAATACTTGATATCAAATGTACTAAATTGCAGCTTTATTCATGCTCAATCCTCTTTTCTTCCAAGCTAAAGGAACAAGTCATCAAATATTCTTGAGTTCAATCTTCCATTATCCTTTAATCCGGTGCCCCATACCATCGGACCCACTTTCATTATAATGTAAGTCTAGATGTCCCATACCATCCAGTTTACATTATCACTTAACTGTAGATAACTTTAGCTCTTACTCTAGGATTGCTTACTTAAAAAGAATTTTTTCTCTTAAGTACTAGAAGTCTTATACTTACCAAGTCTTTTCTATATCATTTGATAATAGAGCTAGTATTTATCACACTAGATAGTATGTATTGATATAGATAAATGTTGGGGGATTATTTAGTTGGAAGAGGCTTGAATTTTTAAAGGAGAAAAGTAAAGAAGTAGAAAGACAAATTGCACTGGAAGCCTTGGTGTCTTGATTAGCATAAAATATTACAATAGTTTTGTCTAGAATAAGACAAGATATTCTCTGGGAGCAACCAGTCAAGCCAAAGTACACACACAAGTACATAAAATATCACAATTACTTGTGCAGTCAACCTTTGTGCAGATCCTTCCCCTTGTCCAATAGCTTGCTCTTGTGCATTCCTTGCACTCAAGCTTCCAATAAAGTTGAAGTTTTGGTCACTTCTAATATAGAATTGCAATATCTCCTTGGTGATACTTTGTCACACTTTAGCCACTCTCTGCACTCTCTTTGTATACTTTGTCACCTTCTTTGCACACACACTCTCTCTCTCCCTCTCTCTCTCTCTCTTTGCACACTTTTGTCTTTCTATGCACTAACTAAGTGTCCATTTTGCTCTCACAATATAGTGTACGATCTTTCTCCCTTAGTCTACCTCCAAATCCTTTATGGTATCGATTCCTCTTATGTCCGTCGCTCCACTCCCCAACTACTTGTCTATCTTGATGCTTACTTTGTTGTCTCAAGAACCTTCTCATGTAGAGACCAATGACTCCTTATTTTGTTCTATAGGGACTTTATGGAAAACAAAAAATTAAATGTGGGGCCACACATAAGCTCTTGCATATCATCTTCAGTTCCTCTTTTCCACTTTTTATCTTAGTTTCTTCAAAATGTGCGCATAAGGGAGAGTTGAGCTGGACCTTGCATAACACTTTAACAACCTGAAAAACCCTTCAAAAAGATCTTTTTGCAACGTGCATTTAAGTTTTCCTACAAGACCATTGTGAACAAAGTGCTTGTGCACTACCTATGCACCTATGTCCTTGGTCACTTGTGCCCCATCTGTGCACCACTTTGCCAAGTCACCAGTTTGGTAGGCCCAACAATTACCCACCACTGAATGCACTATTTGTCTCTGAAAGCGAAGAGCCAAACCAGAAGCAAAGATTTTTCATTGCAACACAAGAGTGGGGTATAACCTTGAAAAGAACATATGAGCAATCTAGCAGGAGAAGGAAAGAAAATTTTCACAAGCTAAAACTGGACCTCTAGAGCAAGTAGCAAAAATGGATGAAGAAAGTGCCGAGGAGGCAATGGAAAGGAAGGATAACAAAGGATGGAGGGATCAGACAGTTCGAGGGAGGGATAGGTGTGGTTTAGGGGCTAATAAAGAAGGATAAGTGAGGAGTGAGGGATATGGATAGGTTATTGGTATGAAGGGATGACAAGGAGTAGTATGTGGGGTTGGTGACATGAAAAAAAATGCAAAAAAGGTGAAGAGACATTTGATGCATATGAAAAATGTGAAACATGTAGAAAAATGAAGAGGGAATGGACCATCCTGTTTTGCATCTGTGAAATCACATGTATAATGTGGACCAAACATATTGGGTTTGACCAAAAGAAGGAAAAATGGTTGGGATTTCTGGAAAACAATGATAAAAATGAGTTGACAAACATCAAAAATGACTACAATAATGAAAAATATGTCCACCCAAATGCAATTTAGAGACACAGAGTATGTATATTAAAAAAACTTGCAGAACACAAGATAAAATTTTATCCTATGGTTTGTGTGTGTGTGGGGGGTGGGTTGTATAAAAAATGAAAATACTTGAGAAAAATAAAATAAAAAGAATTTAGGGGGAATAAAGAAAATGTGGGGGAAAATAACTATGCAAAAAATTTGGATTAAAAATAAAAAGAAAAAAAGTAAAACTTTATATATACTAAATAACTTAAAAAATTAAAATTATAATTAAAATAAAAATTAATAATTTTACCTTAGTATAAGTTTATAATAAGGTTTGGGGAGCAAAGGATGGGGGATCTAGAGAGAGGGATGAGAGAGAGGTAGAGAGAGAGAGGAAGAGAGAAAGAGGTAGAGAGAGATGTCAAGAGAGAGGAGAGAGAGATAGAGAGAGGTATAGAGAGAGGTATAGAGAGAGGTGAGATAGGTGGAGAGAGATGGATAGAGGAGAGAGAGGAGGAGATATAGGTAGAGAGAGGGAGAGATCTAGAGAGAAGATGAAAGAGAGATAGAGAGAGAAGATAAAAGAGAGATAGAGAGAGAAGAAAAGAGCTAGAGAGAGATATAGAGAGAGGAAGAGAGCTACAAAAAGATGTGTGTGTGTGTGTGAGAGAGAGAGAGAGAGAGAGAGAGAGAGAGAGAGAGAGAGAGAGAGAGAGAGAGAGAGAGAGAGAGAGAGAGAGAGAGAGAGAGAGAGAGAGAGAGAGAGAGAGAGAGAGAGAGAGAGAGAGAGAGAGAGAGAGAGAGAGAGAGAGAGAGAGAGAGAGAGAGAGAGAGAGAGAGAGAGAGAGAGAGAGAGAGAGGAGGAGGGAGGGAGGGAGGGAGGGAGGGAGGGAGGGAGAGAGAGAGAGAGAGAGAGAGAGGTGGAGAGAGAGGGAGAAACCTAGAGAGAGAAGTTTTTTTTGGTCTCATAAAAAGCAAGGTATTTTTTTGGGAATAATTGTTAAAATAGAGGAAAAAGCAAAAAAAAATTCTACAAATTAGGACACAACTCAAGACACCTTCCCCACTCAATACATTAGAGAAATCCCACTTCTCATCTAATTAAACAAGCATAAGTGCATTAAAAAAGGAAAACAAATCCTCAAAAATTCCTTAAAAAAAGTCTAAAAATAAATCCTAAAAATTTTCGCAAGTTTCTCATGAATTGGGCTATGGAACAACATCCAAATTTTCAAGAAAGGCCTTAAAAGAATAGCAAAATATCTGATGAAAAATAAAAAAACTAAGTGAAAAAGAGTACTAGCAAATTTTGCAAGTGCAAGGTGATCCAAAAGAGCTTCAATTTTATTGATCATGATAGACCTTGAGCCTGGAGATGTTGACTAGTGATAGTGCCTTGCCAGCGAAAGTCTATAACTACACCACAACCCATTGTAGAATTTCTCTAATTTTGTATGGTCCTTCCCAATGAGGAAGCTATTTGCCTCACAATTGTGTCTATAATTGTGGCCTATGTAAGACAACAAGCATATCAATCTGTAATTTTTTTTGTTCATAACTTTTTATCATGAGCTTCCTTCCTTTTGGTTTGTGTCTCTTCCAATTGCTTTGTTGCATCTAGTCAAATTTCCTCAATTTGTTGAGTGCGGATAGTATAGAATAGATCCTAGGATCCTTTCTTACATGCACAAACTCTATCCAGGGAGAGCCATGTAAAAACTCAAAGGGATTAATAGGAATTATTCCACAGACATGAAATGGGGAGTGACATGTGGATTCTTTGCATGCCAACTTGTAGGCCCATAGTGTGCCTAAATAAGTAGTGCCCTAGGTAGTGGGCTTTAATATACATTCCTTTCTTAATACATTTATCAATACTTTATTTGTGGACTCTGATTTTCCATTGATCCTTGGATAATATGCATAAGAAGTATGCTAAAGAACTTTGTACTTGTTAGAAACCTCATACAAAACTTTATTAACAAAGTGTGTTCCTTGATTAGTGCAGATTTCAAGTGGACAACCAAACCTCCAAAAAAAGTTGCTGTATAAGAAATCAACAATTATTTGGGCTCTACAATCTAGAGAAGCAATAGCCTTGGCCCACTTGGTTGCATAGTCAATGGAAACCAACAAACACTTATCCTGTTTGGAAAGGATGCAAGATACATATGCCCTATAAAATCTAACCCCCAATTCTTAAATGGTTGCCATAATGTGGAGACAACCAATCGATGTTGTCTCTACTTTGTGGATTTTGGACCACATCTTTGATAGACATCACATGCTTGAGCCCTTTACATCTCTAAATAATATTCGCCACCATAAACCAACGTCTAGGATTCTATGACTCATAATATGGCAAGGAAGGTGCCCATCACGTGATCCTCCATGTGCCCTCTCGATGATGTGCCTTACCTCTTCTTCTTCTATGCACTTTCTAAGTAGATTATCCTTACCATATCTGTATAGTTTACCTTCAATAAATGTAAAATGGCTTGCTCTTTATTAGAAACCTCTTCCTTTTCACAAAATTAACTTTACATGGATACTTACCAATCTTGATAAAATTTAAATAATCATACTGCCCTTGTGCTTTAACTGTGAATAGCTCAACATTTGAGAGTTCATCCTCCACTCCAATGGCATGGTTCTTTAGGGTGGTCCGATACAAATAATCAACCATAATATTTTCCTTGCCTTCTCTATTCACTACAATGAAATCAAATCCTTGAAATAATAGAAGCCACCTCCATACTCTTTCTATTGCGTGTGACTTGTTTAATAGTGTAATTATGAAAAATTTTACCCCTAACAGGTAATGGTGGAATTTTTGATCAACAAAGACCATTGCCAAGGCTTCCCTCTTGATGGTACTATAGTTCTTCTCAGCCTTGATCAGAATTAGACTTGCATACTGAATGTGTCTATTCAACTTATACTCCTCACTATGATGTGGGAGAACTGCTTCCACTACATAGGCACTAGCATCTACATCGACATTGAAAACCTTAGAACAATTGGGTGTGATAAGAATTGATACAAACACCAACTTGGATCTCAATTCCTGATAAGCCATTTTCGCTTCATATCCCACTTGAATGGGACTTCTTTACCTGTGAGCCTAGCCAATGGTCTAGCTATGTCTGCATACATCTTAATGAATCTCCTATGGTAACCAATATGACCCAAAAAACTTTGAATTTCTTTTGGTGACCTAGGCTTGGGTAGCTTTAATATGGCTATGATTTTCTTTGGGTTAGAGGCCATACCTTTAGTAGACACCAGATGTCCAATGAGGGTACTTTCTAACAATAGAAAGTGACACTTATTAGGATTCAACTTCAACTTTGTTTCCTTGCATCTATTAAAGACCTATTGTAGTTGTACCAAATGATAATCTAAGTAGTCCATAGGAGTAGTAATGCAGGTAGCTCATAAGGAGGAAAAATCATCCATGAAAATCTGAAGAGCCTCCAAGAGCAAAGGTCCAAAAATAAGGTTCACTATTCTATTGAAAGTTGATGGGGGATTTTTGAGTCCAAAAGGCATCTTAGCATAAACATATTGAAGTATTTCGATGGCAATGCACCACAATGCGCTCTCCTTCTTGAGAGCCCCATGAAGATATCCTTGGAGTAGAAAATTGAGCTCCTAAGGCCGCACACAGTACTCCATACAGAAGCTGTAGAATATGCAAAAAAACACAGTACACATGGGAGCACGAAGATAGACTTCTTAGGTCTTACAAATGCGGTCGAACTTACAGTCTATGACTGACCAGGCCACTATATGTTTTATTAAAGAACATATACAAAGAAGTGTCCAGTGGCCATTTGGCCTTTCACATGGATACTAACGGTAACAATCTCCCACTAAAGGACAATATGGCCAAAGTAACTATGGGAGAAAAATAAAGAATGATAAAGAATACCTGAGTGTAAGAATACAAACTATACCTCCCACCTGATGGGCATGTTACAGAGTATACAAGTGTCACTCTAGCACAATGGTGAGTACCAACGTGAGAAGATTCACCTCATAATTGTCAATCCGTGGAGACGTGAGGACTAGTATGAAGACTATGAGCAAGTGAAGGCACAAGTGTGTGAGTGAGAAGCACACAAGCATGCACACACATACACACACACGCGCACACACAAGGCAAGAACAAGGAGAGGAACAATGGAATTCTTTGCATTAGTAAAAAAAGTCTCTTACATAAGCTCAATTCACAAACAATCTAACCCCAAAAATGAGCTCTCTAGCTCTTTTTATAGTTTTCTAACTAGCTTTGGTCTTGTCCAGACCTAGTGTCTGGCCTAGTTAAAAATTAGGTTCTAGAGCCTAGTTAAAAATTAGGTTTCTAGAGCCTATTTGAGGGCTCAAACAGAGCATAAAAATTATGAAAATTGATATGTAGCTAGTTCTAATACTCCTCAAGCTCGAGGACTCCTTGGCTTGCACAAAATGGAGTCTATTCTACCAAAAACGGAATTTACAATGTTTGTGTAGTGATTAAAATCACTTGAGTTGTAAATGGTCCATGGAAAAAATGATTGGGCCTTGTTGCCGTATTATGCATGACTGCTCCGTTGCACTAGTATGCTCTTCATCTGACTTGTATGCCAACACTCCCCCCTTCCTAGCGTCTGTCGCCCCTGACAGACCTCTGTTCTATAGGGTGGTCGATATAGTATTAGATGACATTGGTGGCAAGTTCGTGTTCTCCTATCCTTAAGCCTCTTGCTAGATCAGCTTCCAATGCATCCCAATTTATTGCGCCAGGGACCTCTGGTTGCGGTGTGGTGTAGTACTCAGAGTACATTGCTTGTTCACAAGCAAAGAGATGGAGCAGGTGTGTTGGCTTCGGTGCGAAGACCTCCGAGTGATACTCCCAGAAACCTGATCTGAACATTTCTTCGAAGGTCTGTTTGTAACATGCAGGGAGGTATTTGATGCGTGCATGCCAGGCGTAAGCCACACGAATACTGGGGGTGGTGCTCAGAAATTCTTTTGTAAGTACTATAAAGGAAACGATCATGTCATAAAAAACTATCCAAAACTAGCTGCAAAAGAGGAAAAGAAGAATGGGCATTTACTATTGTTTATAGTTTTGAACCATCTTCTCTTGAATATTGTATGTTTGCAATAGACTCAGATGTTTGGTATTTTGATAGTGGTGCAACCAAACATATTACCTCGCAGCGTAGTTTCTTCACTTCACTAGCCTGTCCCTACAGGGAATACTGTCACATGCGCGAATAACTGCTCTTATCCCATTATGGGAGTTGGTAAGATCATTTTGACTATTGCTGATGGTAGTTCTTTCACTTTATCAGATGCTTTATTTGTGCAAGGGATCAAGGAAAGTTTGTTATCAGTTTCTGCATTAGCCAAGATTGGCTTGGTTATGAAATTTGTTGATGACAGATGTACAATTCATAATCTGTCAAATGGCGACATGATTATTGCTTCTCGCATTTTATGTTGTGGAGTGTATAAGCTCATAGACTATGAAAGATCTGTGAATGATTCAACATGTGTAGTACATGATTCTCAGGCTATGTCAAATGCGAAGCTTTGGCATGCATGCTTTGGTCATTTAAATTTTGCTAGTTTTCTATGCATGTAGGAATCTGAAATGGTGTCCTCTTTGCCTAAAATTGAGACACCTAGAAAACATGTATGTGAAGGCTCTGTTTTGGGCAAAATGCAGCATTCATCCTTTCCAAAAGATGGTTCAGTTCGGGCTACTCAAAAATTGTAGCTTGTACATAGTGATGTATGTGGTCCTATGCAAACACCTTCTTTTGGAAACTATCTTTATTTTGTGACTTCCATTGATGACTTTTCCAGGCATGCATGGGTATATCCACTCAAAGAAAAGTCTGATGTGTTTATGTGCTTCAAATAATTTTTGGTTTTGGCTGAAAATCTACCAACATGTAAAATGGGCACCCTCCATTCTGATCGAGGGGGGGAATACATGTCTTCTGACCTAAATGCATTTTTGGTTGAATGTGGGATAAAACATCAATCTAATGTGCCATATACATGTTGGAAGTGAGGTAGGCCCTTGGCTCATGTCACAGGTCCATGGTTCCATAGTTCCAGTATATACAACATTAATTTAGCAATCTTCAATATTGACAAAACATGAACATACCACAACTTAATCATACAGATGATGAGATAAAGATAGAGAAAGAATAGACGACATGTGTAAGGTGTTACGTAAGCCATCCCTTACTCATAGTATCATATATACCAATGTTCAATGTACATTGTGGGAGCAAAACTCTCAACCACTCTATGTGATGAGAAATAGATGAATGAGTGAATGTACAAATGTAACAACATATTTAGATATATGGGTAGAAATCTGAATATACATGAGATGTGTGACCTAATAGGTTATAGGAGAGTGAATATGAGTGACTGAAAGAGGAAGGATCAGTGTGAAACTGATAATCAACAAACCCTCATCTAACCTTAGGTTATGGAAGACCCTAAGTCAGATATGTGTGTGAAAAGATCACATACTTAAAAAGTAGCAAAGACCGCTAACAAGTTTGTTGCCAGAAATCCTCAAACTCATGTGAACGCACCTTCTCAAACACCTCATCCAAATATGCATAAAGCATATACGTACTGATTAATTGAAGATTGCTAAATTAATGTTGTATATACTGGAGCTATGGAACCATGGACCTATGACATGAGCCAAGGGCCTACCTCACTTCCAACAATACACCTCAACAAAATGGAGTTGATGAATGGAAGAACATGTCACTCATGGAGATGGCGAGGTGTATGGTCAAGAGTCAGGCTGTACCACATAGTTTGTGGCTTGAGGCTTTCATGTGTGCAACATATGTACTTAATAGGTGTCCCACCAAAGCACTATAGTGTATCACTCTATATGAGCCTTTGGATGATAAAGCAGTAAAATGTATTTTTGTTGGGTACAATTCTAAAAGAAAAAGCTATCGTTTGTATCATCCACAAACTAAACACATTTTGGTTAGTTGTGATGTTGTTTTTGTTGAAGATGCTATTCAATCTTTACTTTCATGGATGAAAGAGACATCTGTTAGCTCCAAAGACATATATGATACTTTGCTGCCTCTTTTTACAGGTGGATAGTCTAGTGTAGGTCCTAATGAGGCAGCTTCTCAACCTTTGTAGGTTTCAGGTGATGATGTAGATCACATTTGTGATGCAGATTTACATGATGCACTTGTTGATGAGAGATTTGATATTGAGGAGGCAAAAAATATGCCAAAATGGCTAGTGCAAACTTTGTGTGATAGCAAATTAGATGCACCTCTGTCATACCATACTCGTTCAGGTTCTCATAGTTCCACTTGCATCAGATTGCTATGCTATGGCTGCCTCTAGTCTCTATGGTGAGACAAAGCCTATTTTGTTTGATGAAGCACAAAATTTTGAGCATTGGATGACTGTAATGCAATATGAATATGATGCTATCATGAAAAATGGTACCTGGTCTTTATGTGACTTGCCTCCTAGCAAGAAGACACTTGGCACTAAATGGGTATACAAGCTGAAGCATAAACCTGATGGAACAGTTGATAGATATAAGGCTAGGCTTGTTCCAAATGGTTATGCATAGAAAAGAGGCATTGATTTTGATGAAACCTTTGCACCTACATGCTAAATGACTATTGTTCGTAGCATCTGTGCACTTGTAGCTCATCATGGTTGGAATGTACATCAACTGGACATCAAAACAACATTTCTGACTGGTGACTTGCATGAATAAGTGTATGTTTTTCAGCCTCGTGGCTTCATGCAAAAAGGGCATGAAAACCAAGTGTGTAGGTTAAAGAAGGCATTATATGGTTTAAAGCAAGCATCAGGTGCTTGGTATGAAAAGATACATGCTTATCTGATTTCACATGGTTTAGAGAATATTCCAACTAAAAGCACCTTATATGTTAAGTGTGCTAATGATGTACTTCTGATCATTGTTGTGTATGTTGATGAAATGTTACTCACTGTTCCTCATGAGAAGCATATTGTTGATTTTAAGGCTGATTTGCATGCCTCATTTGAGATGTCTGATTTGGGGCATTTGCATCATTATTTGGGCATTCAATTTATGTACGCTGATGGTGGAATGGATTTGTGTCAAATGAGATATATTGGCACATTATTGCAATGTTTTGGCCTTGAAGACTATAAACCTATTGCCACTCCTATGGAGATAGGTTTACAATTGAGTCTTCATGATTTTGGAGAGGCATTTGATGTTGTTCTATATTAGCAGGCTCTTGGATGCCTGATTTACTTATGCATTACTCAACCAGATATTCAAGTTGCTATCTCATAGATTAGCATGTTTATGCATTGCTCAAGAGTCAAGCATTGGGAGGCAGTTAAGCACATCTTTCACTACTTGAGTGGTACTCGGCTACTTGGATTGTTTCATCCCAAGGGGGGATCACTACCACTAGATTTACATGATTTTTCTGACTCTGATTCGGCTGGTTGCTATGACACTCGTGTGTCCACTAGTGGTTTTTGCTTCATGCTTGGTAGCTCATGCATATCTTGGCTGAGAAAGAAGAAGCCTACTGTGGCCACTTCCAATTCTGAGGCTGAGTATAGGCCAACTTTCACAGCAACTATTGAGTGTGTGTGGCTTAGATGCCTTATGGATGATTTGGGTGTTGGTCAGTCTTCTGCCACCACCTTCACTAACAATTAGAGTGCCTTGGCAGTTGTGAGGAACCCTGTGTTCCATGCTCACACTAAGCACATTGAGGTGCATTATCATTATGTCAGGGAGAGGTTCTTCATTGGAGAGATCAGCTTGGCATATGTGCCCATGCAAGAGAACATTGCAGACCTTTTCACGAAGGCACTACCTAGGGAGAAGTTTGAAGCTCTCCACAATGGTTTGGGCTTACTTCATTTTGTGGATTGATTCCACATAGCTTGGCACTTCCTTATACATAAGTGCTAGCACCTTGTTCACCGCATCACTCTCTTGGGAGATTTATTGATATGTTTAGGTCGTGATGTGTGTGAACACACTAGGACCACGAGGGCACTTTTTCCCTCTTTAGGAGGTTGTTTTCCCCTGGCTTGTATATATGCCTATAGCCCTAATGGGTTACTTATCTTTGTACATTCTAGTGGTAATACATTCCCTGTGCTGTTTGTGTGCTCTTGCAGACGTCTAACTCCAACATATATGTATATGTATATCTACATGTATATGTATATGTATATGTATATGTATATGTATATGTATATGTATATGTATATGCATATGTATATGTATATGTATATGTATATTTATATGTATATGTATATGTATATGTCTATGTATATGTATATGTATCTGTATATGTATATATATATGTATATGTATATGTATATGTATATGTATATGTATATGTATATGTAAATGTATATGTATATGTATATGTATATGTATATTGTAATCCAGCAGAATCCCCCATTTCTGATAAGAGACAGAAGATCACGTTTTTTAAAGTAAATAGTCGCAGTCGAGTATCGAAACAAACCGGAATTTCAGATCGCGCCTTTTCGGAGGAAAATAGTCTAGTTGTGTACTGGAACACGACCGGAATTTTAGAAGAAGTTCGAGCTCTCTTTTTTCTGAAGGAGTACTCAGGATTGTGAAGGATGTCGAGGGTTCAATCAGTTGGAGCAAAATAAGAAAAGAGCATTCTGAAATAACTCAAAAGAAGTTTGCAAATTCGACACCTTTTTTTTTGCAGAATTTCGATAGCTTTACGGCAAACGCTACGGTGACGGGGTGGATTTTGGTCAACTAGTTGACCGAAATCACTGGAATCGGAATAACTGAAAGAAACTCAGAATTCGGAAGAAGTTCGCAAATTCGGCACCTTTTCGATAGAATTTCGGTAA